>PVJL010002670.1:0-75875 GCA_004026885.1 Lyroderma lyra
ATGAATTACTGAGCCTAACAATAACCCCAGTTTTCTTGACCAAGCTTGAGGCAGAGGAACGTCTTTACTCCTTTCAACCAAGTAAGCCTGGCTAGAACAGCGAATGGGGAAGTGAATGTTCTCAGCTGTTTTTCTGCCTGGAGAATATATATTTAACCTGCAGCAGGAGTCATGTAAATAAGAATAGCTGGATAAACTTCTAAAAAAATTGCTGTCAACAAGATTTTAAGCCTTTAAAACATTTTATTATGAACGTTTTCAAATGTGAGGAATAGTAGAAAGAATAATAGAATAAACATCATCAATCTACCACTCAGATTCAATCATTGTTAACATTTTTCCATATTTGCTTCATCTCTTTTTTGTTGTTGCTGAATCATTTTGAAGTAAATTGTAGATATTATAACACATTACCCCTAACTGCTTCAGCATGCATCTCAAAAAAAAAAGTTTTCCTACTTTTAATGCTATTATTACATATAACAAAATTGACACTTTTTTCTTAATATCACTAATAACCTGCGTATATTGAAATATTCCCAGTTGTCCTCATAATGCCTTTTCTTTTTTTGGAGGATGTTTTTGAGCCAGGATACAGACAAAGATGACACTGCATTGGATTATTATGTCCTTTAGATATCTCTTAACCTAGAACAGTACCTACTTTTTTTTTATAATGAAGAAATTAGGTCAGATATATTATAGAATGTCCTTTATTCTAGATTTGTCTGATAGTCAACTTTGGACCGAGCTGGAGCATCACCCGGCTACCTCTGAGGACAACACACTCAAAAGACAGACTGGGCAGGCACCAGACCCCTACTAAAGCGATTCCCACTCTGTAGGGTCAGCCCCCGCACAACAGCTTCTCCACTCTTGTCACGGCCAGTCCTCAAACCCAAGGGTCAGTCCCTCTCATTGATATGCAGACAGTAACCTTGGCTCAACTACAGTAGGAGGGCACATACAACTCACACATGGAACACACCTTGAGCACCCGGCTCAGGTGACCAGGGACTTTGTACCACTGGGCCACATATGACACCTACTACATAAGGCCCATAAGACTGGAAGACATAGTAGCCCTAGTTAATACATAGAAACAAACTCAGGAAGGCAGTCAAAATGGGGAGACAAGGAAACATCCCAAATGAAAGAAAACAAAGATCCAGAAAGAAAAGCTAAACAGAATGGAGACAAGCAACCAACTAGATACAAAATTCAAAACACTGGTTATAAGGATGCTCAATGATCTCAGTGAGAACTTTTGACAAAGAAATAGACAACATAAAAGAGAATCATTCAGAAATGAAGATTACAATAACTGAAATGAATTCACCAAAGGCAATCAACAGTAGATTAGATGAAGGTAGCAGAAACCCAATCAGAACAGTGAAAGTAAAAGAATCCAAAAAAATGAAGGTAATTTAAGGGGTCTCTGAGACAACATGTATATTAACATTGACATCATACAGGTACCAGAAGGAGAAGAAAAAGAGCAAAAGAAATGTGGATTCCTACACAGCTATGGACATTGGCTCATTTACTGTGCATATTGTTGGACCAGAAGACAAAAACAAAGAGGTTGAAATGAGTAAATATTGTATTGATTTTTACACCCGTTACAAAAAGTACGTTTTAAAAAATTAAATGAAGAATGGAAAAATCTTCTCTAGACTTTGGCATTAATTTAAAAGGCAGAGAACAGCCTAGGGCAATGGCACTGACATCCTTGGTAAGGAAAATGATGCCCAAGCTAGACTTTTGTCTGAAATATCCACAACCACTCTTTGTGCCTAACTAAATTCTAACTGTGCATAGTTGGAATTTATTACTAGGAGATGTAGTCTTAGTTGTGTCAATTACAATCATGTTTTGAGGGGAACATTTCAAAGATTAGGTATGATAATTTCTGGACTAGTATAAAGATGGTGCGTTTTGAAGAAACTCCTATCAAATCTGATCTTGCAACCAACCACTCTCGGATAACATAATTTGGAAATGTGAAAGCAATTAAATTTAATTTAGATATGATACAAAATGCATTAAGGAGTTAGGCAAAGCAGAAGTTTCTCAAATAGAGTGAATTATGAATTTTGGCAGAAAAAGAAGTTAATCCTTAATTTGCAATGTGGTTGCTATTTAGTTTGCAAAATGTTATAAAAACCCCCAAAGGATCTAAGTTTAGCTATTAACTTAAAAAAAATTAAAAGTATTTAAAAAGCTTTTAGAGAAAACATATTTCCTAAATAAAAATGATGTGAGAAATATGCAATAAAAATGATATTGCAATAAATAAAATGAAATTAAAACAAGCAAAAACATTTCAGTAACCATGAGGAACAAGATTTATGTGTCAAATAATTTTTTTTTTTTTTTTTTTTTTTTTTGCATTTTTGGTATGTAGGTAGCTCCCTGACTGGGAATTGAACCCAGGCCGCAGTGCTGACAGCACCAGCGCCGAAGCCTTAAGCCACTACACCATCAGGGAACTCCTTATGTGTCAAATAATTTTGAAACTAACTTCTACAGAAACTATTTTCTGAGCATTATAGATAAAGCATAGTCACAGATGAAGATAGGTGTGAAAAAATTGAGTAATATATTATTATAATGTAATAATAATTTTGCTTTTCTTTATACAATCTGAGCATTGATTTTAGTAGAACTTAAGAAACATAGTATGGATGTAGCTATTGCTTGAAAAGATGGCAAAAAATCATAATATAAATAAATTTGGTGCCTATCTTTCTTGCTGTAGAAGGAGATCAGACTATGCCACCCTGTCATATGCCACTTTGGCATAAAGATTATTTTGAGCTGAAGGCAATTAAGAAGCAGCAAATGCAGAAAGAGTTCTTTGCCCTCCTGTACCTGCCTAAAAGCATGACGTACATTTGTTCTCTTTTCGTGAAGGTGTCTCCCTCTCTCCTCTCCTGCACCAGGAGGAAAACATCCCTTATCACCGGAAACAGAAAGTCAGCACTGAGATAGGGATGCACAATCTCACTAAAATAACCCTTGTCTTCCATTAGTTTCCCCCTTACATTTACTTGCCCACAATTTATCACCCCAGAAGTCCCAGACCCCTTTCCTTTGTCTTGTCACCTCTCTACTATTTATTGCCCTTTGTTTCAGTGGTATGTAATTCCTCCTCCTCCCACCCTCAGTTTAACTACTCCTTTGGGTCTCCCTTTCTTTTCTATGGAGGCCTCTGTGCATAGAAAAATTAAAATAGCAACATCAAATAAAATTTGCATGCCTTTTCGCCTATTAATGTATCTTTTTTCAGTCTAATTCGCAGCGGGTAGAGGAAAGGTTTTGCTCCCCTGCACGACCTCTATTCTTCGGTGTGCGTGACAGTTATTAACCTGTTGACCATGAGCTCCACATCTACTCTATGGGATCTGGCTTCCTCATGCCGGAGCTGGGAAGACTGGAGGTGAAAGGACGTGCTCCTGCCTGCTTGCATCTTCTTCCTGTGACAGTCATTGCAGGTTCTGCACCCTGGCTGTAGCAGTTCCTCTCAGAGGATCCCAGTCTGCAGCTTTCCAATACTCTAGGGCCAGCCTCATGACGTCCCATCCCTGCTCAGCCAGTGCCAGCTATCTGGTGACCTCTCTTTTGGGATCTGGGTCCCAGACGCTTGCGAACCTCCTGTAATTCCTAAGTTTTGATAATTTCAACCTCTTCCTTTTGTTTTCCCTAAGATCCAGGGGCAGGATCTGTTTCCTGTACTAGTTACACCCGTGATACGTTAGGGTTCTTTGAAAACATCTTTTTATGTTAAAAAATTTTTAAATTAAAACAATTACGGTAGAATATGCAGAACCAGAAATCTATCACCGTAACTATTTTCAAGTGTGCGTTTCAGTAGTTCTTAGTACATTCACATTGTCGTGCAACCAATCTTCAGAACTCCCCTCATTTGGCAAAACCGAAACTCTGTTATTTATTAAACAGTAACGCCTCCCTTCCCCAAGCCTCACAGCTGCCCTTCTACTTCCTGTCACTATGAATCTGACTACTGTAATCCCTCCCATAAGGGGAATCCTGTATGTGTCCTTTTGTGACTGGCTTATCTTAGCATCATGTCCTCCAGGTTCATCCATGTTGCAGCAAGTGCCAGAAGTTCCTTCGCGTTGAGGACAAATGCTGTTCTCTTGTACGTCCATACTACGTGTTTATGCTTTCATCCACCCACAGACACTTAAGTACTCTTTTTACTTTTTCAGTTGTCTTTAAACATTCTGTCTAGTTATCAATTCTTTATATTAAATTCTCTGTTCAAATAAGTGGTATCATTTCTGCTTCCTGACTGGAATGTGACTGCCACAATAGTAATAAAAAAAAAACAACCCAACCTTCCGTAATTTAATGAGGGTAGTCTGTGGCTAGGCAGCTTGTGCAGGGAGCCCGGCTTTGGGTGGAGGGGCGCTGGTCCCTGGGGAGACCCCGCTGCCCCACTAGCTGCAGGACAGGGGCAGGCGCCCTGGGAGGCAGCAGGCCCATGGGCACAGCTGTTCGCAGGCGCTTAGCCGGCTGCGCCCCGCGCCCCGCTCCCGCTGCCCCCGCGTGGCCGTCCAGGGGTGTCGGCACTCCTGCCCTTCTCTCCCTGCAGCCCTGGCACCGGATCCTCCTCAGGCCGACTGGCCGCTGCTCGGCCCTGTGGTCCTAGAAACATGTCTTTCACTGCTCTTGGAATCCGTGCACGGTGCGCTGGTTGGCCTTCCGGGGGCCCTCCGATTTCTGCTTTCTCCTGACATGCGATTTTAGATGTGGACTTCTGTGCCAGCTGAGTTTCATGTTTTCTATTTTGCAGGATTCTTCTCTAATCTGTCTCTCTCTTCCTCTGCCCCCCTCGCCCCCCAGTCTCTTGATGCCGTGTCTTTTGGTTTCTAACACTGTATGAGCTTACTCTTAAAATAGTGTATTTCTCTGTCAAGGGAATTTGAATTAGAGTGGAGATATTCTTAGTTCATTATTTTATTCCAATCTTCTATGTACTTATTCATACTTGTTTTTTTTTTTCCCTAAAGATTCTATAAATGGGTTTTACTTTTATAATCAGAAGGAAAAAAACCAATATGGTGCTAGGAGCACTGACTCTGGGTGGTGAACACACAATCCAACACATAGACGATGTGCTGTAGAATTGTGCTCCTGAAACCTATATAATTGTACGAACCAGTCATACTGATAAATTTAATAAGAAATAAAATTTAAAAAAAGAAAAGAAAAAAAGCTGGATTCTCCCAAAGATTGTGTTACTTTCCTTATAAACTGTGAATCCCTCAGGGACATAAACTTTTAGTTACTTCAGAAGAAAACACAGCTATTATAATTTATGAAATCTCCAGTGGCAACCACTGCAACTTAATTTCTTATGTGGTATTTAAATCATTTCATAACTGCATGGATAAATAATTTATGAAAATAAAATGGCAGTTATGATCATCATCTCTGTAGAAATGCTATAAAGTCATTTGAATCAATTCAGGGCTGACAAAAATGTATAGTATATTGAAAAAATTTGCTTTTCTAGGTATTTTTTAATATTTGGGTTCAGAACCTCCAAGGATTTTTAGGGAACTAAAATAAAATAAAATCCCTCCTGAAATAATCTGAGAGTGAATGAGGTGTTTGCAAATGCAAAATGTCTATCTTGCAAATATAACATGTAGATATTATATAGATATTTATGATTTCTTCAAGCACAAGGGCTCGTAAATAAATGATACTCATTACGTTGACAATGCTTACTGACTACCTACTGCATGTCAGTATTGTTCTCATGCTGGGGATACGATGGATAAACAAAATAGATGTAGTCCCTGATCCCCGTGGAACTTACACTCTTGTGAGAGATGTAGGTGTAGAAGACAGGCAATCACCACATGGTGAGCCGAATAATAGGATGAGACAAATCCAGGGAGCTCAGAAAGCCCGGAGGAGGGACAGTCACTTCATTCCGCCTAGAGTATCAGGAAATAGTAGAGTGTGACACAAAGAACTAATAAAGAAACTGATGAAAGAGCACTGAAGGCAGAAGACAGACACGTTTCCTCTGCTTCCAGCTCTTGCATATCCTGTGGCCTCTGCCTGGCCTCCTACAGCAGATCAGGGATGAAAATGTCTTTCGGTATCAGACCTTTCTGTGCATCATTCTCTTCTTGGTTCCTTTGGATTCCCTCAGTGGGAGCAAAGGAGGAGGAGTACTAGGAGAGGAAGGACTGGGTGTGTGGGTTTCATCTACCTGTATGAGCCGAGGCTTGTCAAGCTGAGCCTGTGGTCCAGGCCTAACCCGCATCGAGAACCCTCTCCTAGTAAACACCAGGTAAGCGCTCATTTAGAATTTAGAATGTCTGCTTTCTTTAGAGTTTAGTTTTTGGCGTGTAATCCATTGTAAGTTTTAGAACATTATCCATGGTCATCCTTGACAGTCATAAAAAGGCTTTAAAAAGTTTTTTTTTTGTTTTTAAATTTGGAACAGTTTTGCCTCATAAAGAAGCATCCTGCATTTATAATCGATGATGCTATTCTACCCCATCCATCCTGTAGATTTTTTGGTTCTCTGGCTTCTAATGTCAGAAATGCTACTTGCTTCTAAACTCGTCTTTAGACTCTTTGCTCTGTTTAGTAACAAGTAGTACATATCCATTACGTCAACAAATCTGGGGGTAAATGTTTGGGAATCACCTCATTTTATGAGTTAGAGAAAATGCCTAATCATCTAGTTTTCTAGATAGCCACCAATGCCTCCTTGGCCCTTAGGAGATAAGAAGCAAAGGAGATGCACATTGGAGGTGAAAATAGCTTCGTCCTGGGCAACATAGCAATTAGAATGCTTTTCTCCACATCATCTAAATTATTATTATAATTCATTTCTTACCTGCTCTGTTCTAGAAATTCCTAAATTCTGGTAGATTTTTTTTTACCAGTTAATAATAATAGCTAACATTTATTGAGAGCCTATTGGGTTTCAGGCATTTAACATACACTTGCTCATTTAATTCTCAGAAGAATCCTGAGATAGACGCTGTGATCCCTTTTTTACGAATGAGGAAATTGGGGCCCAGCTGGTAAGAGATTGGGCCATGGTTTGAACCCAGATAGTCTGACTGCAGAGGCTGAGCTCTTCTGTTCTATTCTATATGTGAATAATGGAGTCATACAAGTCTCAAAATTGATAGTGTTTTGCTGTACAAGGATGATGATCTCTGTTGAGAATTTCTAGTAACTTTGTCTTGACTGATGTAGTAGTGTCAGGTAGATGAGGATGGTTACTTTTTAAGGCCTCTTCTTTTCTCCATGTAATTAATGCTACTGATTTGTAGTAATAGTGAACACAAACATTTCTCACTTCTTTATGGTCATAGAAAGCTAGATCCTTCTATTGCCCAACTGTACATAACCTCACAGGTCATAGCATTTACTGTTGATACCAGGCATTTTCAGTCTATATTCTATGGGAATAGGGCTAGTACTCAGCAGGAACCCACCAGAACTCTGAAGATATTGGTTGTTAAAATAATGCTATACAATAGGTAAATAGCCATTGCCCCAACCCCCCAAACCTCATCTCAGACCCTCCCCTGCGATTTCTATCTCTTCATACCATCCAGCAACTAAAGGGTTAATGTTCGACACAGCAGGGGACTTCCTGGACCCTGCTCCAGCTCAGCAGCCAGTATCCATTGCCCTGGCTCTCCATTAAGGTATCTACACAATGTGGGTGTGTGGGGAAAATACATGTGCTCTGCCTTTGTCACTGGGCTGAGGGGAAGATCATGGGAAAGAAAATGGCTGAAAACTTGCTTTGGAAACTGAGAAATACAAACAGCAGGGAACATCACCATGTAGAGGAATTTCATTTTCATCTAGGCATGGAGCAACAGATGACCTCTGGGCCCCCTGTGCAAGTGTTCCTTAAAGAGTGGCTGGGAGTTAGCAATTATTTCCACAAGTGGAATTAGGTGTTAGATGTTTCGTGATGTTACTAATGCTTTATATTTTAAGGTCTTGTAGAGTATATAATTTTTATGCTAGTTCTTTTCTTTCCTTTTTTTCTCCACCTTACATTCTCATTTTCACTCATTTTTCAGTGTATTCAGAAGTGTGTGCTGGAGAGTTAACAGTATGTGAGTAGGAAATTGAAGGTTAAAATATTTTTCCTGTTGGTTGATTGTGTGTTGAGAAACAATATAATAACAAAAGAGCCGATTTAAAATTTATTTCAAAATTCAGTATCCATTCTCAAACTTACCATTCTACTACATATTTATTTTTAAACTCATATTTTGGTGACCTGTCCTAAAGCATAGATGTTTATTTTGTTTGCAAACATAGCTCAGTTATGTAATTGTTTTCTTTGTTAACATTATTAACACAGTACCACTTTGCTTAAAGTTTACAATTTTTAAAACAAAGATCCTATTATTTTAAGGTTGAACATTTCCTTTCTATGATGTATTTTTTCTTTCTAAAACAACTTTGAGATAAATTCACATGTATTATTTACCCATTTAAAGTACACAACTCAATGGCTTTTACTATATTCATAGTTGTGCTGTCATCACCAAAACCAATTTTAGATCATTCTCATCTTCCCCCATACCCTTTAGCAATGACTCCCCATTTCTCCTCTGCCACCCACCCCTAATTTCCAGACAACCACTAATCTATGTTTTGTCTTTATTCTGGACATTTCATGTAAATGGACTCATACAATATCTACTCTTTTGTGATTGGCTTCTTTCACTTGGCATGATGTTTTCAAGGTTCCTATGACATCTTTTTTTTGATGAGATCACATATTATTGTCTTGGGATAGCCCCTGTATTTCATTGCTCTTTATATGTTTCTGTATATTGCCTTGCCGAATAGACTATACATGTTTAGGGAGTGTTTTGACATCTGTGGTTTTATATGCCCAGAAAAGCACTGTCTCCTGTTAGGAAATGATCTGTCTAGTCATGGTTCCGGGGGAGTACCTGCTGGGGCCTTTATACGGGCCCTTTTCCCCACAGGGTTCAGTCTGGGGTTAGAGACTTGGCTCAGTTGATCCTTCCCTGGGATTTTAGAATTGAGAACCAAGACCTGGTGCCTCATGCTCTCTCTAGAGATGGAGACAAGGTAACCACATCTGTTGTTGTCTAGAAGAAGGTGGTCTGCAGCCTAAGAGAATGAAGCCCACACAAAGAGGTGAGCCCTTGGAACACCTGGCAGCATTCACATTTCTGGCTCCATTTATCTCTGAGGCTCAGATGCTTTCTTGGTCCTCTCATGTTGTCCAAAGAGCACACTATTATACATTATAACATACTTTGCAGCAAGTATTTAGATATGGGAATGATAACTGCATCTAAAGTATTTTGAGAGGGGTCGGAAATGTGGTCAGCTGTCACTGGGGGCATGATTTTAATGGATAATCATGAGCTAGGTTAGTTGACATTATTATTTAGCATCTTAGGTATTTTATATCAGTTGAGGAAATCTTCCATGAGCAAATTTAAGTTTTCAATTCGTATTAATAATATATCACCAAATTTTGTGGGTGTTTTTTTGTTCATTAAAAAAATGCATGGCATAGCACATGCCTATAGGAAACACAATCAGAATTTTCCTTCACATTTCACTGGTTTGAATGAGTAGATGTTCTTTCCCATTCCGATTTGCTTAGTATCACGAAATAAGTAATTGGAAACAGAAGACAGCAAGAAATTTTAGGCATGTGGAACATTTTTGCACTTTGAATGTGTATTTTAGCGTTTTGTGCATGCATGGAGTACTTAAAACCCCCTGAAATGCAGTTAGTCTGTTATTGCCTTGTGACATTACATCTATCTATTTGCTATTTAAAGAAAAGATTTGGGTCTTGACACCTTACAACTTACGAGGCCATAGCTATTCTTGTTTACTCAGGTGCATAGAAAAGATGAACTCTAAGGAGAAAATCCTGACCCCTTTTACTACTCTTTTTCTGCATGGGCACATGTTGCAGAAAGAAAGTCTTTGCATTTATAACAATTCTATGTGTTTGGTGCAGATCCCTGGCCTTTTTATGTGCTGTTTTTTTTTTTCTTCCCAGTGTCCTGTTTTACCACTGTTTGTAGACAAACCTTAACATTAGTTCTTTTTACTAACTTATGAAATGGCTTCTTGGGCAAAGCTCTGAAGGACAAAGGGAGAGAAAAATACAGGTCTAGGGTAGGGGCATGGGGAAGAGGAGCCTATGGTGGGTCAAGAGGATAGGATGAGATTTTGGACAAGCCAGAGGGCACGTTCCCTGGGGCAGGTGCAAGAGGAGGTGGCTAGGCTCCAATCCTAGAGTTTTCAGTCAGATGAAAGGCGCAAGGCCTCAGATGTGTAAGTTTCTCATTCAGGTACCATGCCAGGATCCAGGTGGATTCATCCTGATGAGAAAAGACTCAAGGCAGGGAAGAGCCAAAATGCAACCCTGCAAAGTCTCTGCGAGCTACACTTACAACACTGGATGGAGCCTTTGGAAGTCGTTTCACTTGGAGCACTGCCAAGGGTAGTGGGGGCAGAACTGGCTGATATTTGGTCTCTAAATTCTGCTTCAACTGTAAGAAATTTTTTAATCTGATTTTTGTACAAGATTTGAGAGAAAAAGCATTCTGCTGTTAAAATATTAAAAAGTTAAACATCTTCTCCCAGAAGGTATTTCTCCAGCTTGACATCATAAGGAGGCCCAAAGCTACTCTGGTGGAGCTGATCTTGTGCCTGAGAATGAATGTATTTCCTCCATCTTTCAAGGATGTCACTTTGGCTCTTGGCTGTCAATGGTCACTGATGTCATGGTGAGTCATGGAAGAGGTACAGGGACAAATGCTTCCAGGGAGGAGGAAGGTGAGACTATGGGAAATGCTCTAAGGAGGGGTCACTGGTAGGTAAATGCTCTTCAAGAAGAGGCCACAATTATGCTTTCGACCACTATGGCATTTGTGTCATTTGACCATATAACACAGTGGTCCCCAAAGTTTTTGGCACCAGGGACATGGTTTTGTGGAAGACAATTTTTCCACAGACTGGGGGAGGGGGTGGGTGGGGATATGGTTTTGGGCTGATTCAAATGCATTACATTTATTGTTCACTTTATTTCTATTATTGTTATTATTACATTGGAATATATAATGAAATAATCATACAACTCACCGGTCACTATAAAGCCTGCCACCAAGTATAGCTTAACTGTCACTTACCACACTCCCTGATAGGGTTTTTTTTGGGGTAGTGCCCTGGCTGGGAATCAAACCCAGACTGCAGCATTGAGAGTGCCGAAGCCTAGCCACTACACCACCAGGGAACTCCCCCTGATAGGGTTTTGATAAGAGTCTGCAAGCATTCGATTTAATATGGTCTCTGTGCAGTCAAACCTCTCTGCTAATGCTAATCTGTATTTGCAGCTGCTCCCCAGCACTAGCATCACTGCCACAGCTCCACCTCAGATAATCAGACATTAGATTCTCATAAGGAGCCCCAATCTAGATCCATTGCATGCACAGTTTGCAATAAGGTTCACACTCCTATGGAAATCTACTGCTGTAATGTGCATGATGGGGAGCGGCTATAAATACAGATGAAGCTTCACTTGCTGGACCGACCACCACTCACCTCCTGCTGTGCAGCTGGTTCCTAACACACCACAGACTCCTGATATACATGTCATTTGAACACTGTAGTCCAAAAGCAGTCAGAGGCCAAGTGTTACATGGGGCAGATAAGCAAGTTTGAGTCTTGCATGTCATCTAACAAATGTTGGATCCTGGAGGGCTGTTATTTTATTTCACTTAGATTTTGGTCATTAGGGCTTGCCATGTGATGCACCTATAAAATTGACTGAGCTCTGGGGACAGGGAAATGAATTTACTTTGACATCAGCCAAGAAACCAGACCCAAATTTGATCAGTAGCTTGATTCAAGTTGTTTCCACTCTTTGTTAATGAATGCATGCTCTTTGGGTGAGGAGGGAAGGGGAGCCTTTGCAGCAACCCTTACATCTTGTATGGGGTCTGGTGGGCCCAACCAGTCTGAACAAGGTGTCCCAGAGAGCGAAGGGACTCAGCACCACTCATGGCACAATGAACTCTGAAAGCCACAGACCCATAACTGGGCAAATCAGAGGACCATCTACCAGAGTTGCTTGAATGTGTCAAAAAAAGAATAATCATAATGCAGGCTCTTAGGCCTCACCTAGAATCCACTGAATGGGAATTTCTGGGGACGGAGCTCAGGATTCACACCAAGTCCCAATTAACCCTTCGGCGTTCTAACTTTTTAGAATCATTGCTTTGAGGACTGGAGAAGCTTCAACAGGAAGCTCTAAATCTGGAGCAATATGATTCCACATCGCCCTTCACGGCGTTATTCTCCAATATCAAAGAGTCTATACGTTGTATTGCAGGGGAGTTAGTTACTGTGTCTCAGGCATTGCTGTATTGATGGTGTGGGATGAACCCAAGGGTAAGACCCACCTTTGACTGCTCACTAGGGGAAGAGAGAGCAGGGGAAATCTTGGGACAGGGAAGAAGGATTAGAAATTAGAAGGGAAAAAGATGAAGGTAGGTCATGCAGGACTGCCTTTAAAGGAGGAAGAGGAGTCAGAATAAAAGGCAGTGACAGAGGTCTCTACGGCTCAGGGAGTAGAAATCTTGAGGAGGAAGTGATTGGCACGGTTCTGAGATCGCAGGGAGAGTCAGGGGTCTTGAAGAGTGATCAAGGGATTTTGTCAGTTAATATCAAGCAACTTCTCACCAAGTGAATCTAAGCCAGACTGTTGAGAAACGTAACCTTTTGGAGTGATGAACACATAGGAAGTGACTCACTGCACCTCGACTACGGAAAGAAACTGCCTCAAGAAATTCATTGAAAGCTTTAGCCCTGTCTGAAAAGCAAGAGAGAAGGCAAACTGACTGGTAGTACATTTTCAAAAAGGAAAAATGAAGCTAGTTTTGTTTTAAAATAAAAAGCCTGGTTGTGCTAGAATGTGAAGAAGCTAGTGAACTTTGAGATGTCTAGTAAGTTGGAGAAGGCTTGAGGTGAAGGGCAATTTATCTACCTGCACATAATAAGTTTGGAAAGAAATAATGAAATGGACAGAAAATTTGACAGTCTTTGATTGTTTCATTCATAAGGTGCAGAAATTGCTGGTGAATACTGCAACATATTACATGGGTGATATGCAGAAAGAGTGAAATTACAGTTTAATTCCTTCTGTTCTGTTAAATGTAACAGCATAATCACAGTCTTTAAAGAGGAGAGTGAGTGGAGTAGACCTAGAGCCCCATGGCCTGGCTGATTTGTAATCAGTGACAAATTCAAGTACATGTTGAACATTATGTGAAAGGTATGGGGCCAGTGGGAATGAAAATTGAAAAAGACTGTAAATAGATTAATCCAAATGAATTCTCTGTGTAAAGGAATCCTACAATTAAAGCACACAGACAGGAAAAAAATGGAAAAACCCATTTGGGGTGTTACATGGAGGGGAAGGAACCAAGAGTGGGGGGAAGGTGGGGGATGGGGAGGGGGGGAGGAGCCAGGCGTGCCCCGAGGCCCCTGCCTCTGAGAATGAAGGGATGGAAACGTTGGAGACACGCATGCACGGGGAGTCTGGGAGGAGAGAATTCAGGGAGTTCTGTGAGATGACCTTGATCTCAGGAATGCAGGAGGAGAAGCTAGGCTGAGGTGTGGGGAGAGGTTAGGCTGGAGGTTTGAGAAGGTGACAGAAGGTTTGTAGGAGTGCAGTGGGATGTGTGGCAGGGAACCGACTGGAAACAATGTGAATACGACTCAGGTGTTTCTCAGAAGGTGCTGGAGAATCAGGACGGCTCGAGGTCAGTGGTGTGGGTGGAGGGGGACGCACTGGGCTCTTTTCCTACCTCAAAAAAATGCAGGCTCGGGTGGTGGTGGGGGGGCTATGGGGAGCCCCCGCCCCAGCACCCTTGTTTGCTGCTGAGGGTGGGTACACTCACGGCGGGTGCCTCAGGCAGCGAACCTGGGCTCTGAGATGATGTCAGCCCCTTGCCTTGCCCCCGGATCCACTTTCTTGTGTGTCCTGTTAAAAGCACTGTCACGAGACACAGTTGACGTGATTTGGGCTTTACGTACTGCTGTGAATATTCTCTGTGATCTTGGAAACAAAATCTAGAATTAAAAAAAGAAAGACAAACAAAAAATAAAGGAAAAGAAATCTCCGCCCACATACTCCTGATCAGAAAAGTTCAGAGCTGTTACCACACGTGCTTGAGGTAGTTTTCTGTTGCTAACTGAGGGTTCGCAGGGTCGGGGTGCACGGGGACGGAGCGCTGAGGCGGGAAGCGGTGGCTTCTAGTTGTGATTTTCTCCTGAAGCCACTGTATCCTCAGCTCACATGAACACTGCTTGTCCCCAAGGCTTTTCTCCTCTCTCCTACTCAGTGGAAGTTCTTCAGGCTCCGTGATGCATCTTCCGCCTCAATGTGCAGGAGAGCTGCTTGGTTTGGCTTGGTTTGATTTCAGCCAAGGAAGCAAGCATGTATGGAGACCGGCGGGCAGGTCTAGTGCTGCGAGCAGTGCGCACGTAGCTGACGGAGAAGACACATACAGTGAGAGGGGCCAAGCCTGGCAAAAGTGGGGGAGGGCGTGCGAGGGACAATGGCCGGCCGTGTGCAAGGCCCGGGGCGATTGCTCCCAGCGCGGGTGCGGGGTGTGCGTGTGTGCGTATGCGTGCGTGTGTGCGTGTGCGTGTGCGCGCGTGTGCGTGTGTGTGTGTGCGTGTGCGTGTGTGTGTGTGTGCATGCGTGCTAGGGAATGGTTCAGTTGAGGGTAACTTCAGAACTGGGCTTGCCAGGTGTAAGGGATGAGGTAAGATTTCAACCAGATGCCGGGGAGAAGGGGCCGGAGGCGTCGCGGGGTGGGAGAGGAGGTGAGCAGAGGAGCTGGTGGGGGCCGGGAAGGGGAGAGCCAGGAATGGTCTAGGTTGCAGGAAAAGAGGGTAGGGTGCGCCATGCTTGCCTGCTCTGCCCAGGAGAGTGGGTTTTCCTCTGTGAGCGGTTCAAAGCCTTTGAAGGCTGCCTGCGCTTCATTGTAAAAGCTTTCTTATTTATCTATTAACAAGTAGTTGCAGTTAAATCTGTGTTTCCCAGTTTCATCTGTTAAGAAGGAAGATCTGGAGCTGCTTTGGCTGCTGGGATGCCGTTTTCGAACCCTGCGCTTCCCACTGTAACCCTTTTATCTGGGCCCCGCTATTTTGCTTGGCTCTTCTTGATTGCCTCCCAGCACTATCTCACACGGCAGGCTCATTTGCTCTGCTGCTTTTGAGCATTCAGGATCACAATTTTAAGTTTTAATAAGTTTTTTCACCTTTGCAGGGCTGTCTTTAAAAAGGCAAAAATATCTCGGTCACCGAAGGGAATGAGTTCTTGCCATCTGCGGCGGCATGGATGGACCTGGATGATGTTGTGCTGAGTGGACTTGGAGGGCTGTCCGGAAAATATCCAGCCATAACTGCCTCTATTTTCCATATTACATGGCTGGATACTTTCGGGACAGCCCTCATAGGTCAGACAGAGGGAGACAGATGCAATGTGCTTTTGCTTATATGTGGAAGCTAAATGACAAAGTAAACAAAACAGAAACAAACACATAGATGCAGAGAATGCTTCGATAGTTGCCAGATGGGAAGGGGGTTGGGGGTGTGGGTGACAAAAGCAGAAGGGGTTAAGAAGTATAAAATGGTTGTTCCATGTAATTCTTGCTTAGAAAGCTCAACAATGGAGGTTTTAGCAGGTTCTTGTGACACTTAGTAGGTGCTCAATTAAATGCTGGCTATTAGTTCTGCCTCGAGAGAGAAATTTACGGTTAGGTGGGACGCAGTAGGAGATTGTCTCTCATACTGGATACAAATCATTTTTATTCTTCATTTTATTCTTTCATGGTGCAGTGTTATGTTGTTTTTCATAAAACGGACCAAGCTATCTAACTTTTTTGTGTGTGGGGTGTTGGTTCCCTAAGCAGGAATTGAACCCAGGCTGTGGCAGTGAGAGTGCTGAAACCTAGCCACTAGACACCAGGGAACCCGCACCCCCCCGCCCCCCGCCACCTGGTGAAGCCATCTAAATGTTTACTCAAAGGGAACAGTTTGGTAAATATATAGCATATGCATTTGATGGATGCTTATGTCATTATGAAAAAGGTGATTCTAAGATCATTATGGAAAAATATTATGGTGTAATGTTAAAGGGAGGAAAGCAGAATGTAAACTAACACATCACCTGAGATAGAAACTCTTTAAAAATGAATTGCGTCTCTTGCACAGACAGCCTGTTAGACATGGCAGCCTGGGTCCAATCGCTGGTCCAAGGCGTCCCCCATAGGGGCTGACCAAACGCAGGACTGCAACCTAAATCTGAAGCTAAGTGAGCCATAAACATTTCTGAATATAAAGAAATGTATTTTCAAGTAGGTAAACAGTGTTGTGTATCTACCATCCAGGCTACTCCCTTCACCTCCACTTTCTTGCCTCCCCAAGTACTTTCCAGTGGGTTGTGTGTGTCCTCTAAAATTTATGCACAGAGGATCGTCCCCATCAAATTAGTGTTGTTTGCACAACTCCCCCAAACTCGGACCCCCTGGTTAGGCACCCTGCTGCCTGTGCCCTAGAGCTGTCTCAGAACTGTGAGTTCTGGCTGGCTGGCTGGTGTTAATAGATGAATTTATCCCCATTAGGACTCATGTCTGGGAGTGGAATTGGCAATAACAATTGATCACCTTGTTCTCATGGAGGCACAGGGTCTGGAAGGTAACTTAGGCAGGTGAGCAGGTGATGGGTTTCTGGGGGAGGACCCCTGGCATATTGTTAGAGAGTTTTTTCCTATATTATAAAGATCTTGAATAAAATCCTCCTCTTGAAAAGAGGCATGGAAGGAGAGGGAGAAGAGAAAGAGAAAGAAAGAATGGCCATCAGTTTCTTGGGTTTACAGCACCCTGTGCTTCAGTGGGGCCGGAGGGCCATTACTGGAGGCTTTTCCTTTCTTTGAAGGAAGTTCTTTTAGCACTTCCTGTTCTGGGATGCTCAGTCCTTACTTTCTTCTCCCCTCATTACCCTTCCGCTGTTTGTGGGCTGTGCTTCTGGATGATGCCTCCCACCTGGGGCTACAGTGCACCCAGCCCCTGTAAGCTATTGTGCTTGCATAGTCATGTCAGTTTAGGACAAGTGGGAAAAGCAAAATTAAACTCCCTTTCAACTCACCTTCGTTCCTGCTTCTGCAGCCCTGGAGTTTGACACATCGCCCTTTCCAGTGATGTCCAGCCTGAGAAATTATTAAACATCCCTTTAATAAGCTGATCTTTTTCCTTCCTGCTCCTACCCTATATACCAATTAGCCAATCTCTGCCTGGCAAGCCTCCGTGTGCGTGCATCAATGGACCCACCCCTGAAATGTGGCTCACAAAAGGTGGTGTCTCTGATCAGAAGCATGCCATTGAGAGCTGGCTAATTACTTGCCTTCCTTTTTTTGCTGAGCCCTCACCTCCTAACCTGAGAGCTAAGGGGGTTATGCAAAACGCAGAACTGAATGGGCCCTCGAGATGAGCTGGCTCACTGCCATTTTCTAGATGAGGAAACTGAGGCCCAAAGGGCATTGCTTGAGATCACGCAAATGACAGCTTTGGGACAAGATCCCAGAACACTTTCATCCCAATCTGGCTGTCTTTTCATCATGTCATGCTTCCTTGAGTTACTCTCCTGAGTTACCCAGATGCCTCTGCAGGGAAAGCACAGGTTTTCCTCATAGCTTTGTCCAAATGCCATCTCTTTCACAAAGCTTTTTTATAGATGGACCTAGTTGTAAGAGAACTCTGTGTCCTCCAATCTCCCTTAGCATTTTTAAAAATGATGCAAAGCATTTGTAGCCTAGAGTACTGCCATTAGTTAGGGTTAACTATTTTACCCTCCTTACTGAACGACAAGAGCTGCTTGACAGCACAGCACTTGGTAATGGTGGGTACTCCAGAAAAGTGCGCTGCACAAATGAATGAGAGCGTGGATGAGTGAATGAACAATGAAGCCATTGGAATAGCACCTTTGTTCCTTGTGGAGTGGCTGCTGCAAATCCAAGTGCGACGCATCTCTGGGGACTGGGAGCTTTGTGAGTTATGGGGACGTCTTTCTGTCTCTCTGGCTGAGTGGGCCATGATCACATTGAAACGGAAACCTTGGAGTTGCTAGCGGTGATTTAGGAAGTACGTTTATATGGGCTCCTCGTAAATAAATCAGCTGAAGTGCTGCCACTAGCCCGTCAGGCAGGTCTGGACTGCAACGGCACAGGTTTCTGGTATTCACCTGGCTAGGCTGTTGATTGCCACTGAAAATGATTCCAGTCTCAGTGTCCCTGGACAGCGGTGGCTTCTTATCATCAGTGTCTACCTCTTTGAGGACTTTCTTCATCCAACGAGGAGAGGGCAGAAGTAGCTGCTTGTTTAGTCACTGTGGTTATCACAACTTGGGGCAGCTTCAGGCCTTCCTTACACTGGCTGATTTTTTTTTTTTTTTTTTTGCCTGAATTTCTTCACTTGATAAGTTTTCTTGTGCTCCCATTCAGTGGCTATGGAGCCCAAAAGTCATGTCTTAGTTAAGAACTGTGGGACGATCTCCCAATGAGAAGAACTCTCTGAATTCTGGTCCATCTCAGAGAATAAGTGGATTTTGGAAATGAGTAAGCAACTCCATGCATCCTCCTCCCCATTAAAATATTTTTGCTTCTTTATCCGACTTTATCCCAAAGGTCAGGGTCTCTGGATTTACAAGGTAGCAATGATTTGAGTTGAAGTGCTGATTTGTATTTCTGAGCTAATAGGAGATGATGAGTGAAGATTCTCCAAGTTCCTTCCCTTACCCGCTTACAATGTATTCAACAACAACTATATGTTGAGAGCCAGCATGCATCAGGAACCATGACAGGATTTGGGGATATAAATGTGAAGTAGCCTTTGCTTTCAAGGGTTTTATCATTTGATAGGGGTTGCAGATATATACATTGATGAGAGTATAAAGGGAATGGCCCTGTGATAGAGTCTGTGTCAAGGGCTCTGGGGATATGAATGAGAGAGAAGCGTTGTGGGTTGGGGAATGCTCACTGAATGGGGACTTAATGAGTAGGGTTTCACCAGAGGAGGGGGAAGGCTACACCAGACAGAGGGAGCAACATGGAGAAAGGACTTGCTAGTGCATTTAGGGGACCCAGACTGGTCATTCAGGCACCGAGTCATCCACAGATAATTCCTGATCAGTCCATGTGGCAGGCTCTGGCCTGACCACCATGTCACTCGGGCACATACGGAACTGCCTCAGTGGGACCCCTGTCTTCCAGGGGCTCAGAGTTCAGATGGAAGGTGGAATTCCTGCTGAGGGAGGTGGGGGATGAGGCTGGGGTGTTGAGGGGCTCTGGTGCTGGACCAGAGAGTTGGGGCTTTGGTCAGCAATGCTTCTGCTTGTGGTGTCTAAAGCAAAGACCCGCCCACGAGTGAAGGACTGTAACGTGTTTCCGTTGTTTTGCTTTAACAAACATTATCGCAGTGAATAACTTTGTACATACATCACTGCATGCAAGGAGAGCAGACCTGTGGGACCCGTTCCTAAAATGGAATCACTAGATCAAAGGGTGTGTGCATTTGTAATTTTGGTAAATTTTATCAGATTCCCTTAGAGGTTTATCAGCATTCACTCCCAGCAGCAGTATATGTGATGTGCTCCCTTCTGTACTCTGACTGTGATGAGTGTTCTCACACACATGCACGCACGTACGCACACACACACGCTGTCACAAGGACAATCTCTCATCCCTCTCCCCTACAGCTGTTACTCTTGTGGGGGTACAGATGGTCAAGCTCCAGCTCTCTCTAAAGGTACAAAGCCATGATGAACTGGATGCACTTCAGTCCTGGACAGACCCAAGAATACTTCCTATGCTTTACCTCAGTTTAGATTTCTGTCCCATAGGGACCTAGAGTGAACCATTGTGAGAAGAATTTGTTGGCCTCCAGGCCATTAAACACAAAGGTTAGGAGTGTAGAATTATTAAATGGGACTTGTAATAGCACATAGTGGATAGTTGATCAATGAAATCTTGAACTTCCTCTGATTTTTTCTTTTTTCATGTTTTCAGGGGAAATTATTGCTCTAAACCTCATTTGTCTGGAACTTCTAATCTTGGAGTGTGCCGGACTATTTAACCAGCCCACCCCGTCAATAATAGTTTATAGATATTGTCATTTTCATGCTATAATTAAAAGCTTGTAATAGCATATGATTACGTGGACAGGTTACAAGAATGTCAAACTTATGTCTGTGTCTTTCAGCACTGTCCCTGCACCCCATCATCTACACACGTAAGTGAATGATGAGGACAGAAAGGTGTGGTTTACCGGCACAAGTCCCGTGCACATGAAATAAAAGACAACTGAAGTTTGGGCCAGCTCTCTCAGTCGTCACCTCCATCCTCCCTCTGACGGCGTGGGGATGAGCAGACAGCACGCTGCCCATGTTCAGGTTGAAGGTACTTGACAGAGGCTTACAAGGAACCATGCTGCAGCTCTTAGCAAGGATATTGAGGGCACGTTGCACAGTTCAATGGTAGAAAATGGAATTTGGTAGCATTTTCATAGCCTCTGTATTAAACAGATACACATTTTTATGGGATTTTAAAAAATCCAACAAGTAAGCAACTTGAATTGATTCAGGACCTTTTCTGCAGAGGTACTCTATTAGGCAGTACAGAAGGTAATTAAGAAGTAAGTAAACAATAAACAAATAGGTGGTCAGGGTCCCAGCTCTTGAAATAATTAGGAAGGAGATGGGAAGATAGGACAGACATACATGACCAATTTGATGACTGTATGAGAGTTAACAGTATGAGGTTATAAATACATGAAACTCTCTTGTGTCACACAGTTGGTCCCAAGTGACCTAAACAGCTCAGAACTGAGAAGATCAGAGCCCCTAATTCGAAAGAGCTCAGTTCTAGGAAAGCTTGCCTCCCCATTGAACTTGTTGAACATCTCCCATGTACTTTGCATACATACTTGCTCTGGTTCCTTTTCCTTAGGGGCCTTCAGGATACTCCCCTCCTTTTCTCTATACCCTGGGACTCCACTCAGGATGGCACCACCTTCCATCCTTTCCAGTGCTTTGTGGCCTGTCACCTTCACTCACTTACCACAGCAACCCAATCCTGGGCCCCATGTTCTCCCTGCTCAAGGATTAGTATATGCCTCTAGGTCCTCCAAAAGTAAAATACGGAGTTACCATATGACACAGCAACCCCACCTCAGCAATCCCACCCCAAAAGAATTGAAAACAGGGACTCAAGACACCTGTACATGAATGTTCATAGCAGCACTATTTATAATCTCTAAAAGAAACAACCCAACTGTCCATCAATGGATACATTATTAAACAAATTATGGTATCCATATACAGTAAACTCTCAAGTGGTATCCATGGTAGATGCTGGATAAATGTACCTGGCACTCACAAGCTGCAAAATTCTCAAGCAACTGGCAAAAATATCAAAGCTATCTTTGTGCCAGTTGCTTGAGAGTACTGGTTGCTTGCATTCTGGTTAGCTAAGAGTCTGTAATAGAATGTTATTCAGCCACAAAAAGGAATGAAGTCCTGATAAACACTATGGCGTGAATGAACCTCGAAAACATTAACTAAGTGAAAGAAGGCAGACCTAAAAGGTCACATCTTGTATGTTTCCATTTATATGCAATATTCAAAGTAGGGAAATCTATAGAGACTGAAGGCAGATTGGTAGATGCCAAGAATTGAAGGAGAGAAAAACAGAGTGTAGCTGCCTCATGGGTATGGGGTTTTGTTTCCAGGGCAGGGACTGGTGTAATCACTGTGTCTGGTGCCTTCTATGGCACTGGGCATACAGTAGCCTTCATAAAAATGTTGACTTTGTTCTTTCGTTCTTTCATTTACTCATTCCCTTTTGAGGAGAGGCAGGTCCTCAGAACGTAAGCGCCCTGAAGACAAGGACCATGTCTCTCTCATTCCCCAGTGCCTTGCAGAATGTCTGGTATCATTCATTCTCCGTCAACATTTGTTGGAAGGGTGATTGCATTGTGTAGAGGGAACGTGAGCTTCGGGGTCTTGGCAGCCCTGAGCTTAAATCGCAACTCCGGCACTCGCGAGCTGTGCTGTCCTGCAAACGAGGGAGATGAATAAACCCAACTTCACAATTTAGTGCTGGACATGTTTAATAAGTGTAGCTGTTATTTACCCATCAAATAATGATCAAACCTGAACAATGCGCCAAGACCGACAAAAGCAACCTGCTTTGGCAACTTAAAATCGCCTGTTCTTGTGGTTTGGGTATGTGAACCTGGCTGAGTCTTCATTTGTTCATTCATCCAACAACTATTTATGAAGCTCTTGGTCTGTGTCAGGTACTATTCTAGGGACAATGGGGAGGCACTGGAGGGGGTTGTACACGGAGGAGTAATGCTTAGATAAGCGTGGTACAAAGATCCCTCTGCTTTTCTGTGTGAAAAGTGGCTTAGAGTCTGGCAACGTGAAACACTGGAGAACAAGAGAATGTGTATTGATGGAGAGGGAGGAGGCTTGGGCTCAAGTGCAGGCGGTTTGAGGCTGAACAAAGAGGACTTGATGGGTTAGATAGGGGTGTGGGTGAAGGAAAGGAAGGCTTGTTTATGGCTCAAGTAGTGGGGTGGGTGGAGCTGCCATTTCCTGATCAGATGGACCCTGGGGGGAAACGAGACTTGGAAAGGAGTTTTGACAATCACAACTTAGGTATGGTACTTCGGAGATGCCTATTGGATATCGACATGGGGTTTGGTAGAGAGAGGGGAGCGCTGCCCATGAATTAACAGTTTTTGTAGAAGGTACTGAAAGACATGAGAAGAGATGGGATCCCCTTAAGAGAGAACTTGAAGAAGGCAAGGGACAGAGCTGTGAGAGGCTCCTATATTTAGAGATAGAGAAAGAGCCCGGCTGAGGGCTCGTGGAATTTGGGGGAGGAAATAGTTTCTAACAGGAGGAGTGGCACAGGGATCAATTGCTGCTGAGAAGACTGAGTGAGATGCGGGCAGAGAGGGGGTCCCTGAGACTGGCCCTGTGGAGGTCACTGGGGAAGGGGACAGGCACTTGCAATTACGTGGAGGGTGTGGGAATTCCAAGGGAGGGAGTGACTGGGAAATGGGCGGTGAGGGAATGGAGTCTACAGAGAGCACTCTCTCGCAAAGTCTTCCTTGAGGCTGAGCAGTGACAGGGCCTGTAGATCAAGGTAGATGTGAGGTTCAGGGTGTTTTGCTTTTTCTTAATGGGGAAAAGTACTCCAAGCATGTCTGTAGGTTGATGGGAAGAGGGAAGAAAAGGGAGGGATGGATGATTCCAGAGAGTGAGGCGATACCTGCGGAAGCAAAGTCCCTGAGAAGGTGTGGTGGGGAGGGACCGAGCCCACGGATGTGGTGGTGTGTTTGGAGAGACCGTTCTGGAAAGGTGGGGATCACAGGTGATGTCCACTTCAAGAGATGCTGGGCGTGAGCCTGAAAACGACTTGAGGGAATGAAAGTGTACAGACCAGAATCATTTTCTTTAAACAAAAGATGTCATCCTGCAAGTAGAAGTCAGCCATGTCCTATTGTCAGAATATGACCAGAAGATCTGATGTCTCCAGGCTTGAGGCATAGAGAAGGGAGATAGAAACTTCCAGAGAAGGGGGCGAATGGAACAGGAGGAAGAAGACAGAGTATGGGGGCAAGCAAAGAAAGCAGAAAGGGATACGGAGAGAAGGAAGAGGAGGCAGGGAGGAGGAGGTGAGTGGTGGTGTCGGAGCAGCCCAGGGGCACCTGTGGCTCTGCCCTTTGACTAACATCTAAGGGCAGGAGGCACCGTGAGTCACAGGAAACCTCTGCAGCCGGCACAGGTGTGGGTCCCCAGCCCAGCTCTGCTCCTGGCCTGTGAGAAAGGAAGTGCAGTGACAAGGGCCGGGCTATAATTAGGCCCCACCGGTAGGGAGCCTAGAAAGCTGCCTGCTCTGAGGTCTGTGGGTTCAGAGCCAGCACTAGGAAACGGGGTGCAAACAGCTAGTGGAAACTCCGGCTGGAGGTTGGCCTGTGAAGTAAGTGTCGTGCACAAGTACAGTCCTGCAGGCTGTCGCCAGGGACACGGCCCCTGGAGCCAGCGAGGCTGATGTTAGAATGAGGGCGTCCAGAGTTCCTGGACTATCACCTATCTGTCTGGGCAAGCGTCCTCTGTGGCTGGCGTTCTCTGGCTCCTGGGCAGCCCCAGCCCGTGGGAGTGGCACCGCCTTGGCAGACAGTGGGGGCTGGCCTTGGCAGACACAAAGGGCAATGCTTTCCCAAGGCCTTGTCTCCTAGGAGAGCCTTTCTAACGCCTTGGCACATCTGTGCTGTCCTCCCCCCTGCAGGCCTATCTTTGGCTTTACTCTCATTCCCCATATGGGGGCACCTTTTAAAAAAATCTTTGCAGGGGGATAGGGAGGAATTCCTTCAGCAGTGAACACAAAGGTCTTCCTCCTGCTGCTGCTCCATAACTCATGTAACCTTGGAGGTGGGCGTCATCGATTTCGGTCCCCCCACCGTCCAGGAAGCAGGACTCCGGGCCTGGACCAGTGGTGTTCCCGCCTCCTCCCTCTCTCCACCTATCAAATCCTAAGGAAGTTCTTCCTTATCCTGAACCCACATTAATATTTTTGTAACTCTCCATCTCCAGTCTTGGTTTTCTCTCTGGACATCCCAGAATTAGCCACCCCCGTCTCCAAATAAGAGCCGTCCTTTATATTTGTGGGACAAATAATGACTTTCTGCTTGTTTTCTCTTGTCCAGCCTGATCGTCCCATTGCTTTGAGTGCCCATGAATTCACTAAATAGCTGTTTCTTGCCAGCCGCGTGCCTTCCACTGGGCTAGGTGCTGGGGTGTATCCATGAACGTGTAGCCCTGGGAACTGGAGGGACTCACCATTTTTCTTTAAAGGAACAGTAGTGGACAAAATGGAAACATGTCAGAAGATGAGGATATGAGGTGGTAGGAACCGTTATGGTGATACAAAGTTTCTATTGTTTATTGAGGTTTCCCACATCCCGGTGCCAGGTGCGCTGTACGCACATGATCTTACAATTCACACCGTCATCAGCTTCTATGTAGGTCAAGCTGCCTGTCGGCCTCACAAGGCTGTTTAAGGTGGCTGCCAACCTTACACTGAAGGGCAGTTTCAGGAATTCAATCCACTTACACAAAGGCAAAGTTTTACCCTTAAGCTCACTGTCCAAGAGCAAGGATCTGAACTCAGGCCGTCGGGCTGCAGAGCGCATGTGTTTGATGGTGATGCCATCTTGCTTTCCTGGAGGGCTGTGGGAATACCGGAAGCAAGGATATTGAAGCGTCTTTACAGGGCTGCTGCCTCCGATCGGGTCTGTGCCGAAGAGATGCTTTCAGATACGCCCCAGCAGGAAGCGCCATGTGCTGGCTCTGACCTTGCTGTTGTTCTGGGGATGAGCCAGTCGGTTTCGTGTTTCTGGCAGCTCCACTGCTCTGAATACACACTTTCTTCCAGCTTTATCTCAGCTCTGCAATGGGAGCTAGCGTGCAAAGGCGAGGCCACCCCATGCACTTCGGGCAATGGTCTGTTCTTAAGAAAATCACCTTCCAACGCCATCCTGGGAGCTATTGAATTAAATCCTGCCCCTTGGAAGCCAGCAATTGTCCTGGGGAGGAAGGGTGGAGCCCTTTCACCATTATCTGGTAGCCTGATTCAAAGTGCTTGGGGACACAGGGACGTCCTGGGTGCTTCTGTGACAAAACCACGCAATTGTTCGTGGTGCCCATCCTGAGGGGCCCAGAGTGGGGACCTTCACCCTGCTTCCCTGCCACAGCCATCAGTAGGCAGTTCTTGGCTGGGCCCTGCAGGCTGGAGCCTCCCAGCGGGAGACCACGTTCCGTTCCCCTGGCTCCAAGCAGCCTTCCTGATGGTTGCATATTTCTGTGTGTGGCTGTGTGTCTGCTTATTATTTCATTCTGGATGGTGGTATGACCCATACTGGGTGTGACATGCGGGAATAATTACTGGTAACATTGTTATTTTAAACATCAATTGTGCACCAGTAGGTCTTGTTAAAGAACAGAATTAGGAAGCCCCCCACCAACTTTTTTTGGCCCAGTTGCCTCTCAGTTTAAATTAAACAGAGATTTGTCATCAACAGGAGGTGAGCAATGGTGGTGCTGGGGGCTGTGTGGTACTGGGAATGTAATTTGTTTCTCTGTGTTTGGGGGGGGGGGGCACAGATATTAACCCTTGTAGTTCTTCCCTCTGATTTGAATGATTTTTTCTTTTTTAATGCAAACCTACAATGATAACAATGATATGCAGAATTTGGACCTCTCAGGCAACATTTTTGCAATGATTTCTTGGGAAAACCAAGATTCATTAAATTTGAATTCGCATGTGTAAGTGACAGGGAAAAATGCTACCATGGTCTTGGGGAAGGCTGGGCTGATGTTGGGGGTAGCAGTTAGAGACTTCGTTATTCTGCATCTCTTTGTTAGCTTATTTTCTTCAGAGCAAGTTCTAGTTTCTCTGTGTCATGATGTCTTTGTCAATAACAATGTTTGTGTCTTTCTCTGTTTCACGTCTCCTTTGAGTAAACTGCTGCCCTCACTCCCATACCAGTTCTAGAGAAATCTTCCCAGATGAGCAGTTTCATCCAGGTCACCCCATTCTTGAAATTCTTCACCACTTTCCTATTGGGGTGCTGTCTTAGAGCTAAACTTTCTGTCAACTCTCCTAAGCTTTTACAGATCTGCTCCTCGCGCCCCCACCTCCCCTCAGCCTAACATTTGGTCATAAAAGACTCAATTTTCTCATTAGCCCACAGCTCATCTTGCTTCCTTCTGCTCTGGGTCAACTTCTTTTGTCTGCAATGAGCTCCCTTCCCCTCCACTCATCTGCTGCGCTCCAGTGTCCTGGCCTGTTTGCACGCCCTCTACAACCTCACCCCTTCAGACTTGACAGCTTTTGAATTGTATTCCAGTACTTGTATCTCCCAAACTCTAGGAGGCACATCTCAAGTTCTTGAGTTATCCTTATGGGTCCTCTCTTTTTAAATGTGTGAAGACCTATCCCCTTTCCCACGAGTGTGTGTGTGTGTGTACCCAGTGCACCAACAGCAATAGTCTCTATCCAAGGAGATAATGCCTCCAATAAATTCTGTAGCGCTGGATTGTGGCAGATCTAGTTTTTGTTCATTTCCTTTGTAAGTCCTGCCTAGATGGTCTAGCATTTTGCTTTAGAATAATAGATGCACTAGTCCTATGTTAAAATGCCAAGGCATCAAGGCAAAAGCAGGTGACACTTAACATTTGTTTCAGTCAGGAAATATGTGGTTTCAGGTCAGGCACTGTATAGCTATGTAACATTAGGGATGTCATTTAACCTCTCTGAGCCACAGTTGAGACTATGTCTGTGTCTGTTAGTATTTTTTTTTTTTTTTTTTTTGTACGTGGGTAGTTCCCTGGCTGGGAATCAAACCCAGGCCACAGCGTTGACAGTGCCAGCGCTGAAGCCTTAAGCCACTACACTACCCGAGAACTCTTATGTGTGTGTTTATGTGTGGAATTCTTATCGTCTCTTCCAGCTCATTTTTTCTTTTTTTCTGTTTTATCTTTATCCTGAGTCTTTACCCTGCTAATAATAAGGAACTTATATCTGCTAAGTCATAGCATTTCACCTTAGGGCTTTGAGGTAGACTGAAGAAGGGCCCCCCAAAGATGTCCACATCCGAATCCCTTGTCCTGTAAATATGTTAATTTAGAGAGCAAAAGAGACTTTGCAGATATGGTTAAATTAAGGATCTTGAGGTGGGGAGAGTGACTTGGATTATCCGGGCAAGTTCCTTTAGAGGAGGGGAGTAGGAGGGCCACAGAGAGGGAAGATGTCACCATGGAAGCAGCAGTAAGGGTGATGCGAGTGAGGAGCCATGAGCCAAGAAAAATGGGAGGCCTCTAGAAGTTGGAGAAGGCAAGGAAATGGATCCCCCCCCTTCCCAAACCTTCCAGAAGAAATCCAGCCCTGCTGACACCTTGATTTTAGACCCCTGACTTTCAGAATTATAATATAATACATTTGGGTTGGTTTAAGCCTCTAAGTTTTTGGTAATTTGTTACTGGAAATTAATGCCGACCTGGAGGAAGGAAGACCTCCGGAGCCAGTCCTTAGATGGATGGACCCCCACAGGCTCATGATCGCTCTGCTGTTGTCTTAGGTCTTGGGTCTACTCTCTCTTCTGGCTTTTTGGCACTTTTCCTTCCAACTTTCTCTTTTCTTAAATACAGGAGCTTCTGGCCTTGTTTTGAGGCATCCTTTGAAGCATTTAACAGAGGGCCTCACGAGGACAAAGAAGATGCAGTGATGCTTTTATAGCATGGGACGCTCAAGCATAATGGGGCACATGTTAGACATTTCCCCCAGATTCTCCACACCCAGTTCTTAGCTGGTCCTCATTAAGCACAGTGTCATCACTAAGAAGAGAGAGAAGGCAATGAAGGAATTGCTGGACTGGCTTAATTCTTGCCAAAGAGAAGGTTGCTGGTTAGTGAATTAGCAGGAAATTTGGGGGAGAAATGTAATTGTGAGGTCTGCAATTGCCACATGATGGGCTTTGGGATGAGCTGTGTACACACTCGAGGTTTCTGAGAAGCAGGGTTCAAGAGGAAAGGCAAAAATAAGCCCAGAGCCTAAGACTGAAAGGGCAGCTGTTCAGGTTTAAAAAATTAGGCCTAAAAGGAACTACCAGGGAGCTCTCTGGTGAGTTCTGATGAAAAATACACCTGCCTCACCCCCAAACATATAATATATGGGGGTAAGTTACCACTGAAGATAAATACAAACAATGGTGTGTGAGAAAAGTATCGGGAAAGGTAATAAGGAAAATAAATGAGAGGTTGTGAAAAATGCTGAGAATAAGAAAAGTAACTTCGTGGTATTTGTGAAAAAGAATCAAAGATGACAAGGTGTTGGGCCAGGTGACATAATATCCAGTGTTGTCCTATCATGGAGAATAGTAGTCAGATTGTAAAGGGATAGACAGATATGATTAAAAGAGAAGTGAAAACTAATTAAAGTGGGGAAATAATAAGGTCATATGCTAGTAGTTTTCAAATATAGTCAAACCTTCAGGGCCAGGTGGATTATATCCTCAGGTGGTGGTTCCCAGAGTGTGGTTCCCAGATAAGCAGTGTCCGAATTCCCTGAGCAAGTCTTAGAATTGGAAATTCCTGAGTCCACCCTAAATTACTGAATCAAGCATTCTTGGCCTGGGGCCTCACAAGAAGGCTTGTGTCCTAACAAGCCTTCCAGATGGTGCTAATATGGGAACTCATAATCTGGATTCCATGGATGGACCTCGGAGGGTAAGTGAACCCTCTGGTATAATGCATCAATATTTTTGTCAATGTGCCCTTTTTTTTTTGAAGAAGATGGTCCATGGCTTTTATCAGATTCTCAAAAGAATTGGAGACCCTAAAAATTTCAGAATCATTCTTCTAAAACAGTGATTCCCAACCTTTTTCCACTTGTGTACCCCCTTTAAACTGATTTCTATAAATTGTACCCTTGTTTTTAAAACAGCTGTTTCTTAAACACACTTTTGTTCAGGGCCTATCTTAATATAAAATAGTGGAAATAAGGTTGTAAGTTAGGAAAGAGAAATTACTACACTAAAAGTACAAGCCACAGATTTAATTTTACAATATTTGTAACACAAATATTGATAATGATGATCAAGTATTTAACAAACTTTTAAGTTATATTATTAATATTTGTGTTATATACAAAGTCTGTCATAATTGTTATGCAGATCACTAGCTGATTGAAACATTCTTAGTGAGATCGCTGAGCTTGCTTTGATGCCCTTAGTGTCTTGAAATCAGGCTCAAAAGATGTAAGATACAGTCTTAAATCCAGACTTGCGTTAAGCTTGTTGCAGTACTTATTTTTTATGAATGTGCATGAAGAAAAAGCTCTCTCCACTAGTTCAGTATCAGTGAATGGCAAGAGGTATTTGAGTGCCTTCTCACTTAGCTGTTCATATTTCTCCCTGACATCTACCCAGAAGGTAATAAGCCAGTTTTTTAAAAATAGGAACTTAAGAAGAATTGGTTGAAAGTTTGATTAACTGCTCTCTTTCATTGATTGATAGTTTAGCTTCTTTGAAGAATTCTTTATTGATGGGATCTGCAATCCAGTAGTTTTCTTTTCCATGTTGAGGGAAGTACTAATAAAAGGACACTATAAGACCTTCCAAGTGACTTACAATATTCTCCTTCCTATTTTGAGATAGGTGCAAGTCATTCTCAGATAAGGAGTTGTGCAGAGTTTCAAAAACTTCAGGCTGTCCTCTTGCAGTACACTCTTTCCACAAGTCCAGCTTTTTAGACGTTGACTCAATTTTATTGTTTACTTTGAATATAGTGATTGAGATGTTTTGAAGTCCCAAGTTGAGTTTGTTTATTTCTAGAAAAATATCTGATAAATATGCAATACTTTGAAGCTAGTCACTGCCCTGAAACTTTGGAGCAAGAGGGAAATGATGGTCTTCAAAAAAAAAATACCTGGACTTCACGTCTAAGTTCAAACATCCATTTAAGTGCTTTGCCACAAGATGGCCACCTTACTTCCTTATGCAAAAGTAATGTGCTGTGAATGCTGTTCATTTCTTCACATAGCACTTTAAACAATCTGGAGTTTTGTGGTTGTGACTTACTAAAATGTACAACTTTTACAGCCTCATCAAGAACATCTTTCAGTTCACTAGGAAGAGGCTTGGATGCAAGTCTCTGTTTGTGAATGCAGAAGTGACTCCATGATACAAGGGGAGCTACTTCTTAAGTTCAGCTGCGTAGGCCTGTAAAACAACCTGATAAGGGCTTGCCTGTGTCAGTGCATTCACCACAATTCCACCAACTAATGTTATTTTCAGTAAAATAACCATTGATTGCATTAAAAATATCTTGGCCTGTGGTACACTCTGCCAATGGGTAACAAAGCAACAGGTTTTCCTCAATTTCATTTCCTACCAAGTACCTTGTGATGATGAGCAAAATAGATAAATGAGCAACATCTACACTTTCATTGACTTGGATGGAAAAGAATTTATTTTTTCTAATCCTATCTACTACTAGAGCTTGAACATTGTCAGACATTTCCTGAATTTGTGAGACATTGTATTGTTTGAAAAAGATGATTTTGTGGACATGTTCTTTGCTAAACATACCCAAAACAGTATCCTTAATGCAAGGAGAAATTAAATCTTCAGGTATGGTGTGGTTTTTACCACATTTAGCTATGTGATAAGCAACATAGTATGAAGCCTCAACTTCATTCTCATCATCTTTCTTTCCTGACATCATGTATGAAGTAACAGTTGGATGTTTTTCTAAGCACAAAAAGTAATGTATTTCTTAGTTTTCATACATAGGTTGTTCAGTTTCTAGATGTCGCAAAAGTAGAGAGTGCTTCATGTAACCATTGGATATTATTTCCCCACACATAACACACAAAGATTTAGGATCCCCTACAAATGAAAATCCATATTTAATATGCTCTTCAGAGTATTTCCTTTTCTTTTGTGTAGTATCTGAGGCACGCACCTTTTTACTATCTCCCAGAGTGGGTGTACATGTAGCTGTAGACATGTGTTGAGAAGTACTTGGTGATGGGTTATAATCCACATCAATTATTGGTTTTTTAACCATTCCTGTTTTCAGCCACTGATCTATAACAGACATGCTTAAAAATCACTGACAATAATAACTGAAACTATGTTAAACATTAATTAAAAAACTACTTGAATTGTGATTAAAGACAACACACTTACTTTTATTCAGTCGATAACTAAAATGATCACAGTCTGGCTGTAGATGTATTTATATGTATAGATTCCTATAGCATTACTCAGTCAAAATGTATATGCATTTTAATATTGCCAAAGCCTTCCAATATTCTGTTTCTTTATACTCATACAAGCAGGACATGAAAATGCTTGCTCTTCCACATCACTGACTACTAAGTTTTACATTAAAAAATTGCCAGTCTAATAGGGAAACAGAGTCATAGTCTTGTGTTTTGATGTGCATTTGTTCATTAATGAGCTTAAACAGTGCTTCAAAAGTTTGTTTACCATTCTTATTTTTCTTTTTATGAACTTCTTATATTCTTTGTTCATCTTTAATATGTTACTTAACTTTTCATTACTGATTTGAATGATATTTAGAAATTAAAGAAAATTGTCCTTTGTTTGCAAATATTTTTTCAGTTTGTGACTTGTCCTCTAATTTTGCTATAGCTTTTGCTTTGTCACATTGACTTAAGAAAATATGTAGTCAAATTTATTGTCCTTTTTTGTGGCCTTGAGCTCATGGTTTTAAAAATCTAAATGGGGTCTCTAGAGTGGTGGATGAGGGAAATGATGCAAAACAAATTTATAAGGACTTCATCCACGTGTTTCATAAAACTTGCCATGAAATCTTTGTGGACAAAATGGAGAAATGAGAGTTGGATGATGAAATACATCAAAGTGCCTTTATAGTTTATTCAATGAATATACATGAAGAGTGCTGATTAATGGATTCATGTCAACTGGATTCCCTTGTCCTTGATGAGGATAGAAGACATAAATCTCATTTTTTTCAGAAAAAAAGAATGCATAAGATGAGATATTTAATTCCATGAATAACAAAATCAAGATTGAAGAAGATCTTGACAGGCAAGAACAATGAGTTTAAAAGCAACAAGACAAATTAAAAAGAGATAAATCAAAGATTTGTATGTTTCTAAGTGTTCAAGTACACAAGGACAGATGGGAAGGCCTGGGTACCAGATATTCATGTAAATAGCACCACAACAGAGATACAGCTCAGTGTGAGTTAATGGTGTACTAGAAATATCAAGAAAGTCAGTTTGGTCTTAGGTTCTTTCTGGACTACTCAACAATTAAAAAATCCCTTTTTATTTTGAAATAATTATATACGTACAGAGATTTGCAAAATGAGTATAAAGAAGTATTGTGTACCTTTTCCTCTAGGTTTCCAGTGGTAACATCCTATGTAATTACAGTGCAATATTAAATCTAGAAAATGGATGCTTGTACACTCTACACACCTTACATTGAACTGTTTTTACATTCATTTGTGGGTGTGTGTACATAGTTCCATGAGATGTTATCACATGTATAGACTCATGTGTTCTCAACAATTTTTAATTGGTGAATAAAGTAAAAATAGACTTAATCTATAGAAAAAATTTGTTCCTCTATTTCAGACAAATCAACTCTGAAATCTTACATAAGTGACATTCCCTGGATAAAAGTGTAGACATGAAGTGAACGTGCACAAAGGACGTCTATTATACTTTGATCATGCTGTATTCGTATTCCTAGGATTATATTAAGTTGTGTATTGAAAAACCATAGAATTGAAGGGAAATGGGACTTCTCAATGATTTTCAATGGTCCTGTGAAGGCCTGTCATGCAACAAAGGATTAGGCTTATTCCATGTCACTGCAGTGGTGGTTAAGAGAGGTTGGTGGCAGTTACAAGAAACTGCCTTCTTGAAACTTTGACTTAAGGGAACATTTTCTAGCAAGACATGCTATAAAACAGTGGCATTTGGCTGCCATGAAAACAGTAGGCAGGAATTATTTAAAGCAAGGCAGAGTGACCACATTTCAAGAGGGGCTTAGAGGGGATTTTCAAATTAATGAAAGTTTGGATTAGAAGACCACTGAAGCCCTTCCCAGCTCAAACACTCTAAGATTCTCTATTGACGAATTTAAATGAGCTGGAATGTTTGAGAGGATGTGTTTTTCTGTGTGTTTCAGAATGGGAAAGGAAGTAGAGGGGGAGAGATAGGAGAAGAGGTAGAAGGAGGTGCTGGTGGTCCTAGTGGAACACATGTAATAAAGAAATAAGCAAAAGCCGTTATAAAGACAGATGTAGACCTTTAAAAGCTTTCTCTGTTGAACTTTTCCCATCAGTTTTGTGAAGAGCAATGACTGTGTGCAGCTGTGGTGCCTATTGACTATGAAGATAAAGATGGATAGGTATTTCTGTTACTCTTTGTCATTCTCTCTTTTCTAAGTTGATGATACATGTTTTGCTCTAAGAATGCCATATCTGGTAGAATCTGGATTTGACTGCTATTTTCTAATCTAACTGGAACACACCTAGATTATTCACTGGTGAGTTTACAGTTCTTTATGTCACACATGTTTGCCCATCGTAAAGATTCAAGGAGACTGGGGGTTACCAACAGGTGGCTGCTCTCCTTCCCTGAGGCCTGGTGTAATGAGGAGCCTGTGCAAGAGTGGACAGCTGCCCCATGTTGCAATGGAGCCCATCTGCTCCAAAAGCATCTTAAGAAAAAAGTTATCAGATGTATCAGTTTGGATTTTATCCAATTGAATATAACAGAACACCCAAATACAGAGACTTAAGCAAATGGAGATTTATTTTTCACATAACAAGAGGTTGAAAGGTAGTAACTGGCAACTTTATTTCAGTGGCTCTACCATGTTAGAGATGTGTCTCTTCAGTTTTCTGGGCTTTTTCCTCATGGTCACACAGAGGCTGCTATAGCTCTAGTCAGCATGTCATATTCAAGGAAGGAAGAAAAGAGAAGAGCGTAGGAGAAAGGAAAGGGAAAGAAGACCAGTTGACATAAACTTTTATGAAGAAATGCAAATGCCTTCCCATAGCCTTCCCTCATCTCTCATGGGCCAGAATTTTCTGTTTTGCCCACAATCTTGGGCCACACAATTTGACTGAAACATTTGTACAATGCTTTATTAAAATGAGAGGAACTAGGAGAGAGGAAGAGTTTTCTATAATGTGCAAATTGGTTTAAGGACGTTAACCAGTGAGGATGGGCTATAGATCTCAGAGGTTTAATGCAACATTTATTTGTAGAGCACCCCCCTCCGCCCCCTTGTATACTCATCTATGTTGGTTTAACAGAAAGGCAGTAGAAGGATAAAAAAATTGCTAATGCTCCACTGAACTGAAATCATCTGCCGGATAGGATATGAAATTGGTCATATAAACCCTACTTGTGATTTTGCCACAGCCATTCTCTGGGAAAATGTCAATTTAGAGCAATTTCTTCATAGTCTCTGTTTTTTATGGTAAACACAGTGAGGTGATGTTCTGGGCTGTTGCGTTCTGGAGCCTGAGTGGCTTTCAGAAGATTGTCCCTCTCCCCTTGTGAGTGGTATTTCCGTAATTGGGACCAGAGCTTGACTCTTTGTACCCACAATGCCACTAAATTGAATTAGGGATTTCTTGGAAAGAACAATGAAAGCCCAAATTCTGTTACTATGCTGCTTACTTAACATGTATGAGCAGGCAGATCTTTTAAGTGGTAATAGAAAACAGGCCCTGCATTCTTGGGCTCTAAGTGCTGGTTTTAGAAAATGTGTTTGGTAACATAACTCTTATTGTTTAAGGGAAATTTGAACATTTGAGGTTTGAATTAGCCCTTTTTATAAATGAGGAAACCCAGGGTCAGGAGAGTCAAAGAACTTCCCTGAAGTTTCCCAAATAGAGCTGAGATTCAAAATGTATCTTGTCTGATCCAGGTACCCTCCTCTTCCTATGGAGGACAACGTAAACTACTGCTGAGTTCCACAGAGTGAGTAAAATAGGGTGTATCTAGGGAAAGAAATGGAGGCCAGATTGAAGAGATTGTTCTGTTGGCCCAAGGTCATGTGGTTTGCTGTTGGTTCTCTGCCCTTGTGATTTAGCACATGGATGTGATAGTGATTTAGATGAGAATCTCTGAGCTCCGTCTTGCTGTGGATATAGGTGCTGTCTGTCTGTCTGTTACTGCTCTCCAACACAAAGGGGACAGTGGCCTCAGAGGTTTGTTCTCCTTCATGTCCACCTGGTCCAGAACCAGCACCCCTGCAGGCATGGCATGCCCTCTTACTGCGGCCACTTACACACCCGGCCAGTAGGGGCGCACTGACCCCATAGACCCAGCCTCTTTGAGAGAGGTCACAGCTCCCCTTCCCCCTTAACTCCCTAACCTCTCAGGAGACACAGTGTTTCCCAAGGAGCCTGGACTAAGAGGGAAGTTGTGGTTATTTATTTATTTATTTATTTAAAGATGAAAAGGTGTAGAAAGAGGTGTATTTTGCAGGAGTGTTTCTGGCCACAGATGGGCTTGGCTGGCACTGTTCATGTTTCTTCATTTCCAGCCTGTCTGAGGGACCCTCCTCCAAGTCTGTCCTTGGAGGTGTCTCCTTTCCCTTCTCTCCTGTGGGTGCCCACCCCCTCCAGCTCCAAGGCACTGCAAGCGAGGAGGTATGTGCCAGAGCAAGGGTATATGCATTCACTTCATGTTCAAAAGCTTTTCTTCATGGATGGCAAAGGCTGGATTTCCCATATATACATTTTTACATTTTTAATGCCATTACTTTGAATGGATGCTAACAGTACTGGTAAAAGAACAATAAAATCAACAGAAAGGTTTTATTTATATTCCTGTTTTCATCTCCAGTTCTCCAGTGTCAGGCTTGACAGTCCTCAAAGCAAACCATTATATATCATGTATCCACACATATGTGAGTACCGTATTTTCCTGTGTGTAAGACAACCCCACATATGCTTTTCTAACCCAACCTGAAGAAACCCTCTCCACTGGTTACGCCCATGTATAAGATGACCCCCAATTTTTGGTCTAACCATTTTAGACAAAACTTGAATGTTTCTCTTCTCTTTATTGTGAAATTGTGAAAAATGAGACAGGAAGACCTCATTTTCAAAGTCTTCTACACAGAAAAATACGGTATATATCCACATCCACATGTACTTACATTTTATGCATATACACATACATCTCTGTGTTTGGGATATAGTCATTCAGCATGCTGGAGTAATGGGTTGAGCATACCTTTATCCATTTGTTTTCAATTTGAGCAATTTAGCCGTATATATCATGAGTCATAAAAATGAACATATGTTTCGACACAATAATTCCTTCTTGGGAAATAATACCAAGGAAATCATTTGAAAGAAAGAGCAAGTTATAAAATACGTTGATATGTGTGTGTGTGTGTGTGTGTGTGTGTGTGTGTGTGTGTGTGTGTGTTAACTACAGGGTATATTTATTTACAGCTTACAAGGACTCTTCACACACATTATCTCACAACAGCCCTCTGCGGTGGGTGGTATTATTGTTCCACCTTACTTCATAAATGAGGCTCAGAGATGGTATGGTTTCTTCAAGGCTGCACAGTTGAATGGGTGGAACAATTTTGGAAAGTTTTGCTGAGTTTGGAAAGCAGGGCCACCCAACGAAGAAAGATAGGACATTAGCCGAAAAGATCCACTGGAAAGTCCTTGAATTGTGTACATGCTTTGAAGGAGGAAATGGGGAACCCAGGTCTTCAGACTCCCCGTCAGTGTTCTCCTTACCACACAGTGGGAATGTAGTTAACGAACATCACGGAGGCCTTCTCTCCTGTAATTACGGAGCCTGTGAGATAGGGCGGAAAGCGTTTATGGCATAACTTACGTTACAGTTTGAATCAAAAAGTTACATGCATAGCATAATTACAAATGTGTAATATGTGCATATTGAACAATAAAAATCGGAAGGGATCATGGGAAAATAAATAGGTTGCTATGAAGGCAATTCAAAGTGGGCTGCCAACACTGAGTCCTCTGCAGGTTTAACGGTGCATGGACCAGCCACTTAGCTCCGGGGGCGCGTGGTGGAGGCGTTTGGTAGTTTGTGGGATGCAGACGTGGGGCTGCATCTTCCATCCTCATGGTGTGCCCTAAATCTCCACAAAGAAAGCCAGAATGTTGTTGGTGCTGGTCTCCATTGGTAGGGTAAATGCCTCAGCCCTCTACTTTGTCTCCACGTTAGCTAGCTCTTTGCTGTGAAGGAAAGTTGTCCTCTCCCGGCCTATGGGAGCAGCCTGAGTCTCTCTGCTCCAATGGGGCTGGAATTTTTCCAGTGGTGTGGAATTCCTCCTGAGACGCAAGTGATCCATTGTAGGAATCTCCTTTCTCATTGCAGGTTTTAGCATGCCGGTCTGTGGGAGCGGATTGCTCTCTGAAAGAGAGCTTTGCAGAAGGCTTTGGCGAGGTGCACACAAAGCTGTTCTCTCACGCAGCCCTCCGGGAAGAGCTGGCCTCCCAGGCTCTGGGGCACAGGGTGGTGTTTTTAGTCTGTGGGCTTCAGCTGCCTCACACCATACCGTTCCCATTTCCTCTTTCAAAGCATATGTACTTTCGAGTGTTTGTTGTGGATTCTTTTGATTAGTGTGCTATCTTTCGTGCTTGTGTTTTCCTGCTTTCCAAACCACACAAAGTAGAGTCACTCTGCTCTGCCCCTGCCCCCTTTGCTTACTGCTTTCAGTTACTTTAAATCTTGAAATGTGTTCTTTGGCCCAGAGTTAATGCTCCTTAGCACTATGCCTCTTGACCCTCCTCTGCAAAACACTTCACAAAGACTTACTAATTAATCCTCTCAACACTCTTTGTCCTGTGGGGACAATTAAAAGTTGGCTAACAATAGGAAGGACAGGGAAAACGATTCTTACTGTTTTCATAAGTGTCTTCAAGCTTCCAAGCATGCTTCCCACCATTGGCTAGAATGCAGAACAGGGGAGTGAGTGCGGAGAGGGGAGGTTATGAGAGGAAACCCCTCTGCCACCTTTACAAAATTCTCCACCAAGGACTTTGTTGCAGGTTCTTCAGAGGATGAAATGGATGGAGCCAGCTTTGTCTAAGGACTTGAGTGTAAGCTCCATTCCAATTCTAGTTTTCCTTCTGATTTGGAATCCTAGAACATTAGAGATTCAGACCTTAGAGATACTGTAATTCAACTCCTTGACTCTTATAGACATGAAAACAAAGACAGAGAGAGGTTAGGTTATCTCAAGGTCACACAGGGCTAGATTGGTTTGTTCCTTTGGCATGCCCTCAGCTTCTCTGTTAGATGCGATGTCTGCTCACCTTTGAAGGTCTTATAAAAATGTGTTAATGGATTACGGGACTGGCCAGGGTTGGGCTTCGATGTTGGGCTATGGTCAGCATCTGCCTGGTTCCTGAGAGAAGTGGGAGTTACTTGCTGTAGCCAGCCCAGCTGATGTGCAGAAGAAAGGTAGAAGAACCACTGTTATGCAAAAATGCTCTCTTGCTATGTTTGGGAAAAATGCGATCTAGAAGGCATCATTTGTCTTCAAAGAGAGTCAACAGTTATTTGACTTAAACAAACACTTCATTATGCTATTCACTGTAGCAAAGTCTGTAATTATAAGTTTTATGGCAACTCCCATTACTAAACCATTTTCATCTCTCTCCTAGCTGTCTGAAAAACCATAAATTGCGAGGCAATTTTCATGGCTAGACCCTGCCTGGTAGAGAACGGATGGTTTCCGGTAGCGTGGATAAGGCAACAGAACCTTGTTGGCCGCCTCTAAATTACTGCTGAATGGGAAAATTTCTTTTCCCAGTTTGCAATAGAGCTGAACGTTTCTCTTCTTTTTATTGTGAAATTGTGAAACATGAGGCAGAAAGATTTTATTTTCAAGGTTGTGTAGACTCACTAAGAAATGCTGTGGGAAAATGCTTCACTGAGTTACTTGCAAGCATGCTGTGAGTTCAGCACCTACTCCACCATTGTCTCCGTTTTCCATTTTCTTCTGCTCTGTATTGGTCATGCTCTGTCCTTGCAGTTCAGGGTTCCTGGAGTAGATAAAGGTTTGCAATGCTAGCTTGGAGGAGAGAGGCTTGACGTGCATCCTGGCTTGCGGTCACTTCTGAGGTGTAGACCTAGCCCGAAGGGTTAAGTGGATCAAGCTGGCTTTGTACAGACTTGATACAGCGCCACCTGCCAGCAGGTGACTGACACGTTTTGAGGACATAGTGTTCTGAAACATGATTCCAGACACTTTAAAAAAACCTTCCCTCACTCTTGTCTCGAAATGTGGCTTTTATCACTCACGAGCAGACTTTTTAACTCTCAGGTCAGTCACATGACTGTCTTCTCTGTGCGCTGTGTTTTTGACTCAACTCCCTCTCCCCATCTTCCCTTGGATCCTGATTCTCAGTCATCTTTCAAGGCTCACCTCAGTTTCCTGGTTTCCTCTGCTCCCCCAAGCCTCACCTGATTATCAAAGGCTATATATAAGTAAGTCTTCATTCTCAAAATTCAGGGAGCACTTATTTACCAGATTAAAATACTTGCTTCTGAATAATTTATGTTTTGCAAATTGTTTTATATACATTTCTCCCTATAAGTGCTTTGGAGACAGGGATCATCTTATTTTATGTATCCAGCTTTACTATTTGGGGAATTCTAAGACACAGTATGTGCTTAATCAACAGTTGTTGAGTTGTAATATAGGATACATGGGAATGCTTTCTTTCCCTTGTGGGCTGTAAGCTCTTTAAGGACAAATGTTTTAGTAATTCATCTTTGTGTACCTTATACTCATTTGTTGCTTAATAACTATTTGTTAAATGAGTGATTTGTATTCACCTGAGCTTTCATAGAGGACATTGTCTTTAACTTACCCCAAGTTTCCAGGTGCTCATCACCCTACAGATATTGATGACTCTACTTGTGATGGAACATTTTCATAGCTAATTATTTGCACTGAGCATAGGTGTTGGGGATCATTTTTGGATACTTTCGCTTTTCCTGTAATACCCATATATTTGCAAAAATTGTTTCCGTGGAAAGTATCCATTGTGTATTTTTTCTTTATCTTTTATTTCCTAAAAATAGTATTATTTCCAATAATAATAAACTTACTTTTGAGATGGTTTCTGTTATCACCCTATAACTATTGCTTTCCTAATAAAATTATTAAAATATTATAATTTACATAGTGCCTCAGACATACTAAATATTAATATTTTGAAATAAACAGGAAAAAATATTTCATCTATCTCTTTGCTTAACAAGCATGTACTTGATATCTACTCTGTGATGTTTAGTGAAACACTACGAAAAGGATACGTCTTATCTCTGCTTTCTGGAGATTTGCAATCTAGAAGGTGATGGGAATCACATCTAAGTTGAGGATATGAGACCTGAAATAGAGGCGGAGACCACACATCTGAGGTCTCAGAGAAAAGAACCATTTGTTATGATTTTGAGCAACCTGAAAAGGCTTTCATAAGAGGAAGCTCTTAAATGAAACATTGATGGTTGAGTAGAAGAAGAAAGAAATGCAATAGGAATTAGAAAAGACTTCTATAAGCCAAAGACAGAGCTTGAATAAAAATTGATGGTTAAAAGTGCATGAGTAGTTTAGGGAGAGGAAGGCTGGCAGGCTGGAATGGGATGTCAAGGGGTTGCTATTTGGGCACTTGAGGGACAACCAAACCAAACCAAACCAAACCAAACCAAACCAAGATACTCTTTCTAACACAAGAAGCCGTACTCATACTACTGTTTTATTTCTTGCTGCGGAAATAATCAGCATGGCAATATAATAAACATTGCTCCTATACATGAACTGGAAGTGCAGATGCCAGTGCCAAGGGGAAGAAAGTATTTTGGAAATACAGCAGTGGATATGGAGCTATCCAAGTTATCGGCAGTGGCACCCTGGTGGTCTGGAGGAGCCTGGGTTACAGATAATCAGTTAATCGTCGGAGTCTTCTTAACAGACTCCATGGAGAATAACACACATTGCAGAAACTCACAATCAGGGCCCTGAGGTCTCAGCTTGCTGTGTGCCTCTGGGGAAAGAATTTCATCTTTCTAGGTTTTAACATCCTCATCTGAAAAATGAAACGGTTGGACAAGGAAGCCTCTAAGGTTGAGGTGGCTCATCCTGTAATTCTCTAGGTCAGTGTTTTTCAAGCTTCCTTGCTCATCTGCCTCCATCGGGACTCACTCCTGAGAGTTGGTATTAGGAGGTAATTGCCCTTTCCACTAAGATGCTCTGGGTCCCTTCTCTCTCCCCGAGGACTCTTCTGCGGGTAAATTCACGCTGAGGAAATCTGCAAAGTCTTTCCAGATTGATCCTGTCTGCACAAATCTTGCCCTTTCCAATTCTAGAGCACTGAGTCCTGGAGGATGGAGACCTAGTTTTAAAATTTACTTGTTGTCCAGGACTGAACCTCATGAAATGCTGACTTCACTCATTTCAAGAAATCTTTATTGAGAGTTCCTGGGTGCCAGGTGCTGGGGACACAGAGACAAAATTTTCCCTTAAGAAGCACTGTCCAATTTGTGGGACAGCCATGCAAATGAAATAAATCCCTGGCTGTTTGCCGACTGATTAAATGGATACCTAATACTATTTAAAACCGGAAGCCCTAAGTATTTAATAATTTTCTTCTACTAGCCCCTTAGATAACAATTCTCCAATACCCTTGAAGGACCATAAGTTCAGAGAAGAGAAAAAAACCATATCAGTCATTGTCAATTTATTGAACACCCCCAAAGTAAAGGATAATTTGGAAAATTCTGGTATTAGCCCACTCCTGACGGGCTGGCCATACATTATATGCATGTTCAGTTGATTTCTCAAACTTTAGGGTGGAGGCCTTGTTTCATATCTCCCCAACCTCCCAACCCCACTACTACTCTTTCCTTCAGCTTTCTCTGACTTCTCTAATTTTTATCCATTTTCTTTTCTTCCCCACTTTCCCCTCCAATTACTTCCCTCATCCTTCTATAAGTATCTTTATTAAGGGTTAAAGGCACAAATCATTATTTTATTTAGAGTATTATTTATTCATAACAATAATATTTTATGAAGAAGGGAACAGAAGCTCCGTGATGCTGCCATCTGACCGGGGTCACGTTATAAGGTGCTCTGAGTGGAACCAGGGTCAGTCTGGCATCTTAAAATCCACCCTGTACATCTTCCTTGCAAAGCAATTTTCTTCCGTCAATTAAACATGCCTGAAACTTTTGAAAAACCTTTGGAAAGTTAAGATGGCTCTGTCTCCTTTTATAGCAGATACAATTATTTGAGAAACCCATGGGAAAAGCTTGCAAAATCTGCAAGAAAGGACTTCTGGGTCCTTTGGAGTTTTTCACTAGGCACCCACATTTACTCAAAGGCAAGGAACAGCAATTACGATAAAAGAGACCAGGAAAGACAGGGAATAAACAATGCAGTGATTGCTCTGGGAAAACCATAGCTCATCATTTTTTTATTATCTTTTTTTTTTCAATTACAGTTGACATAAAGAAACCATAACCATCTTCTATTTCCATTCTAAAAATGACCCCTAACCTTGCCAGAGGTTTTTTTTCAGCACGCATGTTATCTTAAAACATTTCTTGAACTTGGGCATTTTTAGTGCCTTTACAAGCACAGCTGTAATGAAGAGAAGACTCTTAGCTACAATGACTGGGACAATGAAATGTGTTTACTTGTTGCTATTTCAAACCACTTATTTTTGAAAAATTATTTCTTTTTCAGTTTCAGTTGACATTCAATACTACTGTATATTAGTTTCAGGTGTACAGCATGGTGGTTAGACACTTACATAATTTATGCAATGATTCCCTCAGTCTAGTACTCACCTAGTATACATAGTTATTACAGTATTATTGACTATGTTCTCTATGCTGTACTGTACATCCCCATGACTATTTTATAACTACCAATCATCTTTTGGTTTTATAATATTTTAATTTTTATTTCAAGTTTAGAAGCTTTAAAGATGTCAAGTTGTTATATTTTCTTTTTTTCATTTTTTATTTTTATTACATTTGAAATACAATATTATATTGGTTTCAGGTCACAGAATAGTTACAGGGACGTGAAGTCCAATTTGTATTTCTTAATCCCTTTACCTTTTACACCCAGATACCCAACCTCCTTCCCCTCTGGCAACCATCAATTTGTTCTCTGTATTTATGAGTCTGTTTCTGTTTTCTTTGTTCATTAATTTTGTTCTTTAGATTCCACATGTAAGTCAAATCATATGGTATTTGTTGTTCTTAGTTTGACTATTTCACTTAGTCTAATACCCTCTAGGTCCATCCATATTGTTACAAATGGTAAGATTTTATTCTTTTTTATGGCTGAATAATATACCATTTGATATATATACCACATCTTCTTTATTCGACCATCTATTGATGGGCATTTAGGCCAAACCACATCTTGATTGGGTGAATCAGTGCTAGTGTTTATGTGGGAGGTTTTTTAACAATATTATTTTCTTGGAAACTGCTGGACTGTTACACTTTTGATTTTCTTTAGCTGAGCTTGAAAAAAATAATGTTAATTCAGAGTAAACTGTAATTCCTGTTGCCATTTTAATTTTTATGTTGTCTACTTACCCAGTAGTGCTTGGGAATTAAAGTTGGAATCATACCCAAGTTTCTAGTTGTTAAATTCCACTGAATTTCACATTAATAATATGACTGGGGAACCTATGGATCCAATTCATTGTCTTTTTTTTTTTTTCATGAGGCTCCCATATCTGGCAATAAAATCCTTATGTCAGAGGAAAGAATTGATTTGTCAGTTCCCTTTGAGACTTGATTGAGAACCATCCTGATTTGAGAATTATAGTTCTTAATGTTCTTTTAGTTATGAATGCATAATTTTAGCTTAGGACAACAAGAAGAGGAAAGGCTGCCTTTGCCATCCTGACCCAGAGCTATCGTGGTAATGTCTATCACTGCGGAAGATGTGGCTGCTGAGAGCTTCCAGTAGAGTCCCTAACCAAGGATGAAGGGGAAATATGACTGTTATAAATTGCACTAACCTTGTGATTGAAAGTAATATTATGTCCTTTGAAGGACCTTAAATTGTGCTCTAGTGTGAGTCAGGTACTGTAATCCAATAGGATTACAGGTGTGAGATGTGGGCTGTTGTGTATTTTCTGCTTCAGGGATTACCATGGCCTATTTTAAGTTCTCACACTTAGGTCAAAGCAGAACATTTCTGTGGAACAAAATGAGAGCCATAAGCTGATCTAGGCAGCAGGTATGGTGGTGACAGCAAGGACTTAATCAACGCATGGTCAAGACAAAACAGGTACAAATTGAAATCTATACCAGACTCGCCTAGACATTCGGATTTTAAGTTGACAAGTTGGCACAATGGCTGTGGGCATCCTTGTGTTTTCAATCTCAAGTCACTGTGCTCTAATCTCATTTCCCTCTCTGTCTAGTACACAATATTTATTCTGAGATGTCTCTTTATGCTCTTCCTAGAACTCCCTTCACTTCTTTCTTTGTTGCATTTATTGTTCTCTTGATTTACTGTATTGGTATCATCTACTAACATCTTGGAAAAAGGCACATGGGAAGTAAAGTTTTTTTATTGTTAAATTTATTGGAGAGACATTGGTTAGTAAAAATTACATAGGTTCCAGGTGTACAATTCTACAATACATCGTCTATGTGTTGCATTATGTGTTCATCACCCAGAGTCAGTTCTCTTTCCATCACCATATATTTATTTTCCCCTCCCTCCTGTCCCACCCTCATCCCCCCTTACCCTCAGGTAACCACTAAACTATTGACTGTGTCCATGAGTTTTTGTTTCTTTGATGCTTTTAGTTTTATATTTTGCATATGAGTGAAGTCATATAGTTCTTGTTTTTTTCTGTCTGGCTTATTTCACTTAGCATGATCTCAGGGTCCATCCATTTTGTTGCAAATAGCAGTATTTTGTCTTCTGAGTAATATTCCATTGTGTATATGTATCATAGCTTCCTTATCCAGTCATCTATGAAAGGACACTTTGGTTGTTTCAATGACTTGGCTACCGTGAACAGTGCTGAACATTGGGTTACATGTGTCTTTGCGAATTAAGGTTTTCAAATTTTGGGGGTAGATATGCAGAAGAGGAATTGCTGAATCATATGGTAACTCCATTCCCAATTTTCTGAGGACCCTCCACACTGTTCTCCATAGTGGTTGTACCAATTTGCATTCCCACCAGCAGTATGCAAGGGTTCCTTTTTCTCCACAGCCTCTCCAGCACTTGTTATTCCTTGTCTCGTTGGTAATAGCCATTCTCACAGGTGTGAGGTGGTATCTCATTGTGGTTTTGATTTGCATTTCCCTGATAGCTAATGAGGATGAGCATTTTTTCATATGTCTGCTGGCCATTCGTACATCTTTCTGGGTGAAGAGTCCGTTTAGGTCCTCTGCCCACTTTTGAATTGGAATTTTTGTTTGTTTATTTGTTGAGTCATATCATTTCCTTATGTATTTTGGATATTAGCCTCTTATCAGAGGCATTGTTTGCAAATATTTTCTCCTATTCCATTGTTTATCTTTTTACTTTGTTGATGGTTTCTTTTGCTGTGCAGAAGCTTTTTGGTTTGATAGATATAGCCCCATTTATTTATTTTTGCTTTTACTTCCCTTGTTTTTGAGGTCAGGTTCATAAGGTGCTCTTTGAACCCAAGGTCTGTAAGTTTAGTGCTGATGTTTTCTTGCATGCAGTTTGTTTTTGGTATTATGTGGAGGTCTTTAATAATCCATTTTGAGTTAATTGTGGTACATGGTGATAGTTCACAGTTTGGATTCATTCTTTTGCATGTGGTTTTCACATTTTCCCAGCACCATTTACTGAAGGGGCTTTCTTTTCCCCATTGTATATTTTTCACTTATTTCTCAAAAATTATTTGTTTATATAGTGGTGGGTTTATTTCTGGGTTTTTTAATTCTATTCCAATGGTCTGTGTGTCTGTTTTTCTGCCAATACCATGTTGTTTTGGTTATTAATGCTGTGTAGTATAGATTGAAATTGGGGAGTGTGATAGGGCGGTAAAGTTTTTGAGACAGTTTATGTGTTTAAATGTCTTTTTTCCCTCTTTGAATGTAATTGGTAATTTATCATCCCAATAAATTTAGTACCCTTCTGACACCATAATAGTTATTATAATATCTGTTATTACTGTCCTTGGGGTATACTCTACATCCCCATGACTACTCAGTAACAACCAATTTGTACTTCCTAAACCCTTCCCCTTTTTCATCACCCCAACCCCCCTCCCATCTAGTAACCATCAAAATCTTCTCTGTATTATAAGTTTGTTTCTGTTTTTGTTTTGTTTATTTATTTTGTTCTTTAGATTCCACATAAGCAAAATCACATTGCATCTGTCTTTCTCTGTCTGACATACACCACTCAGCACAAAGGGTATTATTTTCTGAAGTGGTTTTAAATCCACACTAGTAGAAAAGCTATTTACTTAGGTGACTTTTGATTTGGAGGACACATCTACTTTGGCTGGAGTCCTGGGACTTGAGAGATAATTGAGAGGTAATATATATAATTACCTCTCAATAAGGTCAATGTTAGCATAACAGAGTAGCTCAGCTTGGCCCACGTATGTGTGGGGTATGGAATTAGGAGACATTTCCTGGTTCCAAGTATCTGTTTATATTCACTGAGTAGGCTCCTGGATAGACAACGACAACAACAGTGCTGACCATAATGACATAAACTTTGTCCACAATTGTGGCTGCTACACACAGACCCTTTTATTAAGTGTGGAGGAAGAATGGGGGTATGGAGGAGTTAGGGGTGTTGGGCAAGCAAGATGGTAGAAAAGAAAAAAGGTGTCTGTAAGAGAAGGTTTACTGTAAAGAAAGAAATTGTTCTGGAGAGTAAGCCAGATTCCTTTAACAAGTCCTTTGGGTCAGAGAGGAAGAGTGTGGTTGGTTATGGTGGGTTGTTATTCAAACCATCCTGTGGGCCCAGGGATCCTTACAGTATACAAGTTGAATGATGGAAGCTGATAACATCATGGGGTTCCAGCAAGATTGCTGTGACTGCCCCCGCTGCCCCCAACTCCACCAATTTTAAACACAGCATCAGTCAGAGGAAAGAACATTGTCCTTAAGGATTTTCAAAAGCATTGCTGACTGTACCTGGTTTGAGGGTGTCAGTGGGAACATCATGCTTCATTTGCAGGAATGTCTCCGAAGGCCAGGAGAGGCTGTTGCCTGCAGAGTCCTGGCTGAGCTGGTTTATATTCATAGGTGAATGTAGCAAAGTACAGGAGGAAGAGTGACCTGGATGTGAGATCCAGAGGGGGCCTCCAGGTCCAGACCAGGGAACACGGAGGAAGGGCTTCGAGTGGAGAAATCTGGATGTGACTCTGGGAGAATGACACTATGATGGACTTCCCAGGAATCTGTGGGGTGAGGAACGGGAAGGAGAGACAAACAGAGGTGATGAGAATTCAGGAATTTCTGGGTAAGCCTGGAGCTTGGGGAAGCTTGGGGGTTTCAATGAGCCATGAACAGGAGGAAGGACATTTCTCCAAGGAACATTTGAGTTCTTTTTGAAATGGAAGCTGGCAGTGGGGTGACTTTGAAAGAACAAAAACAACAACAAAAAATAAAAAAATAACTCGGGGGTATATAGAAAGGACTGAGAGGATGATTGGAGAGGCATGAGAATGAAATACACTTTGGAAAACTAGTTATGCTTTAAACTCATGCCAAGCTGAGTGTAAATACATATAATTTATACAATCCATATTATAAAACGGAAGATGCTGTCACACTGTCATGTAAGTATATGTGCACTGGAATGGCTTCAATCATCCTGTGGCATGGACCTGTTTGGGGAGAAAAAAGAGGGGGAAAAGCTGATTCTAAGGGCAAGTTTCTTAGAGGAGCAGAGGACTCAATCTAAAGAACAAAATATTCAATAAGTAGTACTGACTGGTTGTCCATCCCCATGCAATGTGCTGGAAATTCAAAGGTCTCTGCTCTCAATGATGTCTGGCAGAGGGTCATTGCAACCAAGTGCTATGATCAGAGGACAGGAAGCAGAAGGCACAGATGTCACAGGCTGGGTGACACCCAGATTGACTAGCGACTATTGATAAAACATGTTCACTGCGTGTCTGGACACATTATTTTTAATGAAATATTACAGGCATAAAAATTTATGAAGGATAAAATGCTTGATATCTATATACTTTCTACCACCCCAATTAAGGAACAAAAATAAAAAACACAGAATGAAGTTCCTTGTGAAGTCCTGAGACATTTTAGTAAGTTTTAGCTTGTCTTTAAAATCCTAACTGGGCAGTCTTATAGGACCTTATTTCGGCTGCTCTCAGACAAAAGCACAGGCAAGGGTAGCTATGAACAACGGAAATTTATTTTTCACAGTTCTGGAGACTGGGAAGTCTAAGATCAAGTTGCCTTCAGATTTGGTGTCTGGGGAGGCCCCGTTCCTGGTTCGTAAATGGCAGTCTTCACAGGACAGAAGGGGTGAGAGAACTCTCTGAGGCTCCTTTTATAAGGACACTAATTCCATTTCTGAGGTGATTATGACCCAGTCACCTCCCGCAGGCCCCACCTTCAAACACCATCACATTGGTGATTAAGTTTCAACCTGCGAATTTTGAGGGGGACACGAATGTTCAGTCTGTAGCAGGATCTTAACTTATAGGTCCCTGGATGAGTTAGGACTGTAATGAGTTAGAGGGCTATGAAATAAGAATAATTAGTCTCAAGCATACCTAACTGGAGAAACCTCCCTTTTAAAATGGAGTCTTGTTCTTTCAGGTTAGAACTTGGGGATCAGGAGATCTCCTACCTAATGCCCAGGCTGGGGACTTGATTTCTCCAAGAGGCCGAGGGCCTGGAATAATCCAGGGCAGAACTAAGAGTGTAAAGGAGCCCTTAGTTACCCCATAAGCAGGTCTAAGCTGCTTATCTATGTTCGAACATGGAACTTCCAAAAGAAACAGTTGTCTCTCTTTGAAGAAACTGTCAGTGGAAAAGCTTTTAAAAATAATTTCCTTGCAAAATGCATAATGCTCTTATGTAGAACGCTCTGACAATGCTGTTTAACAGCCTCTTCCATTTGTATGAGCTCTGGAATATTAAACACTCCTTGTGCAGACTCAGAAAACAGCTTGCTTATCACACTGTGCCTGTCAGTTGCATTGTGGGTGCTGGCCCTGGCAGAGCAGAGCTGCAGGCAAGGCCGCGTCTGCATGAGATGTGTATGCTGCTGAGATGAAAGCTGTTAGAAGTCCTGGTGCTTGAGGATGTCAAAAGGAGTGGGTGGGTTAGCAGATCCTTCTCCTCAGCAATCTGCCTGCCTTTCCTTCCCTGAGCCCCGGTGGTTTAATAGTTCTGTTACGTCTTCAGGGCCGGGAAGAGCCTGCCTCAGAGGTTCTGGGGGAGGGTAATCTGGATCCTGGGTAATGTGGATCTCCCAGTTTGGGCTGTTGTAATCTGCAGCAGGGCTGTGGCTGGAAGGTTCCAAAACAATTCAGCAGGCCCAGAGACCAACATTTCGTCATTTGGTTAAGTTCCACAAAGATCCGGTGCCGACAATAGCAGCCTCCAGTGATGGCGCATGCAGTGCGTAAGCACCTACGATGTACTGCACGCTTTCCGTATGTTGTCATAGTGACTTACACCGTTAGGTAGGTTTGGTTTCCCACATTTCAAATTGAAGAAGGGGCTAAATAACTTGCCTGGGGTCACATGGCCTAGCGGTAGCGGCACTGGTGTTTGAACCTAAGTCAAGGTGACTTCAAAGTCTGTGCTCTTTTCACCTTGCCAATGATTCCCAAATGCATGTGCATAAAAATCACCTGCAAGTGTGATAAAAAAAATCAGTTACTTGATCCTTATCTCCCCAGGGAGTCTGATTGATTAGGTCTGAGGTGGGGCCACTAGTTTTATACATGCATTTTAAATACACTCCATGGGTGATTTTGATGCAGGTGGTTGAGGTACCATACTTTGAGACACATTGAAATGTGGCCATACCAATGGCCAAGCCACTCTCTGGGCAGCTGGGGTCATGCAGGAAAGGGAGACTCTATCATGTTATTTCTGGTTAATTTCCTTGTTCTAGAGACCCGTGAGGGGTGGACTACAGCTGCCCCAGTGGTTTGGTTCCCAGGGTTGGTCAGCACAAGAGTATGTCATCAGCCTGGCCCTCTGGGTTTGCTGAAGAAATGCTCAAAGGTCCAGGAACTTCCTAGAACTTATCTGCTGTCTGCTTATGGTCAGACATTCTAGGGGGCAGCCCATGGTGTCAGGGTCTCTCTGGCCTTTCTGACCCCATTTTTCTCAGCTCCAAGTCCGTGTATTGGTTAGAACTGAATTGATTTGGGGCAGGATACATGACCCTGTTTCTTGGCAACATGCTCCCAATGGCATGCTCTAACCCTGACTGGGGAAGACAGTTCACTTTAATCCTACCGGGTCTGGCCCTAAGTCAGTGATCAGTAAGTACTTATTGAATAACTACCCCCCAAGAAACCATTTTAGCAGAGCACAGTCCCTGCCAGCCTTGGTAGTAAGCAAATAGGAAAGGTCACATTGGGAAGGGCCTCCCTCTTTCCTTCCTCTGTTGCTGTTTTACTGCGTAAGCTTTTATTTAGTCCTCACTGCGGGGTCCTGGTGCTCACAGAGGACCAGGCTGGGAGGCCGTTCTCATGCAGCATTGATACCCTGCTTACAATATTTTGAGGTGTGGTAGGCTGCATCATAAGTTAGAAACACTCTCCTCAAACTGACACACTTATGTTCAGCCAACCCCTTACTGGCATGCAGGAGATATGGCTACACAGCCACCTCGTGAGGAGATCTGGGGGCAATAGAAAACTGGTTGACATGTGTCTTAATTCCATGGGACCTTGAGGTCAAAGGATTTGTCGGCTAATTCAAGAACAAAATGTCATTGTTTTATTGTGCTCTCCCGGAGAGCTTTACATTTTAGAGGAGAGGGCAGGAGAAAAAGAGACACAATACTCTAAGAAGAGCACATGAGGAAGTGAGGGCAACCGGGTGGTTGGTAGGAAATGAGGGAATAAAGCCCATGTTTGAGCCTTTCACATAACAGAGCTGAGGGAGGATTGACCTATAACTTATCCTGTCATGGGCCTTGCTACGAACGCCCAAGACCCCGGGCACGCTTTGAAAGTTCAGCATCTTCTGGGCCTGCGGGTGAGCTTGTGCGTGTTTACTCTGAGCTGTGCCTGTAGATGCTGGCTGCAGTGGTCACCTCTGCTGTCATCTTTTGGGGGAGATAGCTGGCTGGGGGGTCTCCTCCTCAGGGCGGTTTCTCTGGCACTCAGGTGATGTGGGTGCCCATTGTGTACTTTGGAGCTCGCCCGAGCAATTTTTAGGGCACTAAAGCAGTGGTTTTAAATAGGGAGCCAATTCTGCCCCCTCCTCACTCCCCGGAAACATTTAGCAACGTCTGAAGATAGTTCTGGTTGTCATAACTGGGGTGGTGGAGCAGGTTTTCCAATTCCTTTCCTCTCCTGGCCTCGGTTAGCAATGGGTCCTGAAGGATTAGGGCTATGGGGAAGGAGAAAGGAGGAGCCAAAACTGAAGGGCGGAAAACTGGGCTCAGACGAGAGCACCCCAGAGTTTGCTATTGTGTGGGAGCAGAAGTTCTGGGTGATGGAAAGTTCCACAGTGAGGCTGTGCAGATGGGGTACTGAAGGGGAGGAGGAGGTCTTGGAGAGGACGAGATGGAGTTCTGTGCCCACGGGCTTTGCCCAGGTGGTAGTGGGAGCTGTGGCAGACCGGAGGTTGAGCCACGTGGAAAATCCATGCCACCCGTTAGGAATTGAACTGGGTCTTCCCTGAAGGGAGTATTGTGTGTTACCTTATTTGGAAACAGGGTCGCTGCAGAGGTAATGAATTGAGATGAAGTCATACTGGAGTAGGGTGGACACTCAGCCCCATTTGGCTGGTGCCCTTCCAATAGAGGAGAATGACACGTGGAGATACACACACATACACACAGAATACGGCCATCTGATGATTGAGGCAGAGCTTGGAGCGATGCAGCCAGGAGCCAAGGAATGTCACCACTGCTGGCCACCACCAGGAGCTGCAAGAGGCAGGAAGGATCCTGCTCTGCATGGTTTGGAGGGGGAGCATGACTCAGTGTCTCCTGGATTCCGGACTTGAGCTTCTGGAACTGTGAGAGAAGGAATTTCTGTCATTTTTAAGCCACTGGTTTGCGGGACGTCATTACAGTGGCTCTGAGAAACGGCTACACCTGTTCTCTTCCTTGGTCCAACGTGAGCTACTCCCCCTTTAAGGCCCCACTCAATTCCTAGTGTTTCCAGTAAGGCTTCCGGCCCCTCGGGTCACACAGACCTCCCCCGCTTCCTTCTCTGAATTCCAATCGCACCGGAAGCCTGGAACACTCCTGTATAATTGCAGCACGTAATTGCAATCTGCTCTGTGGTTTCCTTCAAGTTGATTCAGTGTTCGTCTTTAGGTGAGGTGTAAGCAGCTCCCGCCCTGCCTGCGGTGTTGCTGAGCAGCTGGTAGCCGCCCAGTCAGCCCTGGTGCACCTCCTGCTGGGGTTACATAACACAGTCTAAACTCGATCCTTGCATTTAGGTCACTTGCAGTGCACTTATCTGGGGCACCACTGTCCTGCTGGGGTTTGACTACTGATGGGCTCTCTTGGCTCATTATGGAAAACTATAACATGCACGTTGGCCAGAAAGTCATAACGTATAATTTTTTTAAATCATGAGAACAGTTCAAGTACAGGAGTGCTCAACTTTAAGGAACCGCCGCCCCACCCCACCAAAAACAAAACAAAACATACAGATGCTTAAATGGTAAGGAGGAGAGGAGAAAGAATCTTTTATTAACACAAAGATTTTTTTTTTTTTAGTTTTAAATTGCCTAATAAATAACTTTTATAATTTGTACTCATCACAATCAAATTTGATTTATACATCTTGCTGGGTGCAGCGAATAAACTAGGGAGGTACCCTTATACCGAGGATGAACGGAACTTAGAAAAACAAGCAGAACCTTTGCATAGAAGGGCTGCTAGCATGCAGGTCTGTGCAGAGATTCTCTTTCGAAGTTTATGCAAGAAAATGGTAGTCGTGACCATGTCTGGAGAGGGAACTATGGGGAGTGGGGAGAGAGGAAAGGGAGACTTTCCACTATATACTATTTTATGTTTTATATATATTAAAAAGGAAACAAAACCGTGTGTGCTTAGGGGAGAGCGTGGAGAAAGAAGAGAGGAAGGAACAGAGGGCGAGCAGAGGAAGGAAGGAAAGGAATAAAGGTAGCTCAGACCACAGGACAATTAGAAAGCAAAAGCAAGGTGCTTGGGAGGCTGGTCTGGGCTTGGCTATGGGTGAAAACCTGCACTTAGGTACGGTTGAGGCGGAGTTCTCGCTGTCTCTCTCACACATACACCATTAGTGATCCGGTCTGCTGCCTTCTAAAAGCCACATTCTCATTGGTGTTTTCGTGAGGGAAACATGATCTCATTCCTGATGGAAACCTGAAGCTGCCCAGGTAGGACTTCTCTGCTGGTTTAATGGCTCCTTATCTGCATCCCAATCCCTCTCAGTCAGGGAGCTTAACGTCACCTCAGTCACTTTGAATATCACAGACGGCGCTTGGGCCCTCTTCGCCACCTCGTTTCCTCTGCTTGGTGATCTCACAATGCCTTTTTCTCCTGTAATGAATTGCACGCAGCAGCTCCCCACTGGGAGGCTGGAAACGATGGCCTCAGGTTTCTCTAGGTTACAGTGACACAGAGAAGGAACTTGCCCAGGTCACACAGCTGCTAAGTGGCAGAGCTGGGGCTGGGCTCTTGGGCCCCTAACCCCTAACCCAGTGCTCTTTCCCCAGTACCAGAGCCTGATACCATCGGAGTGATGGGCAGGACGGGGAACCTTGGCAGAAATGCTGTGGATTTCTGGTGCATGTGAAATTCAGACAGCAGCAGAACTGAGTGTTTAACAAGCATCTCTAGATGATCATGAATTTGAATGCACGGGTTAACTGTGTTGGAGAAACAGTGCCTGTATGCCTCACTCATCAGGGCTTTGGTCTTTAACACTGTGAACTGTGTTGGAGTCATTGTTGCATTCATTTCCACCAGCCTGACACACGGTAGGCATATCACAAATTTGTGTTCAGTTAGTGTACTGACTCATTGCCATTCACGTAGAAGGGAGATATCCAGTCCCTCACTGTAGTTTTACAACCAAACAGTTTATTTGGGAGCAGAATCCAGATGAAAGGAAGTGTGTCCAAGGAAAAGGGAAGGCGGAAACAGCTGGGCGAACCAACTCCTTCCGGGCACACGTGCGGGCAGTGAACAGAGAGGAAGGGAGCTAGAGGTGGCTCCCTGCTCTGGGCCCTCAGTGACGGAGGGATCGCAGCCTCTGTGGGCGGAGCGGCAGGGAGCTGCTGGGGAGAGAATGCAGCTTTGGGGGAGGTGGGCGAACAGACAGCAGGGCTTGTGGGAGAAAAGAACACCAGCTGGGACATGAAACAGTCCAGGAACCAAGAACGCATGCTGAAAGGCATGGACATTGGCAGGCAAGGAGAGGGCACGTGCTGGAGACGCGCAGGGACACAGATGCACTGAGCTTCCGTGTGTGTGTGTGTGTGTGTGTGTGTGTAGGGGGAGCTGGCCATCTTCCTCGCTCCTGATGTCCCCAAAGCAGAAAAAAAATCCTACCCTTCTACTGAGAGGCTGAAGGGACGCAACAGAGCAGGGACTCTGTGGACTGAGTTCTTTATCCTTCTAGGCTCTTAGGTTCATTACCATTCTCTTGACTCGGGGAGAATTTTAGAGAAAGCCACTGTCCCTTCCCCAGAGAAATATAAATAAGGAGCATAGCATACTGTGCAGAGCACACATAGCATAGCAGAGCAGCTCTTAGCTACATGATTGGGTGGATTCTGTGACTGGGATAATTCACTGTTGGCACAAATGATTTGCACTTACCCTGCCAGAGAGAAGCCTGTTAACCCAGCTGACTTACTCACTGGTGTCCCCTTTCTAATCAGCTCCACCCTTATGTCGAAGGAACTGAGAGGAAGGAGGCAGAAACTTGGCAAAAGTGATCCCCTCCTGACATAGTTCATGTTGAGGAGTGAAGGGACAGCAGTACTGCCTCCCCTAACACCCAAGGGTCTCTAGTGTTCCCTAGTTATGCTCCCCGACTTCATGTTTATATACAATGAACGGTCCTTCCCTGAGTAGCATTCTGGGTGCCGCAGAGACGTTGCTTCATTCGATTCTCTCAGACTGGGGTGCGAGCATTAGCCCCCAACGTACAGATCAGGATGGAGGCTTAGAAGGACCAAACGCACTGTTAATGAGAGGAGGCAGGATTGTAAGTGAGGTCTCTCTGCTTTGAAGTCTTCCATGCGTCTGTTCTGCCTCCCCAGGCCCAGAACTCTTTTGCTTTGCTTCTTCTATGATTCCTATAATACATTTCTTTTAATCGCTAGCTGTGAAATTGACTTTCTGTGGATGAATGGTGTAACCTTCATTATTCCAAAGGAAAAAAACCTGCAGCAAGGGAGGGACCCTCTGATTTCAGCATGTCATGCAGCGCTAATGCTGGACACTAGGTTATAGAATCATCATCATCTTGCCTGACCTCTCAGGAAGGCCAGAGGGGAAATGTGTGGGTTAATCGGAAATCTTGCTCCATGAATGTCCGGCATTGTTCTTGTTTGTGCTGAAGAGCATAGCCAGGGGGAATACCTACCCAGGCTGGCCCTGCTGGGTCAGATTGACATGGACAGCTGGGGCTGCTGGAATTCAGCCCAGAAAAGCACTCGTTCTGCCTCACTCTCCATGGACCAGGCCCTGAGACAGGTTAGAAGCTCAAAGTGGGACAAACCACTGCAGAGCGTGTGGCACTGTGTGAAGAACACAGGCTGGGAATCCAGAGACCTGGTTTCTCCCAGACCACCAGAAGTGAACCCTCCTGGGCCTCAGGTAGACACTGTGGTCTTTCCATCTGTCCCAGGTCTAGGTTTCTATAACTCTGCTCTCTCTCTCACATCACAGGTTTTAAAAATACTTGTAGGCATTCACCTGTCCCCATAGTGTTGTTCTCAGTGGGTTACACGTTCTCACATGATACTGATATGATGCAAACCCTCTGTGCTCACTCAAGTACCAGAATTGATCTTTGGACTTCAGGCGCGTGTAGGCTTGGTGAGGAAAATAATGGAGGAGTTTGATTTGGCCGCTGGACTTCAATGACACCATCTTGCCTGAGGTGTCCCCCACCCCCAGGTGACCTGCTGGGTAATAGGTTATTCTGTTTGTACCAGTTGTAACGCAAGATGATCAGTGGTGCAGATCACATAGTTCTCATGATGAGACTTATTAAAGGGCCAAGGAAGCCAGGAGTGACTACAGATCTGCTTGGGGACTGTTGGTGATTTTGACAAGTTCTCCCATTTCTTCAGAGGCTTCTTTTGAAAAACAAATCCTGTCTTTCAGTTACTGACAAAGACCTAGTCTTGTTCTAGCTTTGGTTCCTACATTGGGAGAGATGGGAGAAAGCTTAAGAAACCCGAAGAGGAAGCACTAAAATGTGAAGCAAAGTTTAGAGAAACTTACCCTGGGGAAAGCCGGGGAATATCTAGTTGCAATGTTTAAAATGTCTAATAGGCTCCATTTGGTAAGTCATCTTACTGCAGCTGACCTCATATCAGTACTAATTCCACCACTTGACAGATACAAGAGATCTCTGTCCCACGTAGATGAAGATAAATCTATTTTCTCAAAGGGGCAGAATTCTTAATTAAAGCATTAATGCTTTGAACATTCAGGAGCTAACCTGGCTAACTAGACCACAGCTCTGGGAAGAAAAGCCATCAGCCTGGGAAAATTTTGTCATGTCAGAATGGCACCCCAAGCTTCTATTTAATAGTCCAGTGCTTACTTCTGGTAGGTGACAGAGAAGGGGTTGACTGTCATCTCAGCCCTTGGTTTGGTGCCCTGTGTTTTTGCCTTTCACTCTGGTTACTCTAAATTGTGCCATTCTTGCCCCTCTACTTTTGGACTCTACTTGGCTCCACCTGAGCCCTGCAAAGCCAGTCTGCCTCCCTACACTGCATGCCATTTAGCACAGGGGTCATGTGGCAAAAGTCAGAAGTTCCCACCTCCTTTCCCCAAAGGGAAGGCTGCATTGAGCCTGGGCTTTGTGCATAGCTCTGGGGATTCATGGCAGGAGGTGAGGCAACAGCTCCTCTTTGTGGGTCTCAGGCTGCATTGGATACAATTGCAGAGTCAGAAGAGCTAGACCGTGTCCATCTATAAGTATCTCATGTCCCTCAGAGCCCTTGCCTAGGCTGCCTCATGACTTGCTGGGAATTGGACACTCCTGAACTCTTGACCTCCACCCACGCCAGTAATAGGAGTTGGCAAACTTTTGTCTTAAAGGGCCAGCGAGTAAATATTTTAGGTTTTGCAGGCTACATGGTCTCTGTTGCAACTGTTCAATTCTGCCGTTGTTGCACAAATGCAGCCATGGACAATATGTCAATGGATGAGTGTTCCAATAAAACTTTATTTATGGACATTGAAATCTGAATTTCATGTAATTTTCTTATGTCTAAAATATTACTCTTTTGCTTTTTAAAAACACTATTTAAAAACATAGAAACCATATTTAGCTCTTGGGATGTACAAAAAGAGATAATGGGCCAAATTTGGCCTGTAGTTTGCCAATTCCTGATTTAACAAACAGCACTGGACACCTGGCTACAATCTCTAGGTGCCACCACAGACTATCAGCTCCTACCTTTCTGGAACTTCTCTCCTTCTTGAGTCAATTTAGATCAGGTCAGGGAGTCCACACCAATGATAGGCTCTAGAGTTAATATTATTGCTGTAGGCCTAGTTGTGTCTTAGTTTCCCCCAATTCCTTAGAGAAAGTATAGAATTTGTGGAATTACTTTTTTTTCTTTCCAGAGCTGGCTTGGTGCCTACACTAGCTTTCTATTGCTGCCATAATAAATTACCACAGATTAAGAAGGTTAAAATAACACAAATTTATTATCTTACAGCACACCAGTATTCCTTGCTCTGGGTTTTCACAGGCTGAAATTGAGTTGTTCCTGCTGGACTCTTTGAGGAAGGTAGGAAGGCTCTGGGGGAGAATCTCCTTTCAAGCTCATTCAGGTTGTTGGCAGAATCTAGTTCCTGTGGTTGTAGGACTGAGGTCCTAGTTCCTTGCTGATGCTCAGCTGGGGGCCACTTTTAGAACTTAGAGGCCTTACTCTGGTCCTTCCCTGTAGGTAGTTACATCTCAAAGCATCAGTGGCACATGGAATCCTTCTCATGCCTGGAATTGCTCTGCCTTTCTCTTCTGTCACATCTCCATGCCTCAAGCTATAGAAAGTTCTCTGCTTCTAAAGGCTTATGTGATTAGACTGACCCAGCTAGAACTCCAGGATAATCTTCTCTTAAGGTCTAAAACCTTAATTACCTCTGCAAAGATGCTTTTGCCTTGTAATGTTACATAGCACAGCTCCCAGGGATTGGCACATGACCATCTTTGAGGGGTCATAATTGTGCCTACCACAGTGTATTTTTGGAAATCTAAGCCACTGGACAGAGATGCCAAGTTTGCCAAACTGTTGCCTCTTCTTATGAAGCCGTTCATGACCTTCTCTGTTAGAAGAGTCCATTTCCTCTTCTGAATTTCTGTAACCATTTGTCCAAAGCACAACTCTAGCCCCTTGCTGTGACTTTTGCTATTTCTATTATTTAAGTTACAATATCTTCTTTTCTTTGGGGGCCCCTCTCACACTGTCTACCCAAAGGGGCTGCCATCCCGTCATCACGGGGTGAGCGTGTGATGCCGCTAAGCTGGTCAGAAAATCCCATTCCTCAACATATTGGTCATAGGACCCAAGTGAACCAATGAAACCTTCCCTGGAATTGATTTATGGATGTTGGAAGGAGGAAATTTTATTTTAGCTGTCTTTGTTGATTGAGAGGATAGGAATCTGCAGCCTCTAGCAGCCATCTCTGCCATATAGGGAAAAGCCACCTGCAACATGAAACCAAGGAGAGGGAAGATGAGAAACACCTGTTTTGCTTCTTTTCTTCCTTCTAGAGCTAGCACAGTATGTGCCCCAGAGTAGGTGCTCAGTAATATTTGTTGAATGAATAGAATCCTGGTAGTTGCTGGTCTTAGGTGCTAGTCTCTGAAACCTGGGTCGTTGGAGATCATTCTTCTATCCTATGAGCGACCCTACCTCTTTTCCAGCTAGGGGACTCTCTTTTCTCTCCTTATAACATGCTGAGCTGGGTTTTAATCACTTGCAATGGAAAGAATTCGGGCTAATATGGCAGTGCATAACATAACTACCCTATATACTGCTTGTAATGCCTCTGCCACTAGAGTGTAAGCTCCTTGAGAGCAGGGATTGGGCCCTTTATGTCTGGGTATCTCCTGCAGTCCTGGGCACTAAAGAAACATCCAAATGAAGAGGCATTGAAGCACCATGTCAAGAGAGCCTGTTGTGGGGGAGAACGAGAGACCACCTGAGCACAAGAAAGAGATGGAGAAGAAAATCGATGCAGAAGAGACAGCAAAGGAATACGTGTACTTATACAAGGAAGTTAGAGCAACACGAAACTTATGAGCAAGAGGTGGAGAATGTGACTTTTAGTCCATTGTCCCTCTCATCCTGTCTATGCCTGTTTGACTGTCTATTCAACAGTCATGGACACTTAACTGCAATTTCTAGACACCATTAGACTTTTTGCTCCTACCTTTCTGGAACTTCTCTACTTCCTGAACCAATTCAGACCAGATTAGGGAGGCCCCATCAGTGATAGGAACCAGAATTCTTCTTGTTGCTGTAGCCCTGGTTTTGTGCATACTTTGTGCATTCTCTCCTCTCTCCCCTCTCTCCTTCTCCCCCAACCCCTGTGCCTACTTCATTCATGGCTTTTTCTCAGTCCCTGACTTTCCAAAAGATTCACCTTCACCCGGATCAGCACTTACTGTCAACCATTTCCCTTTTGCCCTGGGGGACAGGAAGTTTTATGAAATTGTCTCTGTGGTTGAGATGGAGAGGGTGAAAGGCAATGAACTCTCTTCTGGGTTTGACACATTTGAGCAAGTGGGACCTTCTTCACTCATGCTCCAACAGTGGCTCTAGTACCCGGTGATTAATAACTGGGCTCCAGGGTCAAATCCTACCTCTGCCCTTGGTTTCTGTGAGACCTTGGACTCAGCATCATTATTTTGCATAATGGGAAAAGTAATATTACTGATATCATGGGGTTACCTATGAGGATTAAATAATTTAAAACACCATTAAATAATTTAAGATGTTATTAAATAATACAAAACATATAAAGTACTGATAACATGCCTGGGACCCAGTGAATACTCAATAAATATAACTTATTAGTTTTATTGTTAGACATTTTTATGATTTCTTTTTTCTAAAATGAGAGCAACTGTCAAGTGAGCTCAGCTCCCCAAATGTTTTGCTGTGGATCAGCTCTAAGGATATATTTTATAACAAGGTGAAGAATAAATCTAAAATTTCTGTTAACTGTAAAAGACAATTTTGATGTATGGAGGCAACTTTTGCGCAGAGGCTGTGACTGTAAAGGGACAAGACTCGAGTGTGAATGTGGCTCATATGGAACTCTGACAAGTCACAGAGGAGTCTGAAAGATGAGCTGAGAAGCCACAAAAGAGGGTTTATCTATTTATGGGTTTTGAGTAAAATTATTACTATCTTAGTATCTGGGTGCCAAGAAAGCAGATCAAATGTCATTTTCAGTATGAATAGGTATGAATAGGAATTTCCGTTGTGCATTCAGGGTGAAGGTTTTATCTTCTCTTGTATGTAATCGTCATTTTAAGATGATTTAGTAGCTTTTACATCTCAGTCTGATGTCACGTATTCCAACTTTATTGTTTTGATTTAATATTCTACCTTGAGACTGGTCCAATGAGAGATCACAGAAGAATTATTTGTTGGGAAGGAGATTTAAAAATTTCCAAAGGTGAACCAGGAGGAGTTATTAAATTGCCTTTCTGGGTTTTTTTTTTAAAAGAGTTTGTGAAATTTTTAGAGTTTCATTCTTTTCTTTTAGAGCAGGATAAATGTGATTTTGGAATGTCAGATGACTGGACACAGCTGTTTGATTGCATTAGTTAAAAGAGATTCCCAGCATCCTTTGATTTCTTTCAAATACTATGCCAGCAGGACACATCCTATGATTCCCCCCTATATTCTATTTATATAAATAAGCCCCAAGTTACACAAGACTTTAAAATAACACCCATTCAAGGGGGTCAACTATATGGTGATGGAAGGAGAACTGACTTTGGGTGGTGAACATGCAATGCAATATATTGATACTGTATTATAGAGTATATGATTTTACTAACCAATATCACCCCAGCACATTTAATAAATAATAAAAACACCACCATTTCAAGTAATAGGGAATTTTAAATAGCTTACAGAGTATTTTCATTTTCTCCCCAAAGGATGTAAGATGACTTTTCCAATTAAGTTTTCAATTTGTCCTACCTTCAAAAAAAATTCACATATTCTTTGCACCATGGAATGTTAGAGTTGGAGAGCATTTTTTCTTCTTTTTTTACTTAAACAATAATGTTACTGGCTTACCCAGGTAGAAATTCAGAAGTAATGCAGGGTTTGAGTATGATACCACCAGGGCTCAAGCTCTGTTTTTTTTTTTTTTTTAATTGTTAAATTTATTGAGGTGACATTGATTAGCAAAAATTACATAGGTGCCAGGTATACAACTCTGCAGTGCATTGCCATAAGCTCTGCTCCGGATGCAAAAACTGAATCTGGCTTCTGGAAGGGGGCAGATGGGTCTGCACCTTAATTCAAAGGGTATAGAATTGGCTACGAGGAGACCTATGAGAAGAAGATGGTGTAGACTCTAGCAGGTATAGAATTGGCTACGAGGAGACCTATGAGAAGAAGATGGTGTAGACTCTAGTGGGGCATGGAGTGTAGGGATGACTTGCTAGGTGTATTTTAGTAATGAGAAGACAAGTCTGACTTGGGAGTAAGGAAAACGGAAGCTACATTTCGTAAGCCAGACACTGTGCCAGGTGCTTTACTTAATGTTCACAGTAATTCTGTCATATCCTGGATGCTCAGTCCTTTTTCTAGATAAAGAAGCTGTGCATAACAGTTAACTTGCCATTGATCACGTAGCCAGTGTTTTCCCATCTGTTATTCTCACAAAGGGGAGCAATTCAGTGCCATCAGACAAGAAGGGAGGTTGGGGCTCTATTCTAAAGGCTTTGATGTCAGGCTAAGGAGGGCACGCTCCTCTTAGAGACAATGGAGAGGCAGTCAGAGTTTTCAGTTTGGGTCTTGGGAAAATGAGGTTTATGATACAATAAAAGAAGTGAGTTAGGGACCTTTAACCTAAAAGCTGTAAATTCTTCAGCCTGTCTTTGAAACATGAGCTCTCCACTTTAGCTTCTGTTGATCCTAATTTGTTTATTAGGGTGTCCCCTTTCGCCAAGGGACATGGGGAGAGGGGATGTCTCTCACACGCCACTAACCATACTTGTGTGTGTTAAGGGTATTGTAATGAGGAGCCAGAGGTTCCTACTTACTGCAGAATCCAGAGTGGAGAAGGGCACGCTAATGCTTTCTTAGTGGCATTGAGCAGTGGTGCCCAAGGCAGCCCGATAAGCATTTATTCTGAATTTTTCATGTATTCCACATTCCAGTTTTATCCCCTGAAGTTGTGTACTAACTTCAAGGCTTACATATTTTTTATTTTTTTAGCTCACCATCCATTTGCCTTGCTATTGAGAAATAGAGATGAGTCAGTGACATTATTACATTATTCCCCATAATAAGTTTAATGTGAAATGGAATTATGTGACAGAACTTGGCGCCTGTCGATTGCCAGGGAAGTTAACACCTCACCCGCACCCTGGTGTTTCTACTTAATAACGGCTTTACCTCCTGTGTGTCTTTCCGAAGTACTATTATCCACCCGATTGTGCAATGAGGGCAGCTGACTGCCTTGTTGGCCACAAGTCCATCTTGGCATCATCTACCTTCTCTTTCCTTGCTGTGGGCGTGTTGAGTTCCAGATCTTCTGGACCCCCCACCCCCACCCCCCTGCCCCAAGTGCCCACGGTGACCCTGGAAAACACTGTGAGTAGGTGTAAGTTGCTGACATTCTAGTGCCTTCATGCTGACCCTGAGCTGCCCAGGGATGCCAAACACAAAACCCCAGAGGCATGGCATTACCAAATCTCTGGGACTTCCTTGGCTGCCTTCTGCTTTATTAAAATCTATCTCCCTTGTTTTTCTATTGCCGCAGGGTCTTATTCTCAGTTAGGTGACCATGAGAGGCAATAATTCTGTCTAGAAAGTTTTAATTTCCACTGATGAGTAGGTGAGCTAATATGTTAAACATCCAAGGTAACGTGATGCAGCACCTCTCCATTTCTTCTCCTCAGTGAGAATCTAGAGCTACCGGGAACTTGACACACTATTCGAGGCCCGGCACCAGCAGCTCGGAGCCAGTAAATCCGGAGGGAGGGCTAAGTACATGACTTACGGAAAAGCTCCAGTTGATTCTCACATGTCCCCCTGGAGAAGAATAGTCTCAGGAGGTAATGACTGTGAAGTTCTAAAGCTGCACTGTTGAATACAGGAGCTCCTTGTCACGTGTGGTAATTTACATTTGAATTAACTAAAAGAAAGTAGAGTTGGAAAATACAGCTCCTCAGTCTTACTGGCCACATTTCAAGGGCTCATAGCCACACCTGGCTCCTGGGTACCACGTTCAACAGCTCAGATACGGAGCACTTCCATCATTGCCCAAAGTTCCATTGGACCGTGCTGCTGTGAGGTGTGGATCCAGTATTGGTTATTGAGGATTCTAAGTGAGGAAATGCATGTTGGGAAGCAGGGCTGTCTGAGAAGAGGGAGATCTCAGGACCCACCTCCTCGGAGCGGGAACGTACAGCCGCTGGGTGTTCTCTGGTGCCCCGAAGAGCAGTCCACTCTGGTGAGATTGTAACTTCCAGCCTGGCCATGTTTTATCAGGTATTTTTTAAAAATAAATTGGCATACATACCACCTTACAGTGACCTACTAATTCCAATAAAACTTTCATTCTCCTACTCAGATTTCAGTGTATTATATAAAGTAACTTCATTCATTGACACGATACTTACAGTAACTGTAGGGAAGGTAATATTATTCCCATTTAAGAATGAACAGGAACATGAATGCTCACCAACAGCAGAATCGTTACATAAATAATTAAGCAGCCATAAACAGAATAAATTAAAGGTATACCTGTTGCTTTGGAGGCATTTCCCTGAGGGAACACTGACTGAGTCGAGCAGATATGGCCTCATGTTAGTTATTTATACGTTTACTCCCTGATCTATTCCTTGTTCCTCCCCTACTCGCCCCTGCACTGCAAAGTGGCAGACCCCTGAAGATCGTGTGTCAGTTGGCTTCCAGTCGAGTTCAGCCAATGGGAGTCTTGGTGGATTTTCGTGGGGTATAAGCAAGATAGGAGCCAAGGCATCCACCCGGGCAGCATCTTTGCAGCCGTGTGTCTCCTCCATGGCCCCCCTTCCCCACTGGGCAGCTCAGCCATGGCTTCTCCCAGGTGACTGTAGGTGCTGCGATGGGATAACATTACCTCCTTCCTTTGCATCTACAGCCTAGGGCTGGGAGCAGTTCACTGCTCTTGCAAGCTTTTGGGCTAACTCACCATTTTATGTCTGGCTTCTTAGCTCTCCCATCACCAGTGTAACCAACATCCTGCACTACATTCTCCCTGAGTTATCCTAGAGGAGTGTCTCTTTTCCTGATTGGGCCTTGACTGAGACAAAGGTGACACCTCTCTGTGTAAAAAATGATAATCTAGATAAAACGAGTCTGTATGTGGTATATCTGCATGTGTATGATTATTTGAGAGAAAATCACACAAGGATAAGTACTAAGTTGCTAGTGTGGAATAGGGGTGGGGGTACGTGCCTGTGTGATGGAGGGGTCGGGGAGGAAAAGGATGAAGCTAAAGAGAACTGGCGGAGAAAAGATGTTAAAATGCTTGATACGATAACACAAACGCAGTCACATAAAATCACATGTGCTTATGTTTAAATAAGAGACATTAAAACTAGTTGGAGCGGTTCATTGACCAGCTCTTAGGTCAGTAAGTTGTGGAGCTGGAATGGGAACCCAGGTCTTCTGACTCCAGATTTGGGTACAGAGTAGTGGTTAAGAGCCCAGATCGTGGGGCCAGGCCACCAGCGTCCATGATCGTGGCTCCATTACTTAGGGTCCGTGCAGCCTTGGCCTGGTGCCCTCATTGGCAAAACAGGGATAATCATAGTGGCTACTTCTTAGAGTTGATGAGAAGATTAAATGAGTTAATGTTTTCAAAACACTTAGTACTGTGCTTGACGCATAGTGGGTTCGACATAAGTGTCAAAAGGGTATTTTTTTCTCTGTCCCTCAGTTGTATTAAATATATCAAGAAGCAGTGGGAATACTGGTTTAGTCTTTGTATTTGCAGTTTGAGGAGAAGGCAGTTGTTAAGATCTGATCAAAGGACCCAACCCAACATAAACAAAATGATGTGCCTTTGCCAAGAGACCAAGAAGGAAAAAAAAAAAAGAAATTGGAGTAGAAATATCATTTTGGGGAATCTCTCTTAGTGAAATAAAGCTATGTATGGAAAAAGCTTTATGTACAAATGTGGTTTATCGCTGTTTTTCATAACAGCAAAAGGCTGGGAGCCACTTAAATGTCTTACCACGAGGGATTAGTTAAGATGACTGTTAAGTATCTTTTTTAATGGAACATCATAAACTTGTATAATTACTTAAGGAAGTAGGCAATAACATGTTAAGCACTCATGCTATAATGTTATGGAGAAATACAGAATTTTAAATTATGCATATTATGATTATATTAAAATAAAAATTCTTGCATGGAATAAGGCTAGAATGACATACACTTTTATAATGAAGGGGAAATCATATATCATTTTATATCAAGCATTCAGAGACTGATGGGAAGTCTTCCTGGTTATGGGAATTCTGTGATGCCCAGCCTTCCCTGGTGTACACGTGGGCTGTCCGGGAAAAGCCAGCCGTCAGAGCCCCTATTTTTCATGTTATCTGGCTGGATACTTTCTGGACAGCCCTGTGTGCCCGTCTTTACTTCAGGGTGAAAGTAGAGGTTGGAGGCAGTGTGGTGGGTTATTCACCCTCTCCCCGGGCTGATGTCTCATTTATTTAAGGGAGGGCTGTTCCTAGATTGGAGTGACGAGGGGTAGAGCAAGGGAAGCACAAAGAAAGTTCTTCACTGTCTTGCATGTCTTTTTCTTTCTCCCCACAATAAAGCTTGTCTCTGGTTCAGGCCTGGAGTCTGAACTCGCTCCTGGCATCAGGCATCCAGCTGACCCTGATGATGTATGTCCCGGGTCAGAGCATCCTAGACACCTGGTGGGTCCCTCCCGCCAGCACTTTAGGTATTCTGCTTTGCAGTTGTGCACTTTGGAAGGCAAGGCAAGGGTAGCGTGTTCTTTTGTTTGTTTTGTAGAATCTTCAGTGAGATATAATTCATATACCATACAATTCTCTCATTTAACATGCACATTTCAGTGGTATTTAGTGTATTTATAGAGTTGTGCATGCAACTGTTGTCACTAGCTAATTTTCACTACCCCAAAAGAAACCCCATAGCTATTAGCAGTCACTCCCCATTCCCCCATTCCCCCAGCCCTGGCAACCACTAATCTGCTTTCTGTCTAGGGATTTTCCTGTTCTGCACATTTTGGATAAACGGAAACATACAATTTGTGCCGTCTCGCATCTGGCTCAACATGTTGTAACACTTACTGGTACTTTATTCCTTGTTATGAAGAGCACTATTCCACTGTAGGCTTGAGTAGCCTTACCTCTGTCCCGCTAGCAGCCAGCATAGTGCCTGACACACCGGAGGTGCGCCTAACAGTTTCTCAGGAAATACCCAATTGGGGATATCCTTCCTTAGCTTTTCCTTTTTCCAGCAACTTAGTCACTTCTTTTTTCTTTAAATGTAGCATCCAAATTTTCTCACTGCAAGCATCCCAAACCCAAATTAACCAGATCACTAACTTCCAGGCTCCTCTGATTCCAATTCATTCTCCACTCACCAGTAGGGTTTAGCTTCCTAAGTAATGGCCTCACACAGTCAGAGTCTCGTACAAAAACGTCCAGTGGCTTTCCACTGTCGCCAGTCCATTTGACCGTTCATTCGCCAGCTATGGCATGGATGCCTGTCACATTCTAGGAACTGGGTTAGGCCCGAGGACATTGCTCTGAGCATCACGTATGTGGTTCCGGCTTTCCGGAAGCTTGTCGTCATTGGGCAACTAATCACATGAACAGGCAAATTATAAATGATAGAACTGAGATGAAGGAAAAATTAAGATTATATTTTACTTGGGAGGAAAGTCGCCTTTGGTGAGGGAGGACTTAGGACTTGCCAGGAAGGGTGAGCAGACACGAGCCACGAGGATGGAGGGATTCGGATTAGCATGTGAAGACCTGGTCGCAGGAGTGCATGGGGTAATTTCCAGAAAAGGAAAAGAGGCCACTGTGGCTGCAGGATCATGAGTAGGGATGTTGATGACATCTTTGGCATCTTTGGGCTGGTGAATTAGGCAGGTGGCAGATCCTGTGTGGGTCTCGTTAAGGGAGTTTTTAGTTTTATCTCCAGCACAATAGAAATCCGTTAAAGTATTCTTAAATGCAGAGAAATGTTAAGATTCAATGTTTGCTGAAAAAAGGTCATTCTGAAGACGATGGCGAGAAGGGAGAGCAGGTAGGGGCCTTTTTAATAATCCAGGTGAGCGCTGACGATGGTCAGATTCAGGTGGTAGCCGTGTAGGTGGTGGGTTCAAGGTTTGCATTGGAAGTAGGGACTGCACGGTTTGATCATTGGGTGGGTACGAGCACTGAGGGCAGGAAAGGGAGGGGCTGAGGATGACCCCCAGTTTTCTGGCTTGAGCCGCTGCATAGCTGAAAGGGCCATTCCCTGAGGTGGGAAAAACTGGAGGAAGGGTGATGGAGGGCTTGGGGCTGGGAGGACTGCGAGTTTGGTTTTGTGCACAGCAAGTTTGAGATGTTCGTGAGAGAGCATGGCACAGCAGTTTGCAGATAGGCGGTCGGATAGTCCCAACTGTAGCCCGGAGAAGACGCCTTGGCTGGAGATAGTATCCGAGAGTGGTGGACACCTAAAGGGCTGTGGGCATTTGAGTGAAGAGGCCCAAGGCTCAGCCCCGGTGAACTCCAATGACGTTCATACAGAGGAGGAGAGCCGGCAAAGCAGGCTGGGAAGGCCGGTGAGATCCTGGTAGTGGTGTGGTTTCTGATGGGCCTGATAACAGCAGGTCTCGTAGCTGCTAGAACAGAGGAGGCTGAGGAATAAAGGCCATCGCATTGGAGAGGACACCGAGACACGCCCTCTGAGCAGCTGGGCTGTCAAGGGAGGTAGAGAAGTAGGCCAATCTCTAGTTTAAAAAAATGTTGTTTAGTTTTAACTTTGCTTTCTTTGTTTTCACTTTAAGGTTAGAGAGAGTAGAGCCTGTTTGGATCCCGATAGAAAGCAGGTTGAAGATACTCGAAGGAGTGAGGGGCGATGAAGGAATGATCAGCTTTCAACAAGGTGGGGCAGAGAGGAATGTAGGGTACATGGGGCTGGGCTGGGCTTTAGGCGGCTGCAGTGATTGTACCAGAAGGCAGCGAGGAGACGATGGGTGGAGATGCAGGCCAGCGAGGGGACCACGTGGCGGGCAGAGGCTGCATTTCCTTCTGGGACTTCTGGTTGGTTGCCTCATGGTGGGAGAGAGGAGAGTCTCTGAAACTGAAGAGGTGGGTAAATCTGTCAGAATTATGAGAGGTATGAAGGAAGGATGAAGTAGTAATTGTAGGGGATGGGACAGCAAACTCACTGCAGCAGACAGTGAGGAAGAAAAACAATCCGAACGCTTTTGCTTGTCATTCACTCCTGCAGAGCCTCCCTATTGTACGCCGAGATGAAGAAGACATGATGGCACGGTACGGTGTCAGATGGTTGCTGGACTTACTGTAGTGATCGCTTCGTTTGGTATATAAATGTTGAATAACTACTCCGTATACTTGAAACTAATATAATATTGTATGGTAGCTATATTTTAATAAAATACCTTTAAAAAAAGAGACAGGTTTCCTGTCCTCAAGTAGCTCACTGGGAGCACAGCCACAAAGATGGCAGGCACGTAATTTAAATGTGGTTAGTGCCGGAGAAGGCGGGTGGACTGTGGGAGAGAGGACACACATCTGGAAGGAAGGCACTCTGGGTGTCGGGGATGGAGATGGAAGGCTTCCTGGAGAAGAAAACATCCGAGGGAGACGAAAATAGAAGAGTTAGGGGCAGTTGGGTAAAACCCTGGAAAGGTGAGAGAGCAGGATGGGCCTGAGAAACTCCACAGGGTTTCTCAGCCCTCAGACCAGCCGGGACGGGTCTGTTTACATCCCTCTGTTCCCTACCTTGACTTTTCAAAGCCTAAGTTGTCTCCCCAAAGTAGACACCTACAACCCAAAATAAGAGAAGAGGCAAAAAGGCCCCAGACACTGGAAAAGCACCAGCTTCCAATTCAGTGGGACAGTCTGCTCTGTCCCATGGTGGCAGCATTTTCCCCATGGGGGATCCTTCTACCAAACCCACGTAGATCAGAGCTACAGGGGAGTAAAGGGAGATGTCACTCCCAAGTTCACCTTTTGGTTTCTAAACCTGGGTCCTCCTACTATCAGAGAAACAGCACCACATATTGGTTGCTGGAGATATCCCATATCACCTCATCTTTTAGGGTGTGTGCCTCACTTTTGCAAGGAGTCGTCTCTGAGATGGCGGTCTAATTGTGTCTTCAACAGGCTAATCCCGGCTTTTAGAAGGTCAGTTTAGCTCCTTGGTCAGAAGCAATATAGTGGGACATATTGATGGTAAGTAGGCATTTAGTATGTTTAAAGATGGTGGTTTAGGGGAAGCATGGTGAGCAGCAAAGCACATACATACAAGTCCGGAATAAGTGTGTCTATTCCAGGGGGAAGTCCCTTCCTTGATGGGAAAGGGTCAATGCACCCAAACTGCCACCAGGTGGCAGTCTTGGCCACTGGGGACATGGTACCATGTGGGCACAGTGCTGGGTGCTGCTGCTGGCCAATCTGGCTCTCAGCAACAGGACCATTACAGAGAATTTATATTTGTGTTAGCGTAACTTCTAAGAATCCTTTTGATAAAGGTAAAAGCCTCATTATCACTCTGTACTGATTTTTTTGGATACATTCACTCTAGCAGGGCATGCTTCTGGTTGACAATTACTGTTTTATTTATTTTTTCTTTTAATTCTCTATCTTCATTAGCTAGAATATTTTTGTAAAACTTTGTAGTTTCAAAACAAGTAATTTTTAAAGTAGAAAATAGCATATTAGTAAAAAAAAAAAATTAATTGATGTCTATCTCCTCCAGCCAAGTTTTTTTAATGCCCACAAAGGAGAGTATCTGTGCTCCTACTGTTTAGTTCTGTTAGTTTTCACTACTGCTTAAAACGTGATCTGTGGTGTTTTTAAAGAACTGGTGACCCTATGCCTGATTTTCAGTCCTTTCTGGGGTTATAATAGGTAATGTAAGAATTTTAGTAAAGATATTTCAATGATTGGTAGAGAAAAAATGACACCTTGAATTTAGTGAGACTAGGCTGACCCCAGGTACCGTCTGAAATGGGACATACCGTTGTTTTCAGTCCTGTTTACAATGGGATGTCTGGTCAGCCTGACAATGAGACATGATATTTAAGTTGAGGACTGTCCTAGAAAATTTAGTATCTGATCACTGGGAGTATGAAGTTAACTGTGTGACTTTGGATAAGTCATTTTTGTTCTCCAGGACTTAGGTTCCTCACCTATGAGTAATGGAAGTTGGTCTATGCCAGTGGTTTCCCAGTTCCAACATGACATTGGCGAGCGTGAGTGTGTGCTTTCTATTTTCTATGTGTACTTACGTTGTTTTTCTTTTCTCTGTTTGCTTACTTTTCTATAGTGCATTCATATATGTGAAAGAACAAGAACTTTTGTTAGATTTTTCTTTTTTCTATTGGTGAGAAACATGTATTTTATTTTTGTATTTTCTGCTGGATATCCCTACTCACTAAGAGCATTCATACACTCATTTTTCACTGTCAATATCTTAGGCTTACCACTAACAGAGTCTTCACTCGGACAGAATTAAGAAGGTTCTTGAACTTTCAGCTCTTTTGGTCTCTTCTCCAGCTCTAGATCTCTTCTAAGTATTATTTGGGGTTCTCTTTCTAGCTAGTGGTCAATATATATTTTTGTAGTTATGTATTTAGATACTTTCTTTATTTTAACACATTTATTTATATATCCCATTGCTACTTTTTGGATTACTTATTTTTCTTACTGGAATACTTTTAATTCTTGGTATGACTGAAAATATCTTTATTTTATCCCCCACATGTAAATGAAAATGTAGAAGTTATTCTTTATTTTTCACTAACAGTGTTATGTTGAGAATATTGATGTTTATGCAATTTTTTCACCTGATTTTTCCTTCTGTAAATTTTTAGCTTTCTTTTCCTGTTTTTGATCCTAAATTCTGATATGCCTGGGATTGGATTTGTTTGTTTATTTATTTATTTATATTTATGAAAAAGCGTCTATCCTTGGTGGGCATTCTATGATCCCTTTCAATCTGTACTATGATTATTTTTAATTACTAGGGAATTTCTTGGTTATTATGTCTTCACACATTGCTTTTCTCCTATAGCCTCTTTTTCCTCTGCTTTGGAGATTTTTATTAAATTGTTATTTGCACTTCCATTTCTTTTTTTTTTTGGTGGGGGGTGTAGTTTGCTGGCTGGGAATTGAACCCAGGCCGCAGCATTGAGAGCACCAAAGCCTAGCCACTACGCCACCAGGGAACCCCTGCACTTCTATTTCTGACCTCATATCTCTTAACATTGTTTGTTTACTTCTCATTTCTTTAGTCCTTCTGATTTTATTTCATTATTATTATTATTTGGTCTCCCAGCCTACGAATGTACACTTTGTCCAGTCTGTCTTTCATTAAGTACATCAAATTGTTTATTTTGACAAATAAATTTTCATGGCCACTGTGTTAATTTTCTATTACTACCATGGCAAATTCCCACAATCTTAGTGACACAAGTTTATTGTCTCATGTTTTTGTAGGTCAGAAGTCTGACTCGGGTCTCACTGGGTTAGAACCAAGGCGTGGGCTGGGCTATGTCCCTCACTAGAGGCTCTGGGGAAGAATATGCCTCCAGGCTCCTACAGGGTGTTCAGCAGAATTCAGATTCATGTGGTTGTAGGACTGAGGTCCTTGTTTCCTTGTTGGTTGTCAGTTAGGTATAGTTCTCATGTTCTACTGGCTGCTCACATGCCTTGGCTCATGACTCTTGTTGTCTGTAAAGCTAACAACATTGGTTAAGTCTTTGTCATGCCTCATCTCTTTCACTGACTTCAGCTGATTTCAGGGGCTCATGTGATTAGAATGGACCCACTTAGATAATCTAAGATAACTCCCTCCATCTCAAGGTCTGTAACCTTAATCATATGTTCAAAAGCTCTTTTGTCATGTACGGAAAGCATTCACATTTTCTGGGGATTGGAATGCAGTTTGCCTTTGGAAGGTTATTATTGTTACTAGTAGAATCATCTATTTTTGCTCTGTATTCTCAATAGTCATTCTTACCTCTCTGGGACTATTATGATGGCTGGGCTTTAACTTAATTTGCAATATGTTTAATTCTAATTACTCTATATAGGGCATTTTATTTGTTATCTTTCTTATCTAGTGCTCAGGCACATGCTGTTTCACTGGCAGCTCATGCATATGGCATTGAGACTGGTGGCTGCCTCTGCTTTTCACGTGAAGTATGTGCTAGTAAAAGCTGTGACCCGAGTTTTTGTTTTTTCCCCTAAGGTTGGGGGCTGTGGCCTGCATTTGATGGTCTCATATTTGAGGGCCTCTCTGATCTCTTGTGTGAGGTTGGTTTGGCTTTTTGAGTCACTCTACATTTAGCTAGCACTTCTGTTCCCCAGCTCACACTTCCCTGGTCCCCACTGGGGCTTTGCTATTTAGAGGGTAAGACTTGAGGTAGGTGGTTGTTTTGCCAAGACCTGTGTTTTAGAGACCACAAGACACAATTATGCCCCTGACTATGGAGGAGAGGCTCAGCTTAATTCTCTCTGGCCAGGGGTCTACGTTGGAGCTCCCTGTCCAGGCAGTGCAGAGTGTGATGTTGGAAGAGGAGAGTGTACACCCTGCCCTCCTCAGTCTGTGGCCCTCTGGTCTGCTCCCTAGTCCTTATTCACTGCAGGCTGTCTCTCCATCCTATACCAGGTTCCATCAGCTTCAGGTGCTAGCCATTTTTCACAGATTGCTCCTGGCTTTTGGATGCAGCTAGGTATACCCTCTGCCTCTCCATGTCTTTTCTAGCATCTCTCAGAATAGTGCATGGTGAGTGATGCAAGGTCAACTTTACTCTCTAAATCACCTGGGAAGTGTCTAACTGTACCAACAACTGCAATAGGGACTGTCTATACCCATCTAATGCATTTAAAACCTCCAAAGCTTTTTGCTTGAGAGGGAGAGAGTCTATGACCTGTCTACATAGTAGTAATATATAATACTACTCATCACTAATTAGGACTCTTCAAACTATAAGGGAAAGAAACCATACAATTAGGTTTAAACAAAACTGGAATTTGTTAGTTCCCATGTGCACATGTCCAGGAATGGATCTGTTTCAAGCAAAGATAGATTCAGGGGCTCATATGATGTCATTAATGATAAAATTTGCTCTATCACTTAGCTCTGCCCTGTTTGTTTTAATTCTTAAGTTGGTATGTTAGACCCTGGTAGTTTCAGCGGAAAATTGAGCATGCTCACTTCTGACAGTTGTGGCAAAAGTGCCTTTAATCTCATTGGCTCTGACCAAGTCATATGGCCAGGAGGATGTGGTGCTCTGATTGGCTAAGCCTGAGTCACATAATTCATCTCTGGAGCCACTGTGATATGCTCTTAATACTTCAAACTAGAAGGATACCAGTTACTTCTGTCCATAGCTATTGGCCAGAACAAGTTACATGGCTCTGACCCAAGTATGAAGAAGACACAATTGTCACAGAGCCCATGGAAGATATGGTGATTGCTAATTGTTTCTGTCACTGCTGCCTACATATCAATCATCTGGGAAGTCTTTAGTAAGTACACATGTTAAATAAAATACCCTATTCTCTGAAACTTGCTTTAACATATTATAAGGAAAAAAAGTGTGGAGGACTGAAAGATAAAAGAAGATTGGCACAATGTTGTTAAACTGTTAAAGCAGGGTGATGAATACATGGAAATTCATAATATTATTCTACTTCTGTGTATCTTTGGAAATTTCTTTGATGAAAAGTTAAAAAAAAAGGGATCCCTTATTTTCTGCATATGAGGTAAGGATTGAATATGAACATTTTGCAGAATTTTTCCAGGTTATTCTGTGGTCAAGAATCAAGGTGATTTAATCATGTCGCTCATTAAGGTTCATATTCATACTATGAATCATATAGTATATAACACACACACACACACACACACACACACGCATAACAGGTATTGGACATTTTAATTAATGAATAACTGATTTCACTATTTGTATTTTGATTCTGCATTGAGTATACCTTAACCTTGAGTTATTAAAATAACTGGTGGTCCTTATATTGTGACAAAATAATGTTCCCTTCCTATGAAAAAATTAAGAAGAAAAAATAAAGCTCTGTTGAGGTCAGAATATTCAGTCTTTTCCTTCTCTGTGTTTTGGAAATTAGATGACATGGTTGATTTAAAAGAGCTACAGTTTCTTTCATCAAGAGTAGGTTCTACTGAAAGCAAAGAAAAAAAGAAATGAACAAATAACCCATGGACACAATCA
>PVJL010002670.1:75975-143475 GCA_004026885.1 Lyroderma lyra
AATGTTTATTTGGGAACGAGTGGGTTAGGGAGGGGAGAAAGGGGAGGGGGTGGGAGAGGAGGGGGGAAGCTAAATATAAGGTGATGGAAAGAGAAGTCACATTAGGTGGTGAACTTATTATACATCAAGTTGACAATGCACTGTAGAATTGTATGCCTGAAACCTATGTAATCCTTGCTAACAGATGTCACCCCAATAAAAAAAAATAATAAAATAAAATAAAATAAAATTCAAAAAAAAAAAAAAAAGAATAGGTTCTATTTTCCTACCCTTGGATTCGGACTGAACTTGTGGCTGCTTTGACCAATAGACTGTAGTGGAAGGGACACTGTGGGAGTTCTGATTCTAGATATAAGCTTCTATTCTTGCCCCCCTGGTAATCAGCTTCCCTGTGGAGAAGCCCAGGCCAACTTGCTTGATCCAGGTGTGTTACCCAGCCAACAGCCACAGCAAGCACCTGACATGTGAATGAGGTCACATAGACCACACCGCCACACTTGAACCTCCAGACACCTACAGGCATGTGAGTGACCCTAAGTGAGACCAACAGAAGAACCACCCTGCTAAGCCCAGCTCAAATTATTGACCCTTAAAATCATGAACAAATAAAATGGTTGTTATTTTTAAGTCATTACATTTTGGAATGGTTTGTTATGCAGCAATCTGTTGTACCAGTCAGAGTGTTATACCCAACAGGTCCTCAAGTCAATAGTTAATATTTTAAAAAAATATTTCTCTTTTTGTTTTCTCCCAGTTCTTGAAAATCTCTGGGCTACACATCTTAGAGATGATAAGAACTGAGTCTCAGATGTCTCAGAGTTAACAAAATATATCAAACTATAGTTTCCTACAAAGATAACTTTATTAACTCAGCCTTAGTTTTATCGACTTTTATGACATTGGATTTGCACTAGGATATGATTTGAATTTGGAACAGAGTTTACATTGGCATTGCGGGAGTTTTCCTGAGAGATCAACTTTCAAGGAAACACATACTGTAATTCAAGAGAAAGTGTGTTTCAAACGAGGGTGATTTCTAAAACAGCAAGACTCTAGTCACTGAAGCATTAACTATTCCCCAGCTGGCCTTGATGATGTTTACTTCTTCTGAGATTAACCCAAGAGCCCAATGAGGCATGGATAATATTAGATGTTCATGACGGAGGTGATGAAAATAGAATTGGATGAAGAAACTGTTTGACTTGTGCTAGTTTCTTACCATCCCAGTTGAGAGAGGTATAATGTTCTGCAAAATCACACCAAGAACCTCAATTTTAATGAAGCAAACCCTCCCTTTTCTCATAAAAATCCTCAGTGGGTCAGACAGAGAGAACCACTATTTCCCAACCATTCTGTTCTGAGTTTCTTTGCATGAAGAGAAGTTTGGATGAGAAACTTGCATTCCAGATGAAGCTATGTATGTGTTCTGAGGAAGATTAAAGCTGTCATTAATTCCTGAACTATACCGGTGGGTCTGAGCATCCTTGGGAATGATTTGCTAAATTGCTCCTTTTAAAGTGAAGGTGTCTTTGCTACAGATTGAATCTTGCCTCTGAGAGCCAGTCTAAAAAGAGAATCATGAATTAAAGGCCCCACTTTGGAGAGTGCCATTTAGCTTCAAAATGCTCAATGTATCTAGCTGAGTTTACAATCCAGAATCTTTGACCCTAGGTAATCATTTCCCAAATATATTTTAACCAAGAATAACTATTTTCCCCATCTCAAAAAGTCTATATTAAATTTATTTGTAAGTGGTGTAGTTCACATCTTTTCTGCTAAAAATAGTCATGAATGAGAAGACAGCATTTATCATGAGAGAAGGTTGAGCACTGTATGAGGGGTTAAATGGCAAAGGCAGGCAATTTATTCAAGCCTGAAAGCCTGCTGACAAAGAGAGTGTGTGAAGCAGCAGGAAGCCTTTCAAGAAAAATCCAACAAGAGGATTTGACAGAGTTATTTCTCTATGCAGGGCCCTGAACCCAGGGCTGCTGCTGGCTCCAAAAATAATGAGGCACAGCCGCATAGCCTCAGGAGCTCACAGTCTAGGTAGGCATGGAAGGCATGATGCGTCTGGAAAACTCAGAACGATGCGACAGGCAAATAAAAACACAGGACAGATATGTGATATCGCAGTAGTACGTGATAAATGGGAAACGAGTGTATGGTATGTGCTACAAGAACTCAAATGCAGCAGAAATTGTTGAAGGCTGGGGGTTGGGGAAGATCCAATGAGTGATGCAGCTGGGGCAATTTTTGGATCCTGGAGAATGGACAGGATTTGGAAGAGCTGAAAAGTGTGGGGGAACAGCAATTCAGTGGGGAACAGGATAGAGAAAGTGGCATATGGGCTGACACAGGAAAGAGGCAAGGAAGCACCAGGCATGAGAGCATTTGGGGGACAGTGGAAGGAGAGTTTCGTTAGACTAGAGTGAAGGGGTAAGCTGATGGACTGGGCGATGAACTGGATTTCAGCCTGAGTATGGAGGCTCTTAGTGGTCAAGGCATTTGATCTACATTCTCGTGGTAGTTGGGCTCTTACGTAAGTATTTTTAAACATTTGTATGATGCTTCAGGACTACGTGGGGTCTTGATAAATGGACAGAAATTTTTCTAAGACTTAGTAGCTGAAATAAGATGCACCATTCCTACCACCTTTAGACTGAAAAAGAAATGATTACAAGCTCAGTTGATCCATTTAATTTGCATCAGGTTGAGAACTCTACCAAAATTTGAACTTGGTTCCATAATCTAAACTCAGGTTTTTCTTATGTAAAACTGGGCATGAAGAGATTAAACATTAATAGTCACCCCCACCAAACACACCTGTGTGCACACAAACATATAAATGTGTACTCAAAAGTGACATGCAAAATATTTAACACTCAGAAAGTAATATAATGCATGTATGTTATAGATAATACATGTATAAGATATATTATAACCTTGCTTATTGAATGATTTAAAATGAGGTGTATGACTGGATAAAGAAGCTGTGGTATATATACACAATGGAATATTATTCAGCTGTAAGAAAAGATGAAATATTGCCATTTGCAACAAAATGGATGGACCTGGAGATCATCATGCTAAGTGAAATAAGCCGGACAGAAAAAACAAAGAACAGTATGACTTCACTCATATGCGGAATATAAAACTGAAAGCAACAAAGAGAAAAGAAATGAACAAACAAATAACCCATGGACACAATCAATAGTTTAATGTTTATTTGGGGACAAGTGGGTCAGGGAGGGGAGAAAGAGGAGGGGGTGGGGGGGAAGCTAAATATATGGTGATGGAAAGAGAAGTCACATTAGGTGGTGACCTTATTATACATCAAGTTGTAGAATTGTATGCCTGAAACCTGTGTAATCCTTGCTAACAGATGTCACACCAATAAGTCTAACAATAAAATCAAATTTAAAAAAAAAGGAAAAAAAGAGGAAAGTAAATAAAATGAAGTGTAAATTATTTATCAAATCATTCTAATAATTTCCAAATGATTTGCTAATAATCAGAAGTCGTGATTGTAATCTTTTGTTTGAAGTGGACTGTCATCCAAAAAATAACGCCCCAGTTTGAACCTTGATTTGATGAAGGAAACTTCCAGAATTACTTCCCTGAATTGTGAGCCATTAGGTCCTTACTGCCAGATGGCTGTGGCAGCCAGAGGCAACTGGGCAGTTAACCTGCGTTTTGGGGCTTAGGACACACCTGGGTGCCAGGGCTTTCCCTAGGACCTGGTTGGATCTGGCAATACTGTGAATAGACCCCAGTGACAAAGTGGCAATGCTGCACCCCCCCACTCCCACCAAAGGAAGCAGAGATGCATGCATGCTGTTCCCTCATGTGTGCCAGCCCGTATGAACCTCATCATCACTGGGGTTGTGTTTAATGATGTTGCACAGGAAGTGACAGTAGCAGGGCTACCACGTACTGAGCAATGAGGATTCCTGCTTCTGCTTTGATTTCAATAGGAAGGATCTCTCCCTGTAACAGTGAGTTTAAAAGAACTATGCCAGTTGGTGTAAGAGAGAACTCAGGCCCAGGCAGATCACTATTTTCTTAAATCAAGTGTTGACAAAAATGTGCAGGAAGATGCATACACACAGTTACAGCAGTGGAACAGAATGGAATAAAGACTGGACAAGCTTTATTCAACCTCTTAGTTTTAAAGGCGGTCACCAGTTTTTCAATGAGGAGACTAGATTAGAAACTCAGTCACCTTTAAGTGTGTATAGAAAATAGAGTATGGTTTTCTGTATAGACTATCTTGAATTAATCTGACATCTTTATACAGTACCAAGTGCAATAACCCTTTTATGGGTATTGTTTTATATAAATACTTGGACAAGGTGGACCCTTCTTGCTATTCATGTCAGGGTCAGGTGCCTAGGAGGTAAAGCCAGGCAAACAGCCCCACTCAGTGTTCTGTAACCATGAAGTCTGAGCACACTAAATACTGTTCATTTCTGAGTTAGCTGAGGAAGACGGCAGTGTTTCAAGCCTTGAAGTGCACAGTGATCATCCAAGGAAGTTGTTAAAAGTGAAGCTCTCGGGTCTCACTCCCAGAGACCAACTCAGCTGGGAAGAGCTCTGGAATCCTCATTTTTACAAATGCCCAAGGCATTCTGATGACCGTGCAATTCTGCATGATACTTTAAGAAACACAGTTGAGCTTTGTTGCAGGAGAGCCTGAATGCAGATCTTTTGAATGAAGGGGTTTTTAATGGGTGTAGGGTCAAGGGAAGACAAAGATGGTATTTTGGATATCTAAATGAAGACATGAAAACATCAGCGAGTAGCTTCTCACTTCCCAAGCATGACCCAAAGATGCCATGGTTTTCTAGAAGCCGTGCAACACAGGAAGCGACTATGGTTAATTTTAGCACAAATTTACAGTCAGATTAAGACAGAGGCCATTATGCCAGAGACAGCAGGCAGGGAAAGAGGCGGGCAGTGGGCGGTGTGCTACTGCCATTCTCTTTACTTCCCAAACTATTATCATTTATGAATGAAATGAACACACTGCCAATTCTGATTCTAGGTCATTAACACACTCGTTAAATTTAATAAAATCTCAGACTAATCCAGACAATTGGTTGCCAGCTAGAAACTTTGTCATCAAGTTATTACATTCTATGTACTTTTAGAACGTGCTGATGGACTCAAAGTCAATTATCGTGCTAGAGAATACGAAGCATGCATCAGAAGAAATGAGCTAGATTTACATGGAGCAACATGGCTGGAGCTCAGAAACAAAAGACGGATCAAAACAAGTCAGGTACAGACTGAGATGGACAGAGAGATGTCCTTTCTATAGTAATAGAATAAGCCCACCTAAAACAACACTAGCTATTTTTCAAGGCTGGATATGCATGTAAATAAAAGTATGAAAGATGGAATAGAAATGCAGTAGACTAAAGCAATGTCTATGTTGAGGGAAGAAAAATTGAGATTGCAAGTGGAGGATAAAGGAGTAAGAAAATCACAACACCCCAAACCAGATAAGAACCTTGCCTCCGGTCAATGAGGGTTGTAGATCCAGGTTGAGGCGGAGGAGGAAGGGACTCAATTCTGTGCCTCTACGGCACAAAAGGAAAAATGTCCAAGACTTGGTCCCTGCCCTTATGGAACTGAAATTTGGTGGAAGTTATTGCATGAAATTTTTCTACGTGAACCCAGCCGTTACATGAATTGGAAGGGCCGGCAGGCCCTCACCTGAAGAATATTCTCATACGTGGCCCGCAGGGGCAGTAGTCAGCTGGGCAGCCCCCTCCCTCAGCAGCTGACTCGGATTTCTCTGGGCCAATAGAAGCTTATCCCTGACCTGGGCACACCTCTGAGACTTGCTTAGTCCTTCATGCCTTCTCTCAGCTGTGTCCCATCTTTTGGCTTCCCTGGGCCACATGGGAAGAAGAATTGTCTTGGGCCACACATAAATCACACGAACACTACCAATAGATGATGAGCTAAAAAAAAAAAAAAAGAAAAAAAAAAAGAAGATTGCAAAAAAAAATCTCATCGTGTTTTAAGGAAGTTTACGAATGTGTGTTGGGCTGCATTCACAGCCGTCCTGGGCTGCATGTGGCCCATGGGCTGCTATTTGGACAAGTCTGCTTTCACTGATGTACTTGAACTTCACCTTTTGAGGGCCTGCATTTCCCTGCCTAGTTGTTTAGGCTCTGGCTGTGCCTGTATAAACTTTCCTCCTAACTTGTTTGAGTCACCTACCTCCTGAATAGCTAAATTTGGGGCTATGGGATATTCTGCTTGGTATTATTTTGTTGCTCTCATCATTTCAATGTGACTATGATATACTAATGGTTGGGGTTTCTGTGTGAAATGCCCACAAAAGAGCTTAACGTTTTATCTCATATATATTTGCACATATGCATACTTTTTATCCCATATGTCTAGAAGAGTGTGGAGTCATCCAGGTATTTCAAATAAAAATTTCAATTTGAATCTTGAATGGAAGTTCTCCTGGAGACATCTCCTCCAGTGTCTCGGCCACGTGATTGCTAATGATCCGAAAGGCTCTGGAGGAGGGGACTGAGCCAAGCTTTCAACTGAGGCCTGGGAAAGTCAATGTGACTAAATAACAACTTTGTTCCTTTAAGATAACCTGGGGTCTAAAATGTGAACCGTCAGGTAATTGATTTATGATGCAAATACTAATAAATTTATTTCCCCACAACATTTACATGATCTGATCAATAGTACGTAGTGCAATAATTTCTTTGCCTTTGATTTATAAAGACCAGATGTTGGCAGACTATAGCCTGCAGGTCACATTTCGCCACTGCCTGTTTTGATAAATAAAGTTTTATTGGAACATGACAGTACTCATTCCGTCATATATATTGTCTCTGGCGGCTCTCAGACTGCACAGGCAGAATTGAGCAGTTGTGACAGAGACTACATGGTCCTCAAAGCCTGTAACATTTACTATCTGGCACTTTCTGGAAAAAGTGTGCCTATGCTAGCTTTGTATATAATTCCTAACACAGAATAGATGGCCAGTAAACGAGTCTCCTAGCTTCGTCTTCTTTTGCTTATATTGTTCTTTCAACCAGGAATGTTTGGACTCTCTGACCGTTTATGCATTTACCTACAAGTATTTATCACGTGCCCATTGTGTGGCGGGCGCTGGGCCAGTAAATGGAGCGCACAGAGTTTCTATCCTCACGGACCTCATTTTCTACTGCGATGGACAGTGAAAGACGGAGAAACAAGAAGCTGTAGTGTCATGTCTCCACATGACTAGTGTCATGAAAGTACATAAAGCAGAGTAGGGGGTCTCTTCCTGTTTAATTCCTCCTCATACTCCAAGGTCTTGCTCAAGCCCAGCTTCCGTCATGAGAGCATCCTTGGTTTCTCCTTCAGGTCCTTGCCTCTTTCCCTCCTTGATAACTCACAGCTCTTTTCATTTTGTAGTTTTAAGGCATTTATGTCATTCTACTTCGAACTGGAGTTCTCTGTGGATGTTTTTCTTCTCCACCATAGGGTGTGAGCCCATCATAACAAACGCAAAGTGGCAAATTTTGTTTCTTAACAGCAACTAACACAGTGCCTAACACTTTCTAGGAAATCGGTGTATATCTTGAATTAAGCTACGCTGGATTCTAATAATGGCAGTATGCAACAATTTGATGCATTCCTCTACAACCTGCAGTCTTCTTGAGTTTGTCATCATCACAGTGGTCCATCATCATTTAGATAGAAGGAGGGAATTTTCCACATTTTCAGGGGTAAGATCTTTTTAGGAAATAACTAGAAGCCCATTTGGACCATAAGATTTATATTTTGGACCATAGATTCATATTTTCTCTTAATATAGAAATCAGATAAGATCTACTTAATTGGTTATACCCTGAATTTCCTCCAGTGAGAGGGAAAAAATCTAACCAATCAACCAAGTAAAAGGGAAAAAGGGAAAAAATTACACAAGTAGTCACCAAATAGGTAATTAAATGAGAAATGCTTGGGTTTTTGTTGCTGTGTTAACCCCCTACCCCCACCCCAGGAGTTCATGGGCTGGTCTATTGGTCTTCTGTTGGAAAGAAACTAGCATTGAAGGTAACATTAATCAGTGCCCAGAAATCAGCCAATTTCTCCCATGCATGGGATGAATGGGGTTATTCATTAAAAGGTGTCTGGGCAGGAATAGGGGAGTTGTGGCTAACGGAGCCAGGGCTAGCCCCCAAGAGTGGAAGGGACATCTGTCATTGGAGCAAATGCACATCAGCTAGGTGAGGGAGAAGGCCAGAGTTGCTTACAGGTGAGAGAGAAGGAAATGAAGAGTTGGGACCTGTTACCAATTGGCATGGTTCTTGGGGCAAAGCCGCAGACAGAGCTGGGCTGTGGGTCCTAACAAGCACCCTGTGTTGCACTCATCACCGAGCCCTTCAGAGAAAGGACTGCTTCTGTGACCCTTGGCCTGGGAGAGACTGATTTTCTTCTTGTCTCATTCTCTTTCAGAGTCATCACCAGTGTTCCCTACTATTTCTCAGCACTGGAGAGAAGAGCCAGTATTGAGGTTCTGTGAGTATAATGCCTAACAAAAAACTGAATTCCCATCTGCCCTTCGTTTCAATCTCAGGACACCCACGTTCTACTGAAACAGAAAGTCTGAAAATTTCTGTTGCCCATGGGGGTGTTTATAGGACAGAGATGTGGCAGGGCAGCCAACCTGCTGTGGGAACTTGGGCAAGACACTTCCCTGGGCCCATGCTGTACCCCGCTTTGAACTTGGGAGGGCTGCCTGGATGTCACACTTACTCCTGCTGTGATGCAAATACTAGGGGGTCTCCGGACACATTGTGTTATTTACAATAACCTCTTCATGCCTTTCTTCATCATCTTCTTGGAACACCTCTGGACTTGCCCCTTTGTGAAAAATAACATAAAAGCAGCCATTTCAAAATGGACTCAGAGGGACTGCCTTGCACGTCTTGTTCCTTGAATCTTTAGACTGGGCCAGACCTCTGGACTGGGCTAAAACCAATGTCATTTCACAAACAATTGTTTGTAAAGCCAGCAGAAAAGTTGACATCCTGACCACAAGGACAGATGAGTATGGACCCTCTACCTGAAGGCAGAACCAGTAAGCAAGCATGTAGCCAGGAGTATCTTATCAGCAGTGACAGGAATTCTTTCTTCTTTTCCTGTTAGGTTTCCTTTTCTCATAAAATCCCCCTGCCTTCACCTTGTAGTCGGGACCCCATTTGGGTTTCTGCCTAAATCTGTGCTGCATGAATTGCAATTTTTTGATCCCAAATAAACACCTGCTTCCTCTCATTTTGGCTTTTTAATTTATTTTATTTCATGAAATTTATTGGAGTGACATTGGTTAGTAAAATTATATAGTTTTCAAGGGTACAATTCTATAACACCTCATCTACGTATTGCATTGTGTGCCCACCACCCAGAGTCAATTGTCCTGCCATCACCATATATTTGACCACTTTTTAAAATTTCAGGTGAGCTTCAAGGTCTATCACTGTCACAAGAGGTGACTGCGCAGGTGTCTATTTTGTCTACTACCATCCATCCACTTCCTTCCTGATCACAATAATAGAATCCTGGTGACCTGCCAGTCACAGCATTTGTTTTATTGATCACAGGGGTGGGTATGTGATCTCAGGTATGGGCAATCATAGAACCTTCTTGAACACAGTGACTGGCCCAGGGGTGGGCATGTAGACTAAAGACAAAGCCTCCCCTGGAATTTTCCATATGTAAACCAGAGTGTTTTCCCTTGGCTCATTAACTGTGAGCTTGTGGCCTCAGACCACTTTTGCCCGTGATTCCTGCCATGGAGGAGGCTGGAGAACAGAGTTCATGTTGAAAATGTAGCAGAAAGGAGAGGTAGAAAGAAAGGCCTGGAAGCGTTGCATCCCTGAGCTCTATCCCTTGTTAGACAGTAGACTTGGGTAAAGTTAATTAACTTTCCTAAGCTCCATATTTTTTAAATCTACAAAATACGGACAATAAAGGTAATACTACCTACCTAACACCGCTCTTAGGAAGGTTTTGTGAATAATGTGCATGACGTTCTTCACACAGTACCTAGCATGGAGGGAATGCTCCGTAAATGTGAGTAGTGGTTGTTGTTATAGCTACAGGTGGGCGAGAGGATCCTCTTCTTTCTCCACAGTGACCCTGGGGTTTCTCTGCTGGCATTGAGGCCCATTTATCGCTGACCGTGGGCCATTCATGGGAATATTTCCCTTTCTCTGGTATCTTCTTGGTCCATCTATTAGGTTAATTATCATTATTTAATGGCTCACCTTACCCAACTTTGCTCCCCTTGTTTGAGACATTTATATAACCTAAAGTATTCGTAAACATATTTTGAGGAAATTTTCATGGTTGCAATGACTTTGAAATATTTAAGGTGCTCTAATACATGAGGAGCTGGGACCAGCAAAGATGCTTTTAGCTTTTTTCCGTTATGGGAAATCTAATAACATTGTAACTAACACAAAATAATTTTGGATTGTTTCAAGCACCACCTTATCACGTGGGTATATTATAGTGAGGATGAATGTCACAAGGGCATTCTCTATGCAACATGCAGCCTGCTCAGCACAATTGCTCCAAGAAGTTGCAATAGTTTTCTCTTATTAACTGACCTCATATCTTTAGGAGGAAATTGATAAACTTTCCTTCTTATTGTCCTCTAAGATGCATATGAATCGTATTTTAAAGTGGGTATCCAGTAACCTCAATTCATTTCTCTCATCTGGGTCTCTGACCCAGCTCTTTAAAAAAAAATGCAGCACCAGCATCTCTCTTACTTTTTTCTTTCACTTGCCTGGGGTCAAAGCTAAATTGCCCCCAAATCTGTTGGCGAGGTCAGGGTAGGGAGACACTAATAATTTCTGTGATTTCTCTTTAATTTTGACCTGTTGTACCTGCCCTGGAGAGCACGGCCATTGGAAACAGGAGGCTTGATGACAGCAAAGTAACAAAAGGACCTGGGAGGGGTCCCATGTCCTCGTCGTGGTTCTACCATTTGCTGTGTGTTCTAGAATAAGTCCCTTCTCCTCTCTGGGTATCACTTTCCTCATCTATAAAGTGACAAGCTTTTATTAGGGAATATCGCATAACACAGCTGTGACCTCTGGCCAAAAGGTGACTTCAGTATTTCAGAATCAAATGAATCTGTATTGTTCACCCTTTCCTCTTGTTTAACTTTAGAAATATTGGGCATTGTTTTATTCAGTACTTGCTAATTGCAAGAAATGTTACGGAAACCCCCCAGACTAGTCCGGGTAGAGGGACTGCAGGGGCTCTCTTGCAGGCATCCCAAGATGGGAAATGAAGTTGGGCGAGGCCACAGGGAACTAAGGCAAGTCAGGAGCTGAGCCGACCTGTTCTGGTCCCAGGGGACCGCAAGGCTGCTCTGTGCTGCTTCGTTTGGGCGTTTGCTCCCTTCCCTCACTTCTCTCTGTAGACTGGTTTCTGCTGCTTGCTTCTGGATTTTCTGCTCCCTTATAACTGTGAGTTGTCCAGGCACAATGCCAATGCTGACTGAATTCTATCATCTTTAACCAATAAGTCCTATCCTCCTATGATCCAATTTCCTCAGACTGTTAGAGACCTCTTCCTTCCACCCCCTTAGGAAGAGAGGGCCCAGTGTGGTTCAGGCGTCCATCCCTGGTGCAGTCAGTGGTGGCCAGGGTTTACATGGTGCTCAGAGATGCGCCTGTTAAGGAGGGTGGACAGGGCAGCCTCTTTGAAAGGGAGTGAGGGCAGTGAGACAAGGATGTGCACGTCTCCTGGAGGCCGCAGGACAATGCAATCAAGGGACTCTGGGGCTTGAGTTGGATCTTTGTATCATTTATCAAAATCCATTGGCAAGACTGAGGGTGGGCAGACACTGATGAGCCTCCCAGTCCGTTAGGAGCTCAGCAATACTCCCTCACCGAGGGATGGCATCCACGTACTCGGTCATCTGTGTAGCATGCCTAATGTGGTTCCAGCTTGGGATTATTCCGTTGGGATCGAATAGATAATGTTGCCAAAAAGCCTTTCAGAATGAACAAGTACATTATAAAGGCAACGGTGTGTTCTGTATTGCCAAATGCAAAACTTATTTCTTCTCTAATTTTCCCCATCCCCTAAGAGCCTAGTGTGTTTTGAGTTTAAAAGCTGCTTATGTTTCTTAGTGAACAGAGGATTCAACACTTTGGGGATGACAGAAACTTACACACACGGTACCTTTGTTGTGTCATGTCATTGTGGGTCACATGTAGCCCTGTGTATCAGGTATCCTGCTATGTGACGAATTACTCTAACACTTAGCAGTTTAAACAATGAACACATATTATATCTCCCGGTTACTGAGCGTGAGGAATCCAAGAATCGCTTAGCTGAGTGGCTCTGGCTCGGGGTCTCTGAGGAGGCCGCACTTAGGCCACTGGCCAGTGCTGTAGTTATCTGAAGGCTTGGCTGGGGTGGGAGGATCTATCTCCAAGCTTGCTCGTACGGTTTTTGGCAGGTGTCATTTTCTTTTTTTTTTTTTTTTAAATTCATTTTTATTGTTAGACTTATTGGGGTGACATCTGTTAGGTGTCATTTTCTTGTTGGCTGTTGGCTGGGAACTTCAGTTCCTCACCACTGGAACACTCGTAAGTTGTCCTCATGATGTGATAGCTGGCTTCATCCAGAGAGACGGGGGCGGAGGGGGGGAGAGAACTCCCATAATTGAAGTCACGGTCTATTTATCACCTAGTCTTTGACATGACATATTTCTGCCAATTGCTATTGGTCACACGACTCAATCCTGGTATAATGTGGGAGGCAGGGACCACTGGTGGCCATCTTAGTGGCTGGCTGTCACACCCTAAACCTTGGAGCAAGACAGCTGACTTCTCTGAGCCTCATCATCTTCATTTTTAAACGGGCATAAAAGTGATGGCTGGAGGCAACGACGTCATGGGACCTACTGAGCTCACGGATAGGAAAGCCCTCTGTAGACTGTAAAGTATTTTGGATGAAAAATGTGATGTCACCGACCTGGAGGTGAGGACTGAACGTCAAAGGCAGCCAAGACCCTCATTCCAGCAGAAGGAGAAACACGGGCCATCTTAGGCCACGGCACTGGCCTTCACACAGGCCTGCGAGACTCCCTCCAGGGCTTGGCAGATTAAAACCATGTGGGGTTTGTGGTTAGCACGTTTCATTTATTTATTTATTTTTGACATAAAATATTTTGTGTTTCTAAGGAAAATAACTGGAGAAACAAACCTCACTGCAAGGTTTGAAAAGTTTGAGGGCATCAACTTGTTCTCACCATACCCTTTGTGGGTGAGTCAATTGTCCGTGAATTAAAAACATATGGATTCAGTTTTAATGACGTGATGCAGAGCTTGGAAAAAAATATATTTTTGTTTGTACTGCATGTAAGGACATGGAATAGTGCGAGCTAATTAAAGAATGCCCTGTGTCCTGAGCTCACCTTTATTGAGGTCAGCCTCGGGGCTTATCCAAAGGCAAAAGTTCTTGCCCACACAGTGGCTGGTACCAGTCCTCGTTTGCACGTGTGGGGCCTATCTGACAGTTGTTGCTGCACAGTTAGAAGTGGTAATGGTGGTGAGAACATGCTGCTGAGAGAATAGCGTTTGAGGTTGGTTCGGCCCCTGCCCCTCCAAACAGCTACCTTGTAATCCTGTCATTGTATCTTGCGGTGCTCACACTTTGACTTCTCTGGTTTCCTTATGTTTTTGTATCTGTTCATTGTCACAGTTCTCAGGTGATTCCTTTATCATCATAAGTCTCAGAGCCTGAAGAGAATCTTAGGAACTTAGTACAAGGATGTAATAATAGAAGAAACTGAGGACCAGATTCAAGGAAGTTCAGGCCTCCCGAGGTTACATGCAACAGTTCTCCATTTATCTTGGAGGGTCCATCATTTCATCTGCTTCCCTGATCACCTAATTTGCAGATAAGAAGTGTTGTGGGCTGAATTGTGTGCCCTCAAAACTTAGTTGTTGAAGCCCTGACCCCTCAGTACCTCAGAAAGTGACTGTACTTAGAGATAAGTCCTTTAAAGAGATAATTAAGTTAAAGGAAAGCTGTTAGGGTGGGCCCTCATTCAGTATGACTGGTGTCCTTATAAATGGAGGACATTTGGACGCCAAAAGAGACAGCAGGGTACGTGCACACAGAGGGATGACTGTGTCAAGAGGTGGCAGGAGGACAGCCATCTACAAGTTCTCACCACATTTTTATAACCAATTCTCTGGTTACGAACAACTAAATTTCTTTCTCCTAGAAATATATACAGGCACACCTCAGAGATATTGCAGGCTCGGTTCCAGGCCACCACAATGGAGTATGCAGTAAAGGGAGTTGTAATCTTTTTGCTGGTAAAGGGTTTTGCCTTCAAATTTAAAAAAAAGAAAAAAAAAAAAGGAGCATCTATAAAGCGCAATAAAGCAAAGTGCAATAAAATGAGGTTTGCCTGCAGAGGGGTTCCTTTTTTCTCATTGGTCGTCAGCTAACATAATGTCCGAGCTTCTGAGCTGCACATACAGTAGGAATCTAGGACCCGTCAAGGATTTCATCCAGGCAGGGAGGAGTTAATCAGAAATAAAACAGCTCTCACATGTGCACAACTTGACTTCTGGTTCCCCAGGAAGACCAAAACCCTCAAGTCTTAAAATTGGATTAAGATAGTCCTGGATTCCTTAAGGCCCCTTGGCTTCTTAAATTCATCCATTTTGGAAGAGTCTCAGTCTTATATTTTCAAATATCAGAGAATACATTCTTTTTTGCTTTTGCTTGTCTTTTAGGAATAGCAATTAATTTTGTTATGTATTCTCACTGCTTATTTTATATCTCTTACCTGCTCCTCAGTATTTCCTGTCCTTTTGTCTGTCCACGCTTAATCTTGATGGTCTTCTAACCGAATGCTTAGTTCAGTAAATCTCCAGCTGTGTCTAATTTGGGATTGAAGTCATCCCTCTCATTCTTAACTTTTGTTCTTGCTTTATTTTCCAGTTCTATAATTTCTAGGGTTTTGTCAACTCTCTTGTCACTTTTTTAGTCTTCAGTTCCTTGCTGAATAACTTTAAAACTGGGATTTATCTACATTTTAATTTGAATGCTCTTAAACATGCTCAAAATACATTAATAAAATTGATAGAACTACAAAGAGAAATAGACAAATCTGCAATTGTAATGGGATATGATAAAATCTCTCAGTAATTGATAGAAGTAGAGAAAACTTAGTAGTAATACAGATGATTTGAGAAACACAACTAACAAAATTACTTAATGCCCAGATAGATAGAACACTATGCCCAACAACTGTGGGATGTATATTAGTTTTTAAGCTCACAAGGAACATTTATAGAAATTGACCACAGACCTATAGATTTATAGATTTATTGGAAAGTTTCTTCCAAATGGATCTATAGACCGAATGCAGTCCCAATCACAATACCTACCAATTAGTTTTCAGAACTTGACAAGCTTATTCGAAAATTTGTTCTAAAATTAAAAGACTGAGAACATTCAAGATACTCTTGAAGGAAAAATAAATCTTGGGAAAACACGGCCTATTTATATTATGACTTTCACATTTATGGTAATTAAGACAGTGTGATATTGCCAAAAGGATTGAAAGACCAATGGAACAGAAGAGATGACCTAGATATTTATCAATGTATGTATGGACACTTGATTTGTGACAAAGTGAACTACTAGGAAAGAATATTTTTCAATAAATAATGCTGAGCTAATTAGATCTTCATATAGACTAAAGATGAAATAGGACCTTTTCTTATACTATATACATAAAAAATAATTCCAGGTAAATACAGACCTAAGTGTGAATGACAAATCATAAAAGCTCTTAGATAATCAATACCTTCAAGACTTCAGGGTGTGGAAATACAAGACTCAAAAAAACTCTAACCTTGTAATAAAGGATTGATATATTTAACTACTTTAAATTAAGAGCCTTTGCTCACCAAAACACAACGAGAGACAGAAGGCAGACCACAGAGTAGGGGGCAGGGAAATATGCATACACAAGGTGGGGCAATTAAGTTCGAGTTGCTATCATACCTTGCCAAGGTTATGACACCTTACCCAGTTGTTTGTGCAGTGTTGCCAATGTAAGTGCATGGTGACAAGTTTGTGAAATTAATTGTCACATTTGGGGTATGATGACAGCTCCAATAGCCATTCCAGAAAAAGAGTTCCAAAATTGCTTGGAAGGGTGGACTAGGCGCTGGCATCGGTGTATAGCTTCCCAAGGGGATTACTTTAAAGGTGACAGTAGTGATACTCAGCAATCAGGTATCTAGCACTTTCTAGGATGAGTTCACAAAATTATTAATAAATTGTTCCACTTTATGTGTATGTATATATATGTCTATATATATTATATATATGAAATATATTTTATGTAATGTTTGTATCTAGAATATATCTTAAAAACTCTTCAAGATTAATAATAAAATATACATTATCCAATAGAAAAATAGAAAAAACTTAATAATTTATTGTTTAGCTTCTGTCACTAGAATGTAATCTCAGTGAGGACAAGATTGGTCTGTTTGGTCCAATGTACCCTCATGCCTAGGTCAGTGCCTGGCACATAAATGTTGCTTAATAAATATTTACTGAATTCTCTCATTTAACTCTCATAGCAAACCTGTGAGTGAAAGATTCCAATTATTCCCAGGTTACAATGAGAAAGACTTTGAGAGCTAGCCCAGGTTCACTCCGTAGCCAATGATAAGGTCAAGACTCAAATCTGAGCTTTCCGGCATCTAAGCCCACTTTATTCCCAGTGCTTTAGCTGTGACCCTTCACAGAGCCACTCATGGCACGCCAAGTCAAACTATTTCAAAGGAAATAAATAATACAGGCCCCAGGTGACTTAAACTTTTCATGGAGAGCTACACCAAGCCCATATCAAAAACCTGGGGACAGACATCATCTTCATGGAAATTGTCTTATCTTCCGCCTCTAACTAGCAGTGTTTCCGATGAGATGGTTCCCAGAGCGGGCAGGGCTGGGCAGCCTCTATCCCACAAGGGAAAGGGGGAGACCCTTCTCTGGCTTGGCCAACTTACTCATTCCTGGTGAGACAAGCAAAACGAGGAACACAGCTTCCTTCACCTGCCAGCGCTCTAAGGCACAGCCAAGAACTATCTCCTCCATCAGTACTTGGCATTGCTAGTAGGCATTATCAGGGGTTTCTGGGTTTGCCGTAGAATAAATGCAAAGCAGATTATTGGGATTATAAGACCTTAAGTGCATTTATTCATTCATAAATTTAAACAATGTCATGTAAGAAAAAAGTTATGAAAATGCCAACCACTGACCTTGAGTTTCCCGTGGGCCAGTGCACTTCACGGAGTCCGGCACGCGAGCGAACTGCAGCAGGCTGATTTAGGAAGCCAGGACCTGGCACCGAGGCTGGCTACGCACCCATGCTCCGGAGCAGAAGGGAGGCTCCGCTGAACAGCTAAGGTAACGACATGATCTTTGAAAGAAGCCGGTAGCACCATGTTATTTTTTGCAGGGAAATGATTTCTCAGTGTCAAAGGGACATTAGTATCCAGAAATTCTAGTCATCATGCAGAAAAGGTGCTCCCTTCGCTTTTCCAGGAATTTGAAGGTGCTCCTCCCACGCCGAGCTTCCGATGCCGTGTGCTGCTCAGAGAACAGGGCTGTCGTACGTCTTTGTTCACAACTTCTCCCACGTAGACCACGCTGCCTCTCACTTTCTAGAACCCTTTCCATTCTTCAGGGCCCGTCTTCCCTGCTCTGTGGTTTAATGTCTCACACTGCCTTGGGTCAGCTAGTTGGGAGAGTAAGAAACTGTGAGTGGGTGTCGCCAGGGCAGATGCATGGGGCAGTGTGGGCAGTTAGCTGCCAAGCGGTGTGACTGGAAGTCTGAAATCCAATGGCTCAGAGTCTGCTCTCCCTGGCATTGCTACGGACAAGGGCTGATCTGGAGATGATGTCATCCCGGGTTATTCAGGTGGGTCCTAAGCCAAATGACAAATGACCTTACAAGGGACACACCGAGGAAAAGACACAGCGAGGAGGAGGCCTTGTGAAGACAGAGGCAGAGATGGGAGTGACGCCGCCACAGGCCCAGGGATGTCTGCAGCTACCGGAAGCTGGGAGACACAAAGCCCTGAGTCTCTCTCGGAGCCTCCGGAGGGCCTGCAGCCTTGCTGACACCTTAGTTTCAGATTTCTGGCTGGCAGAACTGAGACCGAATAAATGTCTGTTGTTGCAAGATACCCAGTTTGTGATAGTTCGTTACAGTAGCCCTAGGAAACTGAGACAACAGACCGTGGGGGTCGGACTCGGGCCAGGCCCACAAGGCACTAGGCAGAAACCGGTAAGCAGGACTGAACGAAACCTAGTTAGAAAGCTGAGATCTTCGGAAGAGGGACCAGGTGTACAATGAAGTCTACAGAGCAGCAAATGCCTGGTTGGCCAGGAGCCCCTCCAGGCCGTAAGCCTAAGTCCGAAGACCCCACTGATGGGAACATGGCTGATGTTAGAGCTACGAGCAAGGCATCGTTTCTCAAAGTATGGGTCACTACCCAGCAGTGGCTCGTGAAATCAATTCAGGGAGAGGCAATAGTTTTGTTGTCATTGGTTTGTTGTAAAAAACGCAATGAAGAACAACGGACGGTGTCACGCAGGGTCAGGGCGAGGATGTGTCCCCGTGGGATACTGTCAGGAAAGAGATGACACTGCCACTGCATAACTCGAGGAGCATTCAATAAAAAGACTTTTTTTTCTTTCTTTCTTCTTCTTTTTTTTTTTTTTTGCAAAGACACAAAGCAGCTGGAGACGGTGCAGGATCTGGGCCTGATAACATCAGGGGGAGCTCATCATGGTTAGGCCTGCAGAAGTAGAGAGAGAAGGCTGTCAGGAGACGGCCCCACAGCCGCTGGGAGTTGCAGGAGAGGCAGCAGACGTCCCCCCAAGCCGGCTGTGGGCGCCCGCGTTCACATACGCCCTGGGCGTCCCACGCCCCCTGCCGCGCCCACGTGTCCTGCGGGGCCTCCCGTGGGCCACAGCCACCTCGGGCTGGAGGTGTGGAAGCCCCAGCTGGAGAAGGGTGCAGAGTGACTCCAGAACAAGGGACGAACCCGGAATAGCGCCGTTTCTTGATGCTTCTGTACGTGAGAGCAAGTCTTTCTCTCGCTGCGTGTGTTGTGCTCAAAAAGGTGAGCAAAACCGGGGCCCTGGGTGGGACGGTTCCAAAGCCGGCAGCCGCAGGTTTTGGGGAACGGCAGCTCGGCCTGCAGTCGACTCCACGCAGCGTCTTTGCTGTCATGCCACATGCGGACTGCCTGTGGCCCCTGCTGCGCACTGTGACCCCTGTGGTCTATGCCATCGTTTGGAATCCTTTGTTCCAGGTGCGCCTCTCAGGTCTCCCACGACAGCCTGAAGTCCTTGAGGGGAGGCTTCGTACCCCATCGCCCCAGCTGCTTTGTGGGGCGCGTCGGGTGTGCCTCACAGATAATTGTGTACGAGCTGGGACAGACCAGGCAGGCTTCTGGTCTCTCCACCAGATCAGGAGCTGCAGACCTTCATTCACTCCGAGGAAACACACTAATATGTTGAGCTTAAAATCTGATTCCTCCGAAGAAAATTTTCTTTTAATGGGCACGAAGGCAGAAGCCAGAGCTCGTCTGAGTGACCTGACGCAGGGCCGCCCGCACGGGACTCGCCTTTGATTTTCTGCCCCTTGGACTTTGGCCTCCTTACCTGAGCTCCAGACTCAGAGGCCGTGCAGACCTGCCTTTCCAGCTGGATTGCTGAGTGTCTCAGTTCTCCCGACAGAACTGAAGCAGGAGAAAGAAAGCTCCGAACCTGGAGCGTGGGCTCTGCACCCCAGTCCTGGTTCTTGTCGGTAACTCCCTGGGTAATCCTGAGCAGGGGAGGTGTCTGCTGAACCTCTGCCATCATCAAAGCCAGAAGGAGTAATTGTGACACTAGAAGAGATGTGACCGGCGTGGTGACAGATTCAGAAGAAAAAGTACCACGGGTACAGATGCAAGGCTCTTTCTGTCTTAAATGTCGTACGACAGGCCGAATGTACGTCCGGTCTCCCTCAGATGCCGCTCCAGTCCTCCACCACACACGTGCACGGGCACCCAGGGGGCTGACACCGACCACTGGTGGGGTGGGACCACAGCTGTCGTCATCGGAAGCACGGGTGAGTGTGAAATCACACTTGACCTAAGGAAAGTGGCTCCCTAGTCAATTCTAAGCATTCTATAAACACAGATGGTGTTTCTGAGAAAGCCAGCATGGATTCTGGTCCTATCGCCCAGGCAGGGAGTGGAAGGGGTCTCAGAGTGTATGTTTTCTATCCTTTACTTTTGAGGAAAATAGGTGTTAAGGGGTTCTGAAAAACACATAGCTCCAAAATTTGAAAGTGTGTGTTTCAAAGCCCTTTAATGTCTACTGTCATCGAGAATAAGTAGATGGGAAAGATACCACTGCCTGTTATGGGTTGAATTGTATCTCCCGGAAAGGTATGTCAAAGGACCAACACGCCCCCACCCACCTGTGAATGTGGTCTTATTTGGAAATAGGGTCTTTGCAGATGTACTTAAGATGAGATCATAGTTGATTAGGGTGGACCCTAAGTTAATGTGATTGGGGTCCTTACAAGAAGAGGAGAAGACACATTCCCAGAGGGAAGGGATGAGAAGACACACAGGGAAATGCATCGAGAGGAAGGAGGCAGAGGGTGGAAGGATGCATCCATAGGCCGAGGAATGCCAGGGATGGCCAACTGTCACCAGAATCTAGGAGAGGCAGGGGACAGATTCTGCCTCAGAGTCCTCAGAGGGAACCAACCTGACTGACACCTTGATTTCTGACTTGCAGCTTCCAGAGCTGCAAGAGCACGAAGTTCTGTCATTTGAAGCACCTAGCGTGTGATACTTGGTCACAGCAGCCCTAGCGAGCCAATACAGTGTCTCATCTGATGGGTAAGGAACGTCAGTAAGGTTTGTGATCGCCACAGTTAACATTCCAAAAGGTACAGTTTTTAACATATTATTACGTCGTGTAATATACCTGGCACATGTTATACGAGGCTGTCTGGAAAAATCCAGCCGTAAATGTCTCGTTGTCTTGTGACACGGCTGGATACTTTCTCAACAGCCCTTGCACTTTCAGTGCTTTATCAAGCAGCACTCTGGTTTTCTCTTCTGGGAAACGGTGGGGCTGGACTCTGTGCTCTCCCAGATCCCTGTTCGTGTCCGGTTGTAAAACCCGCTGAAGGAACCCCCTGGGGGTGAAGCTTGTTAAAACCGAAGTCAGCTGAGGCAGAGAGGTGGAGAGTGACCCACTCAGAACCGCCTCCCGGAACCTGAAGATCATTAAACGCAGAGGTTCTTGGGGGTGTGGAGAGGGTCTGACGGTGGGGAGTGTCTGGTCCCACCAGGAAAGACAGGGAGCCGGACAGACGCAGGGAGCTGCACCTCCCCCAAAGGGTCCGCCGTGCTTGAATGCCACCTGTTTCCAGAGCGATGGCAGTTGCCTCCGGGAGTCTCAGCCCCAGACCACAGGGGCAGGCCTGGCCCAGCCAGCGTCCTCCTGAGCTGCTCTCGGCCCCAGGGGGTGGCACCCTGGCACAGCTTGCTGCCTTTGTTTCCCTTTGCACTTTCCCCCCTTTTCAGAGCTCCTTGTGGGACCTGCTTGGCAGGCAGCTCAGGGCCCTGCTGCGAAGGCCAGTCTAACAGGCTTGTCGCGCTGATTGACAGGCCGGACAGGTGGTCTGCGATGGGAGCGTCAATGCTCCTCTCTCTGACTGTCCTCGGGGTCGGGCCCGGAATGAATGGGGTCTGATCACGGCCCAGCCTCTCAGGTGCCTCCTGCGTCCCCGTCTGGGGACTCTTCTGCTTCCAGTGCAGCTTGGAAAGCAGCAGAGTCCTCACCAGGATTTGGGGCAAAAGGGCCAAGATTTTTTGTTCTTTTCAGCTGCATTCTTGCTCTCAAACCACCTCTACATAGTTTGGAGGTGGATGGTGGATCTGCCCCAACCAGGGGCCACTACCAAAGCCACCACAGGTAAGAAATGGGGGTGCCAGCTTCACCAAGGCCCGGGGGTTCTGACGGGGACCAAGCTGGGAACCGCCGAGTCCGTTGAGAAGCCCCAAGTGTGTATCTACTCCTTCGGGCAAGGCAGCACCTGCTGTTCACAGCTTTGGAAGGCGGTGAGGTTGACCTGTAGTTCTCCCTGCACCTGGCTCCCAGTCGGCCACCGGGCAGGCAGGGGTGGCAGGCACACACTTCACTCACATTACCTGTCTGCCTACCTATCTGTCATCTATCTGTCATCCATCTGTCATCTCTATCTCTCTCTGGGTGATCATAGGCAAATGGAACGTGGTCCTTCATTTGTAAAATAATCTCTCAAGTACCGCCCAGCTTTAAAAAATCTTGTGTTTCTATTTTCACCTGTGTGTCCTCTTCTGTGGGCTCCGGGACGCCCACCCCTCGGAATGGGTTTCCGGCCCAACAAGCAGTGCACGAGAAGTTGAGCAGAAGGCTTGCCTCATGTCAGCGTGACTACAGGACATGATTAGCCACCAAGGCCCAGAGCGATGTTCTCTGCTGCTCTTTGGGGATTCCCAATCTTCTTCCTGACCCGAACCCCCATTCCTGCATCCTCCTGACCTTGTTCTGATCGTCTTAGAGGTCTGACCACTGGCCTGTGCTAACTTCATATCCTGCACTTGTGCTAGACTCCGAGAATTTGTGCCCGCATTGGGAGTGCTGCCCGGCCCGACACGTTCCACACTCTGCACAGAGTCTTTAGTACAAACATGACTGCCCACGACAGAAGTAACTTCTGGGCTCTCCTGGGGAAGCTTTGCTGCCTGCTTTAATTTCCTGGGTCTGGCATCCCATTTATAACCTCCTGACTTCCTCCCCCATATCAGAGGTAAGTTTTCTGGGCCAGGGGTTGATCTCCACTGAGTTTAATTTGCTGCAGGATTGGTTGTCGAACTACCAGAGATCGGGAAGCCTAGGCCACTTGTAATGCCTGGGGCGAATAAATGAGGAGTCATTTCGAGGCACCGCTGCTGCAGACACAGGCTGAAGTCTAGAAGTGTATATCGAGCAGGCTCGGGGGCAGGCAGGAAGGGACACTCCTCTCATGGGGCTTGCAGAGGCAGGACTCTGGTTCCACTAAGAACACGAGAAACGCAGGGCTGGAAGCTGTACATGAGGGAATAAAATTGGAGCCTTCTTCCAGGCTTGGTTGAAGGAGGCTTAGTTTTAGATTGAATCACAGTAGGCCAGTTACAAAAACCTGGTCGTGAGCAACTAGTAGCTGCTGTGGATTGAATTGTGCCCAGCTGAAAAAAATATCTGTTGAAGATTAACCCCCTACATTTATGAATGGGATCTTAGTTGGAAATAGTGTCTTGGTAGATGGAATCAAATTAAAGTAAGGTCCCACTTGATTGAGGTGGTCCTTAAATCCAATATGACTGACATTCTTGTAAGAAGAGGGAAATTTGGAAACCAACACTCAGGGAGCAATGCCATGTGAAGATAGAGGCTGAGATTGGAGTCACGTGCCCAAAGAATGCCAAGGATGGCCGCTCTCCCCGCCTGCCCCAAAACTAGGAGAGAGGCGCGGGACAGATGCTCCCTTATGGCCCCCAGGGAACCACTCGATTTCAGACTTCTAGCTTCCAGAACTGTAGAAGAAAATACACTTGTTTTGTTTTAAGTCACCTAGTTTGTGGTAATTTGTTATTCCATCCCTAGGAAACACATGCAGTAGCCACGCTAATATAATATGGAACCACAGAAGTGCTGGTTGGACTGGTTTCAAAGACTGGTAAAGGACTGTACCAAAAGGTGTGATCATCTTCAAATGGGCAGTGGTTAGGGCAGTGGTTCTCAACTGATATGTGTGGCTGGGGTGTAATGAGAGTGGATGCAGTGTGCATTGGCACATACCGTAATTACCACGACATTATTACCAAACGTACGTGTGTGCCACCATTACCAAAATGCGATGAATCTGTGAATGGGCTGGAGCAATTTGAAATGTCGAGGTCTGACAATTAAGTTTGTGAACTTGCTACCATGTTCTTACATTGACAGCACTGTACTAACAACTCAGTAAGGCGTCCTAACCTTGGTATATCTGTGTCTCACAGCTGTGTTCATGTCAACATATGGTGATGTCTTGCTGAGTGACATTCTTTATTGCTGTTGTGTGCTTTTGTGTGCTGTTACGAGAATGTTAGAGCTTGAATTAGAGTAATAAACAAACCTTAAATTTCTCGTTAAACTTGGCAAGAATGGAAGAGAAATCAGGGACATGTTAGTCCAAGTTTATGGGGATAATGCCATAAAAAACTCAGCAGTGTACAAATGGATTAAACATTTTTTTGAAGGAAGAGAAAGCATCACTGATGAAGAGAGGTCAGGATGACCAGTAATAAGCAGAACTGATGAAAATGTTATCAAATTATCAAATTGTGCATCAGAATCATGAGCTGACTGTGAGAAGCATAGCAGACCAAGTCAACATCAATAGAGAAACAGGAAAATCTTAACTGAAAATCTTGGCATGAGAAAGGTGTGTGCAAAAATGGTCCCAAAGGAGCTCACTGATGAACAAAAGCAAAGGAGAATTGAAGTTTGCCAAGACCTCTTGGAGAGGCAAGATGAGGTTTTGGGCCGTGTTATCACTGGTGATGAAACCTGGGTGTACCAAAGTGACCCTGAAACAAAGCATCAAAGTGCACAATGAAGTCAGCCAATTCTCCACGACCAAAAATGTTCCCTCAGTCAAAATCAAGAGTCAAAACAATGTTGCTAACCTTTTTTTGATATCAGAGGGATTGTTCATTATGAATTTGTACCAATTAGACAAATAGTCAGCCAAGTTTACTATTTGGAAGTGCTGAAAATGCTGTATGAAAACGATGAAAATGCCCTGAAGTTTTTGCCAACAACTCATGGCTCTTGCATCAGGACAATGCACCAGCTCACAGGGCACTGTCTGTGAGGGAGTTTTTAGCCAGAACACAAATAATTGTATTGGAACACTTTCCCTACTCACCTGATCTGGCCCCCAATGACTTTTTTCTTTACCTGAAGATAAAGGAAATATTGAAAGGAAGACAGTTTAATGACATTCAGGACATCAAGGGCCATGTGACAAGAGCTCTGATGGCCATTCCTGAGAAAATGTTCCAAAATTGCTTTGAAAGGTGGACTAGGCACTGGCATTACTGCACAGCTTCCCAAGGGGAGTACTTTGAAGGCGTCCATAGTGATATTCAGCAATGAGGTATATAGCACTTTTTCTAGGATGAGTTCATGAACTTAATTGTCAGAATCATATTCCTCTTTTTGTGTCCTTTAAGGCATGAAATTGCAACTTTCCATCCTCCCACCCCAATTTCTTCACCTCTCCACAACACATAGTTTGAGAAGCAAACTATGTTAGAGGAATGTCGGGGTAAAGAGATAAAGAGATCACTGCATTGTTCATTTGCTGCCCTGTCTTAGTTAGGGAAATGCTAGATGATGTAACAAACAGACCCTAAAATGGTAGTGTCTTACGTGATAAAAGTTCTCTTCTCACTAATGTAATATGCTCTGTGGGTGTCCCTGGACAGCAGGCTCACCTCCTCCACTCAGTGATTCAGGGATCCAGGCTCCTTCTGTCTTGAGGCTTACATTTTCTGTGGCCTTAGAGTTCTTTGCTTCAATCTACTAAGGAAAGGGTGTTTATGAAAGTCCCATGTATTTCTCAAAAGCTACGCTTCTTTTATATTTTGTGAGAAAGACAGCCACATGGCCCTGCCTGGAAGCAAGTGGGCTTGTACAAGAAAACATAATGCCTACAATACTTCTACTATAGATGGGTGCAAATTTTGGGTGGTCAGTTTCTGTCACTCTCCTTCAAATAGTTCTCGGAAATTTTACAACATAGATCTCAGAAATTTCACACCATAGATGTCAGAAAATTTCTTCTAGTCTTTGAATTTTTATGTAATGTATAATAGAACTGGCAGCCAGCTACAGTGAAAGAGGCAGAATTTTAAAAATAAGACTTGTGACTAAATTCTGGCTCTAACATTTAATAATTGTGTAAATTTTGGGCAACTTACCTAAATTCTGTGAGCTTCAATTTTCAGGTTTATACAATCAGGATAATAGTGTTTCTTTATAAGTTTAATGATTGGAGGTGATATTTATTATAGGACTTGGCCTATAATAAATGCTTATTAAATGGTAACTTTTATTATTTCAATAAAATCTTTGCCAATGGATTATTGTAAGTTAACACATTCCTGTCAGACTCAAAATTGCCTTAAGTTAGAGATATTTTTTTCTGTTAGCTAAATTAGTCTCCACTTGGTCATAGAAGGTTAAAGCTAGAAGTCCCTTGGAGATGATCATATTTGATTTCTGGGGACATTGAATAACTTATTCAGAGTCACAGAGGTAATTATTGGCATAGATAAGACTAAACCTTAAATCTTTTAACTTATAGTTCAGCGTACTATAGAGTTCTTATTAATTAATGAAAATTTAGCATGCCAAAACTGTAGCTTATAATTTAGAACTTTTAGATGACCCATATGTCTGGTTTGGTTGGGTATGACTTCTGGGCTAACTGTCATTTTCATGAATTCTCTGTCATTTGGTATCACGGTGCAAGAATTACCTTCAAATATTGAATTTTGTTGTTTCCAGAGAGGTTAACTCTACCTAGTCATTAAAATGTGACTTGCAGTACATTTCCTCCTAAAAAAAATGTAGTGCTTTAAAGGACATACTATTTTAGGTTTTCTAAAGGCCCTATGTTAAATGAATATTTTCCTTCCTCCTCCCTTTCTGAACCATTGGCCTCCATTTTTCTCCATGATTTTCTGACTGTTAAGATCATATCATCTCTGTGGGGTTGTGTGTATGTTGTGTTTTCTCACTCAGTCAATATAATATTCTGTAATAAAAACCCCAAATGACTCAGTGGCATTGTTTTGAGAGAACTGAAGTTCTGACAAGCATTACTAATAAAGACGTAGATCTCCAGCTCTGACGATGTGGTCATACGTGGAATACTATTAGAAAGAACGAGTAGTCATTGTCAGGCATTGTCATATATGACCTGGATTCAGAACTCTCTCTTTTCTTTTCCTTTCTTTTTTTTTTTTCTCTTTTTTCTTTTTGACTCTAATAGAGAGGGCCTAATGATCCTTTGTGCCTTGAGGAGGTCTTTTGCAATCTCTCTATAACCCGAGACGGTTAGGTGAGAGTCACCACTTCACCAGACTTCACCGGATCAAATACTCTAGGCTGTGGGAAGATACCAAGGAATCTTAGCTTTGGGGGCCCAGATGGCAGAATATCCGAAGCCTGACTCCAGCAGGATTGATTCCTCTAGACTACCCTTCCGAAGGGTGTTTCGGCGTAGGTCTTTGAATGAAGGATGTTCCATAAATCTTTCCTTCCCCATCTCTGTCTCTTCCCTGTTTTCATGTATCCTCACCTTTTCAGTTCATCCATCTGAATCTCTCCACCCTCAGCTTCATCAGAGCCTTCTATCTCCCATCCCACCTTCAGAAGTAGAGATGGGGTCCTTGGTCCCTCCATTTCTTATGAATTACAGAGCTTTCTCCTTTGGCTGTATAGTGACAGACGTACTCCTTGGCTTAGCTGCACTAGATTGGGCAGCGTGTGTTCTAGTCCCCACAACTGCAGACCGTTTCCTCCTTGTCCACCCAGGAAGCAAGCCCGTTTGCCCACAGCGAGAGCTCTAAACACCAGCATGGTCTAACGTCACGTGAAGAGTGAATGGAGAGTCTTAGCACAGCTTTCGCTTCGCTGGTTTTGAGCTGTTACACCCTTGCACCATCGTGTTAGAGAGAGTGTGACTGCTTCCCCAGCCCATCTCACCTTATGAGGGCTTCTCTGTCCTACTTGCCATAAATGTCTGGCATGCTCATATTGCTATCCGGAAAGTGAGGTACCCATTCTGATTAATTTCCTCTATTCACATATACGCACGTCCTTAAATACAGGGATCAATGTGCCTCTTGGACAGTGGCTCCAGAAATGATCTGAGTTTAGGATACTCGTAATTCCATAACCACTCATTGGGGAGGGAGGTAATTTTATTGATGAGCTAAATCTGGGTCTTATGTCCAATTTTGGGTGGTGGAGGGCTAACCCTCCCCAACCATAGGGATTGAGCAAAATTACCTTAGAATGGGGAGAAGACATTTTTCATAGGAAGAAGTGCTGCGCAGATAACAAATTGTACCTGTTTACTCTAGGAAATATGGTATTCTCATGGGAAACAATTAGTACCAGACAGTGTGTAATTAAACACTGAAATGCTGACCCCAGAAGGGCAGTGTGGCGGAAGCTCCCGAAAAGAGGGAACTCACAGAGATGACAGTGATCAGAGAAGGTTTCATACGGAGTTGCTCTTTGACTTGGATGCAGAGAAAGCTTTCAGACAGATAGCGGTTAATAAAAGAAATAAAGACACCAGCAGGAAAACAGAGTGGAGAAGCCGGGGACAGCGAGAATTCATCTCCAGGCAACAGCACGGTTCACCCGAATCAAAGGCTGGTGTGACACACAGCCCCTGCCTTCGCAGTGTGTTTTCCAGCACGTGTATGTGAGCTCGTTCACTTCTCGGTGTCCCCTTGGCTTTGCCCAGGACCGAATCAAAGCCATGCTTGGGTCCGGGGAAACAGAGACCTGTTCAACGGTGGAGGTCTTGGTGACTCGCGAGGAAGGGAGGAGACAGACCTCAGGACTAACCTTCTTTATCAGCAAAGCAGGGGACCACCTCGGGGACAAGACTGCCCCTTACCCCCCAAACCCTTTCCTTACCCGCAGGTGAATGCCTGAGATTGCCTTGGGGCGATAATGCCCGTGAAAAGGCTTGTGTGGTTCTTCCTGGATAGAGGGGCTTTGGGGCAGATTCTTTTCCAGCTTTCACGTTTAGGAAGGAGATCGGATCCTTGGAAGGTCAGATAGAGAACAGGGCCGGAATGAAATGCATACTGCCAGAAATGAAGGGGGGCGCCTAAGGAAGTGGGAGAAAGAGTTCGGAAAGAGGAGCAAGTCAGGGACACACTTCGTGCCCTACACACTCAGTCAGGGACACACTTCCTGCCCTACACACTCAGTCAGGGACACACTTCCTGCCCTACACACTCAGTCAGGGACACACTTCGTGCTTTACAGGCTGATGAGCTGGCACTGCTGCTGTGGAAAGGAGTGCTGGGTGCCTGGCACACCCATGTCCTCCTGTTCTGTAAAACGGTGCCAACACCCCTTTGAACACGAGTTCTGGAAGGCAATGCCATATTTATTTGTAGGCACAAACATTTTATAGGCGTGTGCATGCCGTGCATCCTGTTATCTCAAGAACTGTGTGACCTTTTGCTTTTGGAGTCATGCTGCGCTTGGGGAGGAACGTCCCAGACTGACAGGCATGCTCTCAGTCCTGTCCACAGCCGTGGCTCAGTGAGTGACAGGGTAAGCGACAGTGATGCAGCGGGAGGGCAGCTCTGAACCTCCAGCCTGCTGTGGGCGTGATCATGACAAAGGCTCTGCTCCCAGGCCCATGCCGCTTCCTCTGGGCTGCACTCCCCTTTTTATTGTGGGAGCAGTGGAGCCTCAGAACCCAGCATGACACTTGCATGACAATGTATTATTAAAAGGGTTATAAATATGTAACTCCTTCAGGAAGAAGTCAAAGCTCTTCTGGTGTATTTTATAATTAGACACCCGCCCCATCCGTCTCTCTGAAATAAGCTGGATTACATTTTAATGCAATTTGCATTAGTGATTTCATTTTCAGTAAATTATCAGCATTTACTTTGCTGACATGGAAGACCAGCAACAGCTGTCTGTTTCAGAGCCACACGAGGAGACCTGTCACCGGTATCTGGACGCATGCTTCCCATTGGGGGTGACTCAGAGTTAATGTCCCCGTTCTCACCTCCTGAGACCTTTGTCCCAGTTTCCCTTTTTGTTAAGAGTTTTCCTTTCTAATACCACAAAGGGAAACCCTGATAGAGCAGAAGGAAAATTAAAAGATAGAATGATGGCAGCAGATATACTTTGAATAACTTTCTGTGGTGGAGAGTGTGGACTTGAGAATTAGACATGGGTGGTAGATTCAGTGCCAAGATCATTTACTACTAATCATGGGCAAACTCTTAACTTTTCTGAGCTTCCTTAATTATGAAATCAAGAAATACTACTTCTTCATGGGGCTGTTAAAAAACTGAAAAGACTGTGTATTTAAAGCACCAGGCAAGTAGTAGTCAATTAGTTCCCTCTTTTACTTAAAGCAGAGGCAGGAATATTTCCACTTATGAAAGAGATACAATGTTTATTTTATTTTGGGGAGTAAAGTATCAGTCAGAGTAAGCTAGATTATGCTATAGTAACAAACATGGCCCAAATCTCAGTGATTTATAAAAGCAAAGGTTTATTTTTTGTTCATGCTGCAGGTTCACTATAGGTCAATTGAATCTTTCCTCCTCATCCCTGTGAGATCCGGGAAGATGGGGCTGTCTCCTTCTGGAATACACCAGTCAGGATAGCAGAGAGACTAAAGCTAATCAACTATGAGCTGACGCTTTCAGCTTAAATGACACGTACGCTTTGCCCACATTTCATTGGCCAAATCAAGTCACATGGCTAAATACGACATTGATGGCAGGAGAGAAGCAGAATTCTTTCTCTCTGTGTGGCTGGTGCGGCTGACTTGTTGAGAGTCTCAGTTAAAACAGAGATCTGAGCCAGGACATTGCCTGAAAATCACTACACACGTGACAAAGCTGTAAGGACCCAAATCTGATGGGAGGCCCAGGAACACACAGTTTTGCACAATCTGGTTAACAGCCACTGTGTTAAGAGGTTCAGGGGGACTTAAGAAACAAGAAAATTAGTAAGCAGCTTAGCTTTGGAGGGAGGTGTTAAAAAGAGGTAACTCTACCTTTTTTTTTTCTGTCTTATAGGTCCTTCTCCATTCTTTTTCGTGTTACACTTCTATTGAATTGTTTCATGGTCTCCTCATTTATAATTTAGGAAGTGGGTGTGTTGAATCCTTTGTATGTCTCCAAGGAAAATAAGGAACTAGGTTGCTGTTTAGCTGTCTATGGGTTTTCCTTGATTTGTTTCAATGGGTCGGTGGTTCACAATGCAAATCAGCATCACCACCTTTGACTTAAATCTTTCTGGGACGCAGGAAGATGGACACAGGAAGATGGACACTGAGGAAGAGACAGGCCTTGACCAGCCATTTGCCTGGGGTACTGTCTACGTTCTGCCGGGCAGGTAGTCATTCGTTAGCCTGTCATTGCTATGGGAGTCAGTCAAGAACACTGGGTTTGCCTTTCCTGCAAACACATTTGCTTCTCCTGTGGCGCAAAATCAGGCCCCGAAAGAAGCCCCCTGTGCTGAGGATGTGAGGGAGGGAGGCATGGAAAGCAAGGGGCCTGCCTCAACTGGACACCTTCACTTCCAATGGCCTTTCAGACGTGCTGGTGCTCCAGTGGCCATGGATCACGCTCTCCAGCTTCAGATCTTCCTTTGACGAAGAGGAGGGGCCTGAGTCAGCACCTGGCCACATCCTCCTGGGGAAGAGACCCAACCCACGTGCCAGCCCTTGTACATGTTTAGTGAAGATATCTTACTGTGGGGACGGTTGGCAACGAGTCTTTTCTTGGATCCAAAGAGCACATCGAAGTACAAGACTGCAAAGACCTCTCAGTGGGAATGCTGGCGTCAGTGCGATTTCCTTCCAGGCTGGTGCTTGCTCTGGGGTTTGGCTCATTCTTGCCATTTCAGAACATGAGACACTGAGTTGCGGAAAGTTTAAGCAAGTGTTCAAATTTTCCTAGAAGTCTGGGCACACCAGTGGCAGGACCTTGGCCGGGCATGACTCTGCTCTTGGATCCTTCGCAGATGTCTCTGTGTGTGTTTAAATGCCTGGGAAGGGTCTGACAGGGCTGGCCCTGCATCGTGGCAGAAACGCTCTGCACTGAGGCATCAGAGCAGCAGAGAGGTGCGTCAGCTCCCCGTGCAGGCTGCCAGGTGGAAGGTGGACAGCTGGAATCCCGCCGGCTGAAATACTTTTTGGCTTAAGTTTTTGTTTTTTTTTTTTGTTAAAATGGAAAGGCTTCTGGGAAGCGTCGGATCTCTTTTTATGTGGGGTGTGTCTGTGCATGTGTGTTTGCTTTTTACAAAAATAAAATGTAGCTGTACGAAGTATAATAATGCTCTGCAGATGTTTGCTGATTTTGTTTTTCCCGGGAGTGTGACATAGATGGCTACCTCCTCTTCCATGACATAGTTTTATTACGTGGGAAGAAATGGCCCACGTTGTACCCTCTTACCACACTCTCTTGTAGCTAAGCATAGCCATGTGACTGACTTCTAGCCAATAACATGGGTTTGGAACTTATCCAGCAGGGTACCATGCGGGATAGCAAAGACCATCACAATGCCAGCCACCAGGAATAGAGGTCCAAGCCCTTCTGCCCACAGACTCCTAGTTCTGGAGTCACCCAGGAAGGCCCACTGTGGCCAAGCACTGGGTATCTCTCAGAGAAAACAGATGCAGCAAGACCAGCTCCAAGAGTGGGCCCCAGTCGTGCATGGTCGGTGCGTCTCTCCTGGAAGCCCACACTGAGCGACTGACCGTGGAAGGCATCTCCTGACCACATGAGTTCTAATAAGGCAGAGCTGGAGGACGTTTTCAAGGTGCATGGAAAGGTCAGGGTTGACTGTAGCCACCTCTTCCATAGGACCTCCGAGGTCTGAATAGAGTCATAGGGTCTCATGGCTCTAGCCAAGAGGTAGAAAAGGTATAAATAGGGATTAGGCATGGAAGCTGGCAATTGCGACACAGTGAGTATTGGAACTATGAAAGCCCAAAGGAGAGACATCAATTACAGGCTTGAGAAGTGACCCCGAACTAAGTTCTGAAGAGTGAATGGAATGTAGGTGGCTAACAGAAGGGATGGATAAGGTAGGTGAACACCCCGAGCTTTGGAAAGGGACATTTTTTGCAAGCCACCCGTGTCTTCTCTGGGTCTGGGGAGAAAGGAATGTGGGAGGGACACCTCCCCGGACCGTGGTCAGCCAACGTCGTGGACTGGACCCGTCTCTTTCTCATGACTAACTGGAGGCTGACTCTAGTAAAGTCCTTGCACAACGATCCTCACAGACATCCTTCCATAGACACCTGTGGAGGCTGAGCTTACGGCCCCGGGGTGGGAACTCCGACCCCAGGCCGTGTGGGGCACGGGGCTGGGTCCTCATTCAGTCCACACGGGACTCGGACCCTTGATAGGAAGCCTAATGCATTAGGAGCAGATTCAGGTAAGGGGTAGTGATGAGATGGCAGTAGGGTCCTGCACTTCAGAATTGGCAACACGTCTGCATTTGCTCAGGGTCTTCTCCCGACTTACGGTCAGCCGGACGGGCCGCCTCTGCTGACAGACGTGCCTGTCTGGGCCACACTTCCGGTGGTAGCCCCGCCGCGTAAGGGCCTGCTTCCGACCCCGCCGCCTGCCTGCACGTCCCAAGCCCAGGTTACGCCCTCGGCTTCTTTACTGTGTCCTGGCCTGGATTTCAGCAAAGACAGAAGAAGCCCGTCTCTTTGCCCTGGTGTGCCCCCCGGGGGGGGGGGGGCTGTGCAAATCGCTGAGACGCTTCCCAGCCAGAGCTGTTACAGCCTCAGGCAGACTTAGGAAGCATATGCCCCAGAGACGCAGCATTACCACAGGGGAGGGTCTTTGTTCACTGTCCTGTGTCTCCTGCAGTCCCCCTTCGTCATTGGATCCTCTATTTACTCAAAGGGGTAAATGACAGAAGACTTAGAGAAGGATGTTACGGTGTGTATTTAGTGGGAACTGGGGTCTCAGAGTGGGGTTTCTGGGGTTTGCCAGTGGGTGAGGAGGATTTGGGGGGCAGGGAGAGTGTTGGGAATTTCCCAATTCTAAAATCCCATCTCATAGTTAGAATGCTGGAAGAAAGTCAACCATACAGCAAATGGTTGTGCCTCGAAATTCAGCAGAGAAATGGATTGGCTATCTGGAGGGGTTAGGACCTGCAGAGAAGTGGTGATTTGCTTTGTTTGTTTTTTAAATGGACTAAACTAGAACATACATGTACATCAGTGGGAGTGATCCAGGAGAGAGGGGATACTGAACGGTGCACAGGGGGGCATAATGTCAGGGACAAATTCTTGATTGGCAAGAAGCAGTGGGGTAATGAGTACAAGTACAGGAGTTGGCCTTTCATGGGAGGAGGGACCGTTCGGTCAGGAATTGTGTAAGGAAAGAAGGGAGAGAACCAGGGTGGATGTGCAGGTGGCCTGGGAGATGACCTGCTGAGGAGGCGGGTGGTGCTGTCTGCTTTTGGCCTCTCAGAGCCCATCGCGGGGGATCGAGTGCTGAATGTGGGGAATTTGATCAGGGAGCACGCACTGGGAATTTGAAGATAGAGAAAGCCGTAAAATAGCTCCGGGGAATGTAACACGAAATTACTAGGGCCCTTTAGTATGACCGCTGGGCAGTGTTGCATGCTTAGTTGGAATTTGTGTCATTAGATTGAGGTGACTTGACGTAAGAATATGTTAGTGTGTCTTTTCCCCTAGAAACATTTAGTTGTTGGTGAGAAGGTTCAGTGCATGGAGATATTTCAGTTTGACAAGGGTTGGTGTGCAAAAAGTGGGGAGGATGGAATGGAGCTACTGATGTTTTCAATGGAAAGCTCAGAGAGGTTAGGTGACTCATCCCATGTCACACAGCAAGTTCATGGCAGAAGCCCAGAATGTAAACGTGGGTCTGCCACTGCTCCATCGTCACCCTGTTAGGGCTCTGACAGTTCAGGCTAGATATAGAGGGAAGAGAGACAATGAGGAGGTGATATTTGTTCAGCCTAATGTGTCTAGTTCAATATTATCATTGTTATTTTGTTATTACTGTGAATAGATCTGACCAGCAAATATTGTGCCAGATAAACCTCGGCATGTTGCTTTTAAGTTGGTAAGTATCTGCGTGTATTTGAGAGAAACATCCCCTCAGAGTCTTTGTCCTCAAGGAGACCCGCTGCACGAATCAGAGAGTATTGATTAGCGGGCGCGCCCAGAGCTCTGAGGAGCTGCAGTGACACAGTTCCTAACGGGACAGTGGGGCACGAAGTCACAAAACTTTTTATGGGAAAACCCATGAAAACGTCAAGCCTTCTATAGTGCTGACGAAGAATAATTTAAGTCATTCACATTTTACTAGAAAATGTTAGTGGCTATGAACTAATCAATTTCAAATCGATTCTATTTGTGTAAAATTGGCATTTTAGAACCTGGATTTATTGCTCCCAGTTGCCTCTTCCAATGTGAAATGATTGCTGTATTAGTAGGAAATGCACTCTGATGGAATCTGCATCATTCATCAAATGTTCCCAAATTGAACCCTGATGACACTTATAAGATTAAGTAAAAGGACCCAGAGGATGCTGGCTGCTTTGCAAGGCCTCACTCAACCAAGGAGGAGCAATGGGGACTCTGGAGGACAATGGCTTCTTTTTTTCTTTTTGACTGCCTGGTGTCTGAGGACTGTGCCACCGTATGAGTCACGGTAGGAGGTGGGATCCTCCTTCTACTAGAGAAGGTGGCAGGGCGGCAAGCTACAAAGGCCGGATGCTTTCCCAGCCTCCCTTGCGTCTAGCACGTGACAGAGGCTCAATCATCGGATTCCCGCCTTCCCGGATTTTGAACAGCAGCTGGTGAAGCACAGGAGGAGGCAGTGGAGAATCCATTTTCCCATCAGTGGCCGTGGCAACTCCAGGTCTCAGGACAGTGGCAGGGACAGTGCGAGGTGACACCTGTGTTCTTCCTTTGTAGCAGGGGTGTCACTGTGAGTCAATCATAAGTGGGACGACAGTGCATCCTAGTTTGCTGGGGACAGTCCCAGCATGCCTGGTGTCTTGTGTCGTTATGGAGAGCACCCTGCTTTGCTTTCAGAATTGCTCCAGGTAACAATTTGGTAATTGTTAAATTATTAATGTTAATGATATGATCATCTCAGTCATAAGGTAAATAAATGCCTGGAGTCTTTACCCACCTCTCAGATTGCTGCCTTCACCTTCTCGGTTTGAAATTAGGCTCTTCCCCGAGAGCGTGTCCTTATCCCATCCCTCTCTGACCGGGGCTGCTTTACCTTCTGCACTCCTCGTCCCTTTGGGCCTGCAAGTGGGGCTACGTCTTCCCCGTCATCCCTGCTTCTTAGCAATACTTCCAGTCATTCCTTACTTCTCCACGACCCTCCAGGGGAAATCCCGTCGTCTGGCCCTGTGACTGTGCTGTAGTTCTTACAGACCTTTTGTTCCTTGAGATGACTTTAGTCCGTGATACTGTCAGCCCTCCTCTGGTCAGTATTCTGATTTCGACATCCAAATAGATTCGCCTTCTTCTGCTGTCCCCTTGTTCTGTCAAAGATCTTGTCTTCATCACCTCAGCCACCTAGACCTGTGATCATGCCTGAGACCTTGTTTCTCTAATAACATTTCCATTTTGAGGGGTTCCATTCTCCAGTGACTGCACACTCCCTCCCTTACACTCCCCTTCCAGGTCACTCTTCCTAGGACCCTACTCCTTTTCACGCACCAAGACCTCCAGTGCCACCATCCTATCACTTTTACCCGCTACCACCGTCCTCACGACCTCAGTGATTGTCTTTCTGGGCTTGAATCCCACGGTTGATTGTTACCTCCATTCCCTTGTTTGCACCTTCAGTTCCTTTCATCCTTCTTCCTCTGACCTCTTGGTCTGGAAAAGCCTTAACCCTGATTCTATCCAGTGTTAGATAGATTAAACAAGGGGAAACCACTCACACGAGCTGCGCCAGAGACTGCTGATTTCCCACTCTTGCAAGTCTTTTTCTCTTAGTGGTAGCACACCTGAATTTCAGCTGGAGTCATGGCTGCATGGAGGAAAAGATTCTGCCCATTGATATATAAGCAGAGGTGTTCTATGAAATTTTAGGGAAATGTTCTTAAAGGAAGGGTGTGTGTGTGTGTGTGTGTGTGTGTGTGTGTGTGTGTGAACGTCTTTAACTTTTCTCCTTCCAGTTGAGTGGAACACGGACGTGAAGACTGGAGCCTAAGTAGCTCTCTTGGGCAATGTGGTGCCATGTCCAGGACGCAGAGTTTGGGTCATAGTGATCATAATGATCCTCATGGGAGGCAAGGCTAGACCCCCGCCTATCTCAGAAGTCCATGTAAAGAGAGAAATGAACTTCTACCTTTGTGGTGGGGAAAACAATGACTCCCAAAGACATTCAGTCCCTAATTACCCAAATCTACAAATGCGGGGTGGCCCAAAAGTAGGTATATGGTATCGCGTATTTTATCTCGTGTGTTGGGTGCATGTGTGCCCATGTAATCTGTTGTGATGAATTACATTGATTCAACGGCATGCCTACTTTGGGCGACGCTGTGTATTTCTTCACATTGGCCAAAGGGATGACATTTGCAGATGTAATTAGATTAAGGACCTTGAGATGATGAGAGGATCCTGGGTTATTCAGGTGGGTCCCACCTAATCCCACGAGTCCTCACAAAGCTGAGAACCCTCCCCAGCTGTATCAGCCCGAGAGAAGGGTATGAGGATGGAGGCGGGATCAGAGATGCAATGTGGCTGGCATTGAAGACGGAGGAGGAGGGCCGGGGGACGATCATGCTCTCCCCATCCAGCATGGGTGGACGGCCTCCAGGAGCTGGAACAGGCCCCAGAAGGGATTCCCGTGAGTGCCTCCAGAACGAAACCAGGCCCGTCACCACGCGGACTCGAATCCTCCAGACCCATTTTGCACTTTGGGCCAACAGAACTGTAAGGTAACAGATTTCTGTTGTTTTAAGCCACGAAGTTTGGGCTAATTTGTAATGGGACAGAAAGCCAGCACACATGGTTGACACATTGTGATTTGTGTTTTCACGTTACTCCTAACTCTATTCCATCTTAAATGATATAGATACACCAAATGGTCTTAATTGAATACAAGACCACCGTGCTCAAGTGGGTTCTTGGGACTACCCAGACTCCTCACTCATTTCTCTCACGAGTTCACACTTCCACCCCTCCCAGAGTCATTCTCTCACCTTTTCTCCATCTTCAAACCTCTCTCTTCTCATAACTTGCCCTCAGTCAGTGGCCTGACTTCTTGTTTCACTTAGAACAGAGGCAACCAAAGGGAAAACTCTTCATGTTCACACCACCAAATATACAAACCGACTCACATGTTACCCACTTACTGAGTTCTCTTTCCCCTCGTCAAGGACTGACTATGTGCTCTCTTAGTCCGGCTCCCGCCCCTACTCATAGATGCTGCTCCTTCGGTTACACTCTCCTGATCCAGCATCAGCACCATTTTCCATCTATTGGGTCATTCCTGCCCTTTATGGCTATGCTTTCTGATTTGACATGGAAAGGCAGAAATAATAGAGGGTGTGCGCGTGCACGTCTGCACTCAGGCTCGCACGCGTAGGGAAGAGCTCTCTCTGAATCTTAGTATTGATTCTCTGAGCCATTAATTATAAAATAAATTCAAATCAACAAGTATTTACTTAGCCTCTATAAAATGAGTATGTGTTTAGTAAGGAGTTACAAGGTTATAAAGTAATACAAGTGCTTCCCACAAGTCCAAGATTATCCGGGGAAGCTCTGATACAAAATACTTTTACCTGCTCTCTCCATAACTACACGTGTCCCTGTCGGCCTCAGTAACCAATTTTGGGTTCAAAAATAGTTAAATTACATAAGAACTCTCTCTGTCTTTGAATTCTTCCGGGGACGTCACACATGAAATGCCAGCGGGTAAAAGGTGCAACACGAGGCGGCAGTCCCGCAGGGGCTAGGATTTCTGGGTGGAGGCGCGCCCCTGGGGGCGGGGCTTCTGTCCAGTCCGGAGTGTGGCCAGCGCCCCGCGGGCAGGGGCGGGGGCCGGCTTTGTCCGAATCCGCCCTGCAGTGTGGGCAGGCGTCCGGCTCGTCAGAAGCTGCCATGGGTCCTTCGAAGGGGCTGTACCGTTTTACACTCCCGCAAGCAATGCAGCAGAGTTCCACTTACTCCACGGCCTTGCCAACACTCCTCTTGTCCGTCCTTTTCATTAGCCCTTCTGGTGGATCGATGTGTTGTGGTGTCTCAACTGTGGTTTTAATTTGCATTTTCCTGATGAGCAATTACATCGAGCACCTTCTTCCAGCTTTCTCGGCCGTTTGTGTATCTTCTTTTGCAAAGGGCCCCTTCAAGTCGTTTGCGTATTTTCACGGGGTTGTTTGTCTCATTATTATTGATTTGTAGGAGTTCTTTATATATTCTGGATACAAATCCAATGTCGATAGAGGCCAGGATTATTTCTGGATGCAAATAATAGAACTTGGTTAGTGGTGACTTAAACATACTAACAACATCAACGATTTGATAAAACACAACGTCCAGAGCCCGGCAGCCTGTGGCTTGCTAAGCTGATCTTCCACCCTTCAGGTAGGCTTTTCATGCTTGTGCTTGTCGCCTGACGGTTGCAAGATGCATTGCTTCAGGCCATGCCTACATTCAAAGGCAAGGAGCAGTGGGGGCAACCAGGGAAGCAATGTGAAGAGGGGTGTGGCTATTCCTTCTTTCCCTGGAGACAAAAATTATTTCTCAGAAGAGCTTTCAATTTTCCTTTTATTTTTGATTGGCCAGAATTAGGAATCCTATACACACACTAGCAACAGGATGATGAGTACTAGACAGTGCCGAGCACTACACTATGGCCGTGGTTGGATTAGACAGTCATGGTTTGTGCCCCAGGGCAGAGCACATGGCGTGACCACAGGTGCTGTCAGTTTGAGGAGAGAAATGGCTGCTGGGTAGATCCCTCACATGTCAATATTGAAACCACCAATGCTCCAGGTGTCTCTTTGCTGCAGTGAAGGAGCCTTTGGACAACTCCCGGAGGTCTTCATAAATTTATGGATGACATAGAAGTATCAGGGGGACAAGAAAATGTTAGAAAATCAAGTCCTCAGACTAAAAATGCATAAAACAACGATACAAATTCCCATGAAGTAATTCGTCTCAGAAAAGCCCAACTTGGCTGGAAGAACTAAATCAAGTTGTTAGTTCTGATCACATTTTATTGCTGGGACAGGAAGGCAGGATTCATAACTGCATAGCCCAAGGGGACAAGCTTAGATGGAGTCCAATAGGAGAACTGAAGGCAAGTGGAGGGTAAGGGTCCATGCTCTGGCCTTGGTCTTCACTGAAAGTAGACCCTGCGGGAAGGGTATTTTAGGGAGTATGTTTGGGATGTGGTCTCAGGAGACAGGAGTGGGGGCCTGGGGAGTGTGAAATGCATGGGGACGGCAATGCGAAAGCACATTAGGAGTCGGTCATTCCCGTCGGTGGCTGGCCCCTGTCTGTGCTAGGAGCCTCTGAGATGCTGTGTAGGTGACATGGCAGAATCCTTCTCCGAGTGCGGCCCCCAAGCAGCTACATTGGCATGACCTTGACTGTGTTACATGTGCAAATGCAAGGCCCCCAACCTGACCCACTGGATCAGAATGTCTGATGGGGAGTAGATGCCCAGAGGTACTGCTTTAAATGGGACAGAAAACAATGCTACTGTTCTGTTTCAAACAGTACATACTGTCAGCCTAGCGACACCTTGAACTTAGCCCAGTGAGACTGGGCTGACCATACGCACCATGGGAAATGAGACAGTACCCTATTTTCTGCCTTGTTTGAAATGATACATCTGGGCAGCCTAGTGGGGAGGGAACCAGCATTTGTATTTTAACCAACCCTTCAGGTGATTCTTACCTGTGTTCACATTTGTGAACCAGAAGTCTGCCCTGCACAAAGCACGTTCACCTGTCGGGTCACATCCCCCAGGGGTCAAACCATGTGGGCATGACTTCCTCTGACTTTGAGGTTGCTCCTGCACCAGTCACCACCTGTCAGAGGAGCCCGTGGTCGAAGACAAGAGGTGTCCAGTGCAGCTGGGCAAGGCCCATCCAGGAACACTCCCAGAATGCTGGCCTCCGGCACGGGCTGGAGCAGAAGGAGGGCCAAGAGACTGTGGCCCAAGAGATGCCTGATCTGTAAGAGGAGAACAAGGCACAGGCCAGCTTAGCCCATGACAGCTCTGTCCATACCCGAACTTGGCGGAGGGAGTTGGGAAACCACTTTCTAAGGCATTAAGCTCTTCATAAAGGGCCGTAAGCCTCCTGGTAGAAAACTCACCGTGTAATCGTACAGGACGGTCGTGTACAGGAAACATGACCCAGGTGCCCGAAAACCAGGAGCCGTGTATGCTCCTGTCCTTGAGGCAGGTGGGGCGTTTCTGTCTGTTGCAAGTGGCCTCAGTGATGTCACCCTCCTGGGATCATGTTAACGAGAAAGGATTTGTCACTTCATTGGGGATAAGCATCCACGCTCCCTCGATTTCTCTGGGAGCTGAAGCCCGTAAAGTCCCCCATCTCTGTTTCCTTTCCTGTCACCTTAGGAATCAGCCTCCTTCTTTGCTGACCATTGGCTCCTTCTGGTTTTCTTCTTTCTCCTTTGATCCTGCAGATGTCATGGGGTGGGGTGGTAGTCGTCATGATCTGACTTGAATCCTTCAAAAAAAGGGAGGAAAAATAATCCTGTTGTGACTGAAATTAATATGGGTTGGTGGGGCACGGATGATTAACTCAGGTGCGGAGGGATTCATCCTGCAAGTCCTTTGTGGGTGATATTTGATTCAACACAAGAAATTTCAGATTTTCATTCAGATCTATTGTGAGGCTGGAGAGGCATTATCATGAGCTGCAGAGATGGAAAGAACATATTTGCTATTTGCAGGCCGCTCATGCTGTGGGTGGGAGGTACTTTAAAACTCAATTTAGGAAGGGACAGCCACTACGATTTGGAAAGTACGAGTCCAGGAGTGCAGAGATTTCCCAGAGGGATGAAACGGTCAAATGTTCCCTTATTTTTCTCACTGTAGGACTCATCTTCCTAAAATAATCCTTTTATCATGTGCATACTCCATTCTAGAACCTACAATGCATCTCTAATGGAATAGCCCAGATGCCAGCCTGGGCCTCTGTCCTCAATATTTTGGGAAAATTTATCCCACATTGCACATTGTAGGGCCCCAAGGATGCCCATGGCCTGTAAGCTGATGCACAGGATGGAAATTTCAAGTCAGATGCACACCAATCAGAGGTCTCACCGGTACCCAGTCTTACTAGTTCATATGCAGGATACAGGCAATCAATGGGCAAGAGAGCTCTGGGGCCTCAAGAGTAGCTCCCAGGTCCTTGGTTTCATGGTTAGAGAAGCCCCTCCGGCCCAGAATAGGTGCAGTCTCTAAGGGGGACTGACAGGGGTCCACCCACAGCACCACCTTCATTTTACACCCAGAGGGTAGTATAGCCCAGGTGCCATTCTCCAGTGGGCCAGGCCTCATCCCCTGGGGGTCTCAGTTACTCTCAGTGGTCCTGAGCCAGGACATCCTGCTGAGGACGTCTCAGGGACGGAGTCTCTCTCTCCTGGCCCTGCTTGTCCTCTGGGATGCTCTCCCGTCCGTTGCTCTCTCCCTTCTCCTGCTGGCCTCCAGAAGTGGGCAGCACCTCTCCAGAGCTGCAGTCAGAATCAAGGTGGGTTTTGTGCCTCCTCTTCTTTTTGTCACAACCGAGTCAAAGTCTGTTTTCCAAATGGGACATTTGCTTATGAATGAAACAAACAGGAGCACACAGAGACGATATTAGAAACAAGAAAACAGGTTCTCAGAATGCAGATTTCTGAAATGACCTTTTCTAAGTTCACTCTCGGGCCCACGGCCTCTCCCATCTCCCCAGTCCTGTCCTAGGAAATGGAGTTTGCAGAGTTTCCCCCCAGGGCCTGTGTACCTCCACCTCCAGGTCTCCCAGGAATGGTCCCAGGTGCAAATAGTGATGGTCCCCCTTCTTGGACCCCTCGATGCCTCACAGGGAAGCAGAGAGCCCCCCAGCCTGATGTTGTCTGTCTAGGGCTCTGTGGCCGACCAGAAAATCTCCTCTCCAAGGAGCTGTCCCGCTGCCCCTATTTCCTGGCAACTCTGTTGAGATGGAAGGAACGAATGACCTCCACATTTCAAAGCCCCACTTCCTTTACACAGGGACTCCCTGGGAATCTCAGACACCCAACAATTGTATGCTAAAATAAACCCAAAAGTATTACCCAGACACCAAGAGCTTTGACTCGAGAGTCTTTATTGGGAATACAAAACATTACAATCTCTAAGCAGTAAAATTATTCTAAAAAAATTTTTAAACTGATTTTCCTCTCTTTTAAATCATATCATATTCATAATTCAGGATGCATGTTCTATAGCTTCCTTCCCCCAGGCTGTGTTTGATCAGTTAGGTTCCACCATTGTTCAAGCTGACAGGGAAATACTCTTTTTGAATAATAATTGTGAAACTATAAATTGTCCTTTTTATTTCTTATTTCTACACAGGAAGTAAAGTATAAAACTGGACTGGATCTCATCTCTGTTTGGCTCCAGGCTTGGTTTAAAGTTTAGTTAAATCAAAAAGTGCTACCAAAAGAGGCCAGCAGTAATAGATAACAGATAACAAAATATCCCAGATATTTTGGGGAGAGTTAATCTATTCTCTTAACAGTCACTTACTCCCCAGTGTACTTTATCCTTTCTTTACAGTGGGTCTCAAGGGAGAGGGAGAGGACAGTGACACATAAAGGACTGAGGTGCATGAAGTCTGATTGCTGCCGCCTTGATGGTATCTTCACGGGTTATCATGCTGCCTTTAATCTGCAATCGTATCACAAACGTGAACTTGCACGGGCCCTCCAAAATACGATTGATGGAGTTTTAACACATTTTACTCCCTTAGTGGGTTCAGAAAGTAGCTTTTTTCCCTTGCTGACTCATCACAGAAAGTGATCAAAAAGTGAATTCAGTTTCTTCTCCAGTGTATCAGCCTGGGAATAAGATTTCTGCTTTTACTCAGATTACAGCAGATCCAAAGATTTCGCAAGTCTTGTGGATTTTGATAGAACATGATTTTTATGCTGAGAATTTCCTGGGACTGTTTGAGGCTGAGTCTGCTCTAGGTGACCGCCAGCCTGGCCTTCCATTGGGATGTGCAAGGAGGGATGTCAATAGTGAGAGAGGTTCGGACACACCAGAGCACAGACCCCAAGATGCACCGCAATGGATGGTAGATCAGCAGATTAGCTTTGTGACAGGCACCCGCCCCCAGAGGAGAAAACGTTGCCCTATAGTCTTCCTGGTTACCATGTGCCAATTACTAAAAGCCGTGTAGGCTTTCTTTATGAGTGTGATCCTCAGGGTCACTTAGAGGAGAGAGGCTGGAAAGTATATTATGTCCCCAGTTCTAGCTGATAGATTAACTTGAAAAACTTTCTTCCCTTGCTTGGCCCCAAGGTGGTGCTTGCATGTTTTGTTTTGTTTTTTCCCCAACTAAATGAGGAAGTTAGCCTATTTCAACATTTTCCCAACTAGAGCAACCTTTCCCAAAGAGTGTTACATTTGAAGAGTGTCTCAGTGTTATAACAAACAGAGGATTCCATGGTTAAGTGTTCGGGAAATGGTGCATAAAACAATGTTAACAGTTCTCTCTACCGCAGAACTTCTAGCCTCTACTATGCAGGTGTGCTTTTGACCCTCTGATAAGGGAGTTAAAAATGAAGCTTTCCGCAAAGTCTTTTAAAAAGGGTATTTTCTTTTTGAGGAAAACCTTGTAACACCAAAGTTCTTCAGCTTTATGAACCCCGTTGTAAACAAGTGCACGAATCAATTTAGAAGAAGGGTTGGATTGTCCATCAAACCCAATATCCTCCAGGGCCCCGCATTCTCTGGAAGCCACTCTGGATTTTGTTGTTTCCAACACTAATCTACTTCGTTCAATGGAGTGAGTAGTACCTCTGAGGAACCAAAAAGGGCATTATTGAAGACAGCGCCTCCGAATAAGTTGATGCAAGTTTCCTTGACTTTTTTTTTTGACTCCCTCACCTCCAGATAATGATTTTTTTCCCCTTCCATATTCTGAAATGCAGCCTTATATAAAAGTCAATACGTGAAAATCCAAACATATAAAGCATAAAAAGGGGCAGGAAAGCTCTTCATATAACAGAATAATACTTTACTTTACAAAATGAGTCCTCCTGAGTCTAATTTGAAAAGAAAGCTGGAGAGATTGAAGGCGATTCAATGGTCTCGCAGTTTTCTCAAAGTTCTACCACATATATTAGCTTTTTAGTAACCTTAACTTTTAACAGCACTTTCTTAGTGTCTCTGCTTACACTGCCATTAAGACCCAGGCATTGATTCCCTCTCCTCACCCTGTTGGGTTAATATATTAGTGGGTTGATGCCCTTAGAAATAGCACTCCTCCCTTCTCACATGGCTACTGGCCTGCTCCCAAGACTCCTTTGCTGGTCAAGGAAGACTTTCCCACCCCACCTAAGAACCACTGTTGAATGGCAGACAAGCTCCCAGCTGGAACCTCGTTATTCATTTCCCCAGGTTTGCTCGTATTTTAATGATTTATTTATTGGCAGAGATTATCATCCTCTAATTAAAAACAAATATTTGGATTTTTATTTTATTTTATGGTGCAACTGAAACCTATATTCTATGTTGTCAGCTGTCCAAGTTGCTAAGACCTCGTCCCCCTGGTTAGGCAAATGGTTTCTGCTTCAGAGACAGCCATAATACAATGAATCACGATGAGCACACACTTGATTTTAAAGGTGTTTTCTGCTTTGTTAACCCAATCATTATGAAGACAAAGGAACAGTTGGATCATTGATATGTTGGCTAAAAGCATTAGCTTTCTAGGAAGGGTGATTTGCCACTTGAGGCATAATTGGGCCACTGAAACACCTATCTTTGCTAGTCAATGGACTGGGAAGTCTTTATCCTTATCATGAGTAATTAGTTTAAAGAAAATCTCAGCTCTAAATGGAGATGCCCTCTCAGTGCAGTATTTCCTATTGCGTTGCCAGACATTTTCACCTCTAGGCCTAATCAACAGCCCAGTTTACGTACCCCTAGGAGACCTCTAAAATATTTCTTCAGTTCCTCATTAACTCTCAAGATTTGGTATTTTAATTGGTTACTCTTTCCCAGATTTTATGAATTTATAAAAGGGCATTTCCTACCCATCCACCCTCCAAAAAAAAGCCACCAAGGGTATCATTCTACTTAGTAAGGAACTGAAGAAATATCTTACAGGTGATATTCTGCTGGGGTACATAAACCAAATTGTTGGTTAGGGCTGTAGATTAAAATGCCCAGCAACGCAATAGGAACTACCTTGCACTGTGAGGGCATCTCCCTTTAGAGCTGAGATTCTCTTTGAACTAATTACTCATGATAATGCTAAAGATCAATGCTCATTCATTCATGCATTTATATATTGTTTTTATTGAGGTATAACTTACAAGCAAAATTTGCAGATATTAATGTACAATTCAATGAGTGTTGATTTTTGTATACATGTATATTTATGTAATTACAACCCCAATCAAGATATAGAACATTTCCATTACCACCTCGCCTTTTCTTGTGCTTCTTTCCAGTCAACAGTCCACTTTCTATCCCCGGAGGAAACCAACTGTTCTTAATTATATCGCATTAGGTTAGTTGTGCTTGTTCTTGAACATCTTGCAAATAGAATACTGCAGTATATATACTCTTGTGTCTGGCTTCTTCTCTTAGCATTGTTTTTGATATTCATCCAAATTGTTGAATACACCAGTAGTTAATTATTTTTTTTATTACATTAATAAGCTACAATTTAATTTTACATTTCTCTGTTGTTGGGCATTTGGGTTGTTTCCAGTTTGGAGTTATTTATGAGTGAAAATGTTATCAACATTCTTGCACAAGGTTTTCTTGAAATGTACGTCCTGTCTCAGAAATCTTTGCTCCTCCTCAGGTCATAAAGGTTGTTTCCTATGTTTTCTTTTAGAAGACTTATTTTTTATGTGTCTATGACATATTTTTATTTGTGGCTATGATATATCTCATATTGGTATTTATATATAGTGTGAGGTAGGGATCAAAAATCAACATTTTCCCCTATTATTTTCTAATGGTTCCAGCCTCATTGGTTGAAAAAAACCCATTTCCCCCTCTGTTTGATACTTTGTATCATCTGTTGAAAATCAGCCAAACAACATGTGTAGATCTATTTCAGGACTTTCTATTTATTTCAATTGACCTCCACACTTACTCATATCAGTAACATGCTGTCTTAATTATTGTAACTGTGGAGTAAGTATTGAAATCATGTAGTATTTCTTTCTTAATCTTTAGGTAATACTAATGCAGTTATGGGACTCTTTACAATAGAGATAAAATGCAGCTAGTGTTTTAGATGATAACTTGAGTTTTTGTTAGATGAGAAACCATCACTCAGATTTCAGAAAGCTTTCAGGTGATGCACCTAAAATAGAGAAGTGTCCATGCTACTCAATAAAAAAATTTACTACTGTTTACCAACAATTTTACTTCTGTTTAGCAGTCATAAATAAATGAATTTCTTATGACTCTACTGATGTTTCTGCTTTTATCATGAAGGTGGTTCTGAGTAGTAACTGTGACCCAATTAAATAGAGGCTTTAAGGGTATGGTAATTGCTGAATGCACTTTTATTTACACTTTGGTCCCCAGTATCACTTTCAGCACACTTGGTTTTCCCAAATATTCCCCCCCTTTCTCAGTTTTCTTTGCCTTTTGTAATACTTCACTCTCTTCTCTTTTTGTTTGTTTGTTTGTTTTTGAAAGATATGCTACAAATAAAGATTGGTTTTAAAGTAACAAGGTATTCTCATTTCTCTCACTGTCGGTGATTGGTTGAGATGTGGGAATGTGGCTCACCTCTAGACAGTGAGAGGTGAAGGGGGATTGTCAGTCCCCAGAGGGTTAAAGCTAAGCCCACTGTAAAGGGTTAAAGCCAGGCCCGCTGCCCAGGCTTGACCTTGGTATAATCAGTCCCTATCTGGGGTTGAGGAATTCCTGGGGCTGACAGTTACTGTGCATGTACCGCCTTATGTAACCATGAAAACCTAAACAACTACTACTGGGCAGATGCGGCAAGATGCCATTTTTGTTTGAATACGTATATACAGTCCCAGGTACACAATAAAGTGGCTTGCTTGCTGGTGGGCTTATGGTCCCCCATGTCGGCTCCGCGTGTGTTTTTTCAATTGGGTGTACCACCGCCGAAACCTGCCCTGCCTGGAAACCTTGGCAATGACAGGAATGAACTTTGGAGTTTTTATGAAAGGTTTTCTGTTTGATTAAAAAAAACCTGGGGTTTGGGGACACGGTAACAGTTTCTCTCCTGCTGCTGTTGGATATTGTGACATTGGGCCGATAACTGGAACTGTTGCCGTCATCTTATGACCATGAGGAGAGCTACAGGCCAATTTGCTGAATTAAACAGAATGAAGAGAAGAAAGAAATCAAAGTTCTGAAAGACACGAGGGAGGTAAAAATGTCCTAATCAAGTTTGTCCAACCTGAAGCCCAGGACCACTTTTGAATGCAGCCCAACACAAATACATAAACTTCCTTATAATGGTATGAGATTTTTCTGTGGCTTTTTCTTTTTTTTTTTTAGGTCGTCAGCTGTCATTAGTGTTAGTATATTTTATGTGTGGCCCAAGACAGTTCTTCTTCCAGTGTGGCCCAGGGAAGCCAATAGATTAGACATCCCTCTCTCAGTCTTTCAATTATGGGATATAATAAATTTTGTTCATTGTTCAAACCATTTGAGTTCAGTTTTCTGTTACTTGCTTCCTAATGCTTGCTATCTGTTAAAACCATATTGTATTTTAGCAGCACTTTGATGTGCTAAGAACTCATACTGAGAAAATTAAATATACAAGGCATTCAATTAAGAATCAAAGTGTGAGTAAAGGCATAATTTATTGGTGAACTTTAATCATTGGACTAAATGACTCTAAAATGTGGGGGGAAAACACTTACCTTTATGAAGTATGAAAAAAAATGGATGAATTTGATATTTCTATGTCTTGGGGTACAGCTACTCACGACTCAGATAACCATAGGTGAATTCATTTGGGTAATGGAAGTGGGAGAAGTAAAACCAACTGGAGATGTGGAGAGAAAGTCTATACTCATACATTCCCCACTACCTGAAAAACCACTGAGCTTTAGAGACTCGATTAAGGCCTAAGTTTATAAGGGAGGCCAAAAGGCTTAGGTAAGAAGGCTGAGAGCAAGGAAGGAGAGTGGAGCATCAGGGTTTCTGTAGGGGAGGGGCGTCAGGCATGTTGGGACTTGTCCCTGCTTGTGCAAAGAGCTTTTCCTGTCCATTGTCCATATCAAAGAATGAGGTGGCTCTGTAGTTAATTACCTCCTTTGGTGCAGTGACTAAGGCAACACGAGTTTTCCTGCTATGGGTTGAGAAAACCCACAGTCTTTAAAAGCAAACCACCCTCAAATTCTGTAGCTGCTTTATTTTGCAATGAATTCATTATTTCAAGTCAAAAGTACATAAAGAATTTCTGGAGAGTTTCCGAGGCAGAAAAATTCAATTCTGGTTGGTTTGGAGTAATAGGTAGTCTTTCAGTTTTCAATTTCATCAGAGGTGATGATCCATAATTTTGAACTTCTGGCGCTGAAAATTGAACTGAAAATGAGACGCTTATGTAGTTAACCACAGCCACCTTCTTATCATGATCATTATTACTAGGCTATCCTGCCCATGTTGGAGGAGGATGAGAGACTTAGTCCTTGCCCTTGGGGTATCCAACCACAATCTCAGGAAATCCTGTTTTAAAAATAGCCTGTGCATGGTGGGGAATGGGATCTTCCATTGGCTGGAGTCATGGTCTTTTCCACTTCAAGTGAAGGGTCCATTTTTGCTGAATTTTTATATTTAAAAAATTCTCACAATGGACAGGGGTCAACATACCTTCCACAGAGGGACTGGGTGCCTGGAGTTCACAGAATGAAATACCTGGGTTACTTCTAACCATTGTATGTAGACAGGGTTGGGAGTTTATTGGGTGAGCTGTCATTCTTGCTAACAGAGTAACATGACACTTCTTGGCTAATACATTTACATGTTCGCAGGGGTCTCTGGAAAAATAATGACAAAAAATATTTGTTCACAATTCATGTTTACTCTAGCTTGAGATGAATTTTTTAAAGTAACGTATCTTTAGCTCATCTGAAAACTCTAGCCTAAGGAAAAAGACCCATACCAAATAGTTTTCATTTTATTTATTTATTTATTTATTTATTTATTTATTTATTTATTTATTTCATCTTAATTCATTTTTATTGTTAGACTTATTGGGGTGACATCTGTTAGCAAGGATTACATAGGTTTCAGGCATATAATACTACAGTGCATTGTCAACTTGATGTATAAGTTCACCACCTAATGTGACTTCTCTTTCCATCATCTTATATTTAGCTTCCCCCCCTCCCTTCTCTCCTACCCTCTCCCCTTTCTCCCCTCCCTAACCCACTCGTCCCCAAATAAACATTAAACTATCGATTGTGTCCATGGGTTATTTGTTTGTTCATTTCTTTTTTTCTTTGCTTTCAGTTTTATATTCCGCATATTAGATTTAACACGGGAGATTACTCTTTGTGTTGTCAGGTTCTCTCTCTCTCTCTCCCCTCTCTCTCGGGGGGGTGGGGGTGGGAGGGAATGTAGCCTTCAGGATAGAATTTTTTTTTCTATTTTTGAGCATACTTTTTAACTTGAAATAAAGGAATATTCTCAGCTTTACAAAAAACTCAGACCTGCATCTAATTCATCACAGAAAATTGTACAAAGCGTCCAGCCCTAAATTATATGTGGGTCATACTGAAGTAGATGCTCAGAGTCTGTTCATTAGGGGAATAACAAGTTAACTTATGCTGCATATCGATAATATGGAATGATAGGTAACTTTTTGCCTTCACTGTAAATTAAAGCATTTCTGATCTGACTAGTAGATATAGAAGGAAATAGGAACTCTTTTTCCACATGATCAGGTGACAGAGGTAAAAACATTGAATCACGGGTACTATCTATTGCCTTTTTCTTCTTCCCTTTTAGGAAATTATTTTGTCTGCATGATTCTTTTCACTCATCAGGGCAATGGGGGGAAGTGCAAATGGAGAAGTCAGGAGATTGGACCAGTGATGACCAGGAGAGAAGATGAGGAAAGATGGAAGGGGAGGAGTCAGGAGAGGGTGAAGAGGGTCTTAAAGATCGTTTGTGGGAAAGAGAAGAGAGATTCTGCCAGGGCAGCGGCCATCGTGAATGGGACTCTGAGGACATAAATATGAAAACATAATCTTGAATATGTTTTTCTTTGTGTCTGTCTTTTTCCACTTTCCGAAATCTTTAGAAAAGATCCAATCAATATTGCCTTTTGTTACTGAGAGCAGCAGGAGACGGCCCAGTTTTATGTATGTACTATTATTTTACTTTATACTCGTACAAAATGTTTCTGCCACTTTTCTTTGAAGCTTTATTGAAAATTTCTTGAAATTATTCCTTGGTCTTGTTCAGCTATTAGGCAGAGTGCCCCACGGTGTAGCGAAGGTCTGGGTGGGTGGGCAGGTGGCCCAGAGGTGGTCAATTAGACATAAGAAAACTGTTGGAGGTCCTGGACAAGGTGTCTCCCAGATACAGGGAGCGGGTAGCCCACAAAGAGGAGGGCTCTTACTGTCCTGGCCAGCCTTTGCTCTAGTTTTTGATAGCCCATGACTTTGACGTGACTCCTAGGGATAGAAGGACAGCCACGGGATGGCGGAGTGGAAGGATGGGAAGATGTGGGTCCTGTACGACACTGTCAAACTGTTGAAACCGTTCAGTGTTACCTACCTTTGGGCTATTTACTCAAGTCTCCTAATGTACAATTTCTAATGGGCAAACTTCTATATGTTCCTGGATTTTGTTAGTGAACAATAAATACCCTTATGCTTAAGCTTCTGACACTTAACTCTCTTCACATGCAGTCAAAGGCATTACCAACTGGTACATAACACGTTTAAAACTTTTGCCATTTATAACCATTTCTTTATATGGTATGAGAAGACAAAACAGAAATAATAGAAAGAGCACATGTGAAACTGGAATTGGCATTCACAACAACTGGTTTCAAATGCATTTTTCAGAGCCATTTGCTCTTATCGATTGACTTTATCATAAGCAAATATCTTAAAGTCAAATTATAAATATTCATTAATAAAACTTTGTAATTTGTCTCTTTTATATATTGAAATTCCAACTAAGTTTTCATCCGAACGCAAAAAAAGCTAAAATAAATAAAAACACAGCAAAAGCCAAAGGGACACAGAGTAGTTGAATGTTTATGTTTGTATATGAGGGCTATCCAGAAAATATCCAGCCATAAATGCTTCTGTTTTTCATATTACATGGCTGAATACTTTTTGGAGAGCCCATATGCATATACACATACATATACACATACATATATATGTACATGTACATCATATACAGTCTGGACAAAACCCAGCCATAAATGCTACTATTGTTCATATTGCATGGCTGGATACTTTCTGGACAGCCCTTGTATATGAATGTATTTGATCACGGCATTCACCCTTCTATGAGGGATCCGCTGTTCTGGGGGTGAGAGATAGGAAGTTAAGTTTGACACAGATTCTGACATCTACAAGACTCTAATCTGGCTTGAGTATCCTGGCCTCCTTGCACAAAGCAAATACTTTCCATTCTCAGTAACACTGTACTTCGTTTTCAGGTCTTTGCTCATTTACCTCGGGGAGGCCTTCCCCCAACTCCTTTATGTTCTTTTTTTATCCCCTTACCCTGTGTTGTGTATTTATTAGTTTATAGTTGGTTTTCCGCACTTGAATATCACCTCCATGAGGGCAAGGACTTTGTTATATTGAGGAATGACTGGCTCGATGGACGGGGGAAGGGATGGATGGATGGATGGATGGATGGATGGACAAACCGGAAAAGTTGCTCAGTTCTTTCTAGTTCTGATTCTGCCCTGACCCGTGATGTCTTCTGGGCCAGTTTATGCCTCTCTGTGCCTCTGGTTTTGCATTTGTGAATTGAGGGGACATTTCTGGCCTGAGGGTGGGGAGATTTCCAAGGGCAGGCCTGCTGGCTCCCTTCCTTTCCCACTGCTCGGGTGGCTTGCTACTTTGTTTATGCACCAGACTAGACTGTTGCCAGGCAAGATAGGAAGCTGGACTGGAAGAGATGCTGACAAATGCATGCGTCTCTGCTTGTCCCTGTGAAGAAAAGCCAGCTCAGGCCACTGGGGCAAATGAATACAAGGAGTCAGCAACTCCTCTTCTGCACCTTCCTTCCCCTGTTGCTGCTCCTTCTACTGGGAACTTGGTGGGATCCCGGGTGCCCTGTGGTCTCATGCTAAGAGGTGAATTAGAACATTTGACCCATCCACAAGTATTCAGCATGTAGTTTATTCCTCTTCCAGGTGTCTTTGCATGGAGTTGTAGGAAGAGTGATCTTAAACACTAGAACCATGCACACCGGTACCCAACTGTGGCTTTTTAATAGCTGTGCGAGCTTGGGTAGATGTCTCTACCTTTCTGAGCCTCTTTTCTTTCATCTGCAACACAGGGACACTAAGACCCAACTCGTGTTGTTGCCATGGCGGTTAAATGGGGTGATGTATGGAAGGGACCTGGCACAGGGACATCACAGTATAAAAAGACTTGTGAGGAGGCACGGGATTATTCCACAGTCTTTTGGCCCACTTTACCTTTCTAGCATCCTTTAAATTCACGCTATATGCCATTTTTGTTCAAATAAGTGGCCATTCTTGCTTATAAGCATGAAACTGGGAACTGTGGAAAATGAGGCTGACGAAAGAGGCAAATGGAAAACATTGACACAGTCATACACCTGGACCCATGTCCGCGGAAACCGCAGCCTGCCGTCTGTCTGCAGTACCAACAGCCGCAGGCTGGAGGCACTGTTGAGTCACACAGCCAGGCTTCTTTCTCCCGCTACCTGCCCCTCGTGATTTCCCTGCTGGGTGGGGTGACCCGCTCCAGGGTGGGGCCAAGCTGCAGGCCTGACGTCTGGCCTGGATGGTGTGCTCCTCATCTGTATTCCCAGCCGGGCTCTGGGTGTGTGTGCGTCTGTGCGGGTGACATGCCTCCTCCTCCTCCTTGCTGACTCCCCTCCTTCCCTGGAGAGAGAGGGTTGGGGTAGGGAGTCCAGCTGAGTCATTGATGGTGATGTGAGTCAGGCCTGTGAGAAATGGGGCCGAATGAACACACCGCCTGCCTGTCCTTCATGCATCTCAGCTCTTCCTTAACTTTCTTATTTCCAACTCCTTTGTGGGAGTGTAGGGGTGGGGTGTGAAGGGGGTCCTCCTAGAGACAGGTGACATCTTGCCAACAACTCTACTCGATTATACAATGAAAAAACTGTTAACAGGCAAGGCATCTGAGCTTCCTCTCTGTGGGTGGACCAAGGGGTTCTGTTTACTCCAAAGAACTAGTCTTAGAGTCCCTGGCAATAAGAGTTTTGGGGGCGGGGTTACTCTGAGATGTCTAATTCATACTGAGGGCTAAGAAGACCCTGAATCTACCAGAGAAGGGGTGGCTGGCTTCTGGATTAGGTGAGGGTTGGGATTTTAGCCAAGGAGAGAAAGGAGAGAAGCCAAAAGAAGTCTTCCATGTCCTGTCATGTCTAGCTCATTTCCACCTCAGGGCCTTTACATGAGCTCTCCTGGAATGCCCTTCCTCCAAAATCTGCCTGGCTTCCTCCTCACTTCATTCAGGGCTTGTCCAAAGGACACACTATTTATGAGGTCTTCTGGAGTCCCTTTCTTCCAATATCAAATGCCCCCGACCCACTGTCCCTTAGCCTAGAGTGTTTCTGAGTGTTTTACTTGCTATATTCAGCACACCTGTGAGGTTCCAAGTCAATCTGTGGCAAATAAAAGAATGAATTTTGTACCAGGAATTCCCCAATTAATGAGTGTATCTAATTGGTCCTCAGTTTCCAGAATGTAAGGTAGTTTGGATTCAGAATGAACTGTAAGAACGACGCAATTCATTGGCTGAAGCTTTCACTTGGTCAGGATATTATTACATTCAAGGAATAAAATAGTCAGATGGGGCCTGCGAGGCGTGGCCGACTCTCGTCAGGGATGGATGCTGGTTACATTCAGGTGTTGTAAGAGTCGCCTCCCAGGGCACGTGTGGGGAGCTCAACTCAGGCTGTTTTTGTAAAGTCATTATTAACCTAGCATAAAAGGAGCTACAATTATGATTTCTCTTTTACCTGAAATCTCTTTCTTTAAGTAAAATGATGAAACCCATGATCAGTGGGACAAAATTCCCTTTTTAAACTACGGACACATGGCACGCTTAGGCAGAGTGAAAACAATGTGCTTTAATCATCCATGTGTATTTTTCAAGAATTTAGAAAAGAAGTGCTGTACAAGTGTTAACTGCTGTGTCTGTATACCTTATTGGGTTCGGGCCATTTCCAACGAATTGAATTGATTACCGTGAGATTGTTCCACTTTGGTAGCGAAGAAAAGCAGGCAAACTGGCCACATGTAGCTCTTTCATGGATCCCCCTGATTAAGTGGTGATTAAGTTCAACCGTGAAGCCAAGCACAGAGCAATCTCATTCGTTCACTCACAGAAGGTTTCTCCCTGGGTCTCCATTTCCTCATCTTTTAATTTCTCATTGAGAAAAAAAAGTGCAACCTGCTTGCTGTGTTCGTATAATTTTCCATAAACAAGCTCTTCGAGGCGGAAGCAAACCTGAGTGGCTTTCAGTGTGAAAATACAATATAAAATAAAATGAAAACTGTTCTTGGAGTTGTTACTAAACAGTCACGAATTCTCCTGTAACACAAATGTAGTATATAATCCTCATTTAATAATTTGGGGGATAAAGTTAGGACCGTCGTCTGCGATCTTTCTCAGGGTAAACGCTGCAGCTGCAAGCGCCACCAGCGCGTATTCTTGGGAGAAACAGGACAACGGTTCGATGTGGAGCTGCAAAGTGACACGGATGAAACGCTCCATGCTAACGTGATTGTTATGACCTGGTTTATCCATCCAGAATATTCATCTGAGCCGCTTTTTCTGAAGCAGAATGGGCTCCAAGCTGTTGCAAAGTGGTGGTGCCCATTGATCGCGGAGGTGAGCTTGCGGGGAGCCTCTTTCCGAGGTGGCCACCCCCGAAGAACCGCGGGCCGTGCTCAGCCGGCCGGGTCACACCCAGCCCGCTCTGCAGCGCTCGGAGCCAGGGCTGCTAGATGGCGCTCCTGCCCCAGATTTCCAGGGGGCTTGCGTTTTAGCAGGAGGCTTCGCGCGGAGAGCGAACGACTCCCGTCCACTGGTGTCAGCCTAGGCCTGCAGAGAACACGCTCGTTACACTCCAGGAACTGCCCAGAGCTGAGACTGCGCAGACGCTCTGCTGCCGGCCTGGGCCTCTGCCGGCCAGCGCGGTCATCACACACAGCCCGTCCCATGCACAAATGGGCCCCACCAATAAGGGACACTAAGAAAAAGGGTAAATAAAAGAGCAGTATAACAAGTGATGTGCATGCCCATTTCCTCAGCCTTATCACATTTTATTCTGGAAGTTTTCCTGCATATGATGTGTTAGAAAACAGTGGCCACTGGGCTGCAGGGTGAGTATAAGGTAAAACCAGTTCTGATGCGACTTGACTTGCCATCAGCAGCTTAGAAAAGGAAACCAGCGGAGCCACAAGGGCTGCCTGTCTGCATCCACACGGACGCCCACGGGGTACCCCAAATGAGGAGCAAGGACTGGTGACAGACAGCAAAGATGTGTCATGTTTTCCTTACCTTTACTTTTCTGTAGTTAGGCTGAGTTCAAGATTTAAACGCTGCAGGTATTACTAAGGACAAAGGTGTGCTTTGTCACGCGAGAATGCTAGGGAAGTCAGGAAGAGGAAAAGGCAAAGAGGTCCTTTGGCCCATTCCTAGCTCTGCTTTTGCACCCCGCCCCCCATGTTTGTAACCTTCATTACTGTTATTTCCATTGATGTCCTTTGGGGTAACTGATCAGTAAAATCCTTATTAACAGCACACTTTGGGGGCGGGAGGAAGCCATAAGGTCCTGCTTTCCTGACTCTCCTTTTGGGACCCTTTCCCTGGTAGCCATATTGAGGGGCAGTGAGCAGGGTCATGGTCGGCGGAGCAGGAGACCCACCGGGCAGCAGCGACCCCTCCCCACGTCCGACTGTGACGTCTCCCTCGCCCAGAAACCTCCGTCTGTCAGAACGGCGGTCACTGCTCCGCCCTCCCTCGGCCCAACCTCATGTGGCTCAGTTTTGCAGGCTGGGGAGATGGAAAGAAGGACACCCACACATTTTCTTCACGCTTCTCCTCTAGTTTAATTCTGCCTTTTTGGAGTGTGTTCATGGTGTGCATTGTTTAGGTTTAGAAAACCATCCCAGTGCCTATACCTCTGGTGATGTGTATCTAAAAATGTTTTTGCTTTTGGTCAACAGCTTCAGCAACTCAGACTCCAGCCCGTGGAGAAGGTGAGTGGTGGTGGAGGTGGGGGGGGGGCGGCTGCACTGCTGGGAGTGTCTCCCCTCCTGCACCCGGGGCGCAGATTACAATTTTAAATGTCCTCCCCCACGGCCCCAGAGGCAGCTGGGAAGGAAAGCACACACTGGGGGTTCCGCCGCGTCCTGTGGCTCCCCGAGGCTGCCGGGCATTGGCCCATCTGGTGAGGCCCCCAGAGCAGGAGGCCTAATTAGGCGTCATCTGGCCACCTGAGAAGGCCCGGGGGGCTTCCGGCATCCCCCTCCTCCAGGCAGGACTCCGCTGTCCCAGCTGCGGATCCCTGGAGCTTGCGGGGTTGACCAGCTGCCCTGGCTAATTACTGGCTAGCAGGGCCCCCAGGTGGCTGCCTCTAACCGGAGGGGCTGGGCAGAGAGAGGGCTGAGGAACATAAAGGGGTGGGGAGGGGAGCCTTAGGCGGGGTGGTCTGAGAGGAGTAGGAGGAGAAGAAATAGAGGGGAGTTGGAGGAGCACCACCATTCCCATCTCCTGAGGGTGAAGGAGGGGCTTCCTGACCTGCAAGAGGGCAGCTGATCCCCTAAGAGGACCCACCCCAAGAGAAACCCCCACCCCCACTCCCCACTTCCCACCATGCCCTGGCATTCTGTATTCCTGCCCTCTGCTTCCCTTTCAGCACTGTCCTCAGCCCAGCCTGCTCCTTCAGTCCAGGGACTAACCACTGGTCTTCCAGTAAGAGAACGTGGCCACGGAGCCCTAATTTGGGTGACGGATGGCACAGAGGCCTTAGGAAGAGGATGTTCTCTATTTCAGGATTATCCTTTGCCCTTGTGGGACTTTCAGGCATGCAGGCGTCTATGCGTTTTAAGGTGTTTTGCATCCTGGTGTCCCTAAACCATGGCGGGTCACCAGAGAGCTGTGCAGGGTCTGCTAGGCAAGCCAGGCTCCGCCCACCACTTCTCTGACCTTTTGCCTCCGTCTGGGCGGTCACCCCCATGACATGAGGCCAATGGGAAGAAGAATGGAACAAAGTGAGGGGAAGCAGAGTGGAAAGCAAATTCATCCGTCAGCGGTCGTATTGGCCAAAGATGCAGCCTCTGGGTCATTGGCATCTCGTTTCACCCTCACTTGTGAGAAAGCTGCGCTGAGGCCCTGAAACACTAATTCCATGGTTTTCTCACTGGGAGGGATGAGATTGTGTTGAGGCGAGGGGTGTCCCTGGACTAGGGTGACACCCCCCGCCTAATTTAATCGATGGACTAGTTTAATCGATGGTCCTGTCACATCTGGGATGTGTGACCATGGACATACCACTGTATTTCCTCTGTCCTCTAATGCTTCCACTGGAGAATGTAAGTGCATGCTTTTTGGAGTGTGCCAGAAGTTACCATCTTCTGAGCATAGGAGAGGTTAGAATTCGGGGCCCAAGGGGAAATGGCTTTCTCCCTACCTACCCCCAAAACTGCAATTGAAGGCAATTTTGTTCCAGGAGAGGAAAACTGGGGTGGGGAGAGAACAGCTGTTTTGAGACTCGTTGTGTGTGCCCCAGATACCAGAAGGGCGGGCTGTACAGATGTGCACGAGTTGTTGACAGCTGTAGCAAGAATTGGAAGGGGTGTGGGCTTTGCAGGGTGACCTAACTGTCTGCCCATCCCTCAGGAACCGGGGGCTGACAGTGACGCCCCAGCCTGCGATGGAAGGAGTCAGAGACTTGGGTATCAAACAAGATTCACGAGGATGAGAAACACTTTGATTCCCTTCGTTGTAGGCCATGGTCATCTTTGGCTCCTCCCAAGGGCCCCTGGGCTCCAATCTCAGGGTCGCAGAGGGGACCCAGTGAAAGCAGAGGGCACAGCAACTGAAGGAAATCTTCCTACTAAGGGTAGCCAGCTTTCGGTGGGGTATGGAACGTGGGGAAGCTGAGTTTCTTGGGCTTTAGAGTGAGGGTCATTGTTTTAATGCTGGGGTCCAAGAAGAATCCGAGAGAATAGTTGTCAAACTGTTTTCCTGCAGGTCCCTAAGCACCCTCGATTTGTCCTTGAATTCCAATAGAAAATGACCCAATCTTTAATGAAAGCCTGTAGATTCTGCAGGGGGAGTTGGAGGCCTCTAGTGGACACCTCTTCAGGGTGTCTGACGGACGGAAACCATCCTCAGCTTGACTAACCCCCAACAAGAGTTGTCTGGTGCATTTCCCTGTGGGCAGTTCGCGTGCTTTGGGGACCGCTCCTGACTGTGAGCTGAAACCTGCTTCCTTGAAACTTCTGTTCACTGATCTCAGTCCTGCCCCCTGGACCTGCACGGGATGAGTATAGACCCCTTTCTAGATGCAAGCTCTTTAGGTGATTGAAGCTGGCTATCACATCTCTCAGTCTTCCTTGGGGTAAGATATACACTTCAAGTACGACCTGGCTTCGAACTCCCTCACCACCCTTCCATGGATGTCACCTGGGTTTTTCAGCATTTGCGTCAGCTAAGATCTCGAAGGGACGACAGAAAGATGTTCGACATTTCCAGCACAGGGACGTCACTGTGTTTTGCCAGGTATAATGTACCTGTGGGTACAATGAGCACCCACATTTTTGGCCCAAGCATTCAGGGGAAAAAATCTTACATTTTAATTTTTTAATTCAAATTTTTATTTGTTCATATTTGGGTACTTATCTTTTTATATTATAAAGGAATTTTAGCATTTATTTTTTAAACGTGTAGTATAAGGAATTTTATGTAACAAATAATTACAAAACTCAAGAACAGATACAAGGTACGAGAAATTGTACGTACAGGTAGCAAATTGCTTGTGTTGCAAATTCATCGTAAATTCAACAAAACCAATTGTCGTATTTCAGGGTATTACTTTGCATACGAATATTGTTATTGATTTCTAGAGTTACACTTTTAATTCATAAGCATAAATAAATGAATGAAAACCATTTATATAGATGGCGGAATGAGTACTACCCACGTATAATGTGCATCCTGACTTTTCCTGCACAAATTTTGGCAAAAACATATGCCTTGCACCCAGCAAACTACGGTGATATACGTAGCTATAGGACAGGGGGCAAAAAGGCACATGTGAGACATCCCGGATGTTAGTAACTACAGGAAGCAGCTATCGTGCCTAGGCCTGGGGAATGGATGAGTGGAAGTGTCATACGCACAGGGGAGGGCCACCAGGGCAGAATGGGGACCATGGCAAAGGTCCCACGGCAGTGCTGGCATTGCAGAGGCGTGTTGAGCTGCTGGTGCTGGAACCTCTGAAGGGCACAGTCTTGCTGGTACTGGGACCACTGTGTTGGCACGCTGTGGAGCTTGCATTCAACTAAACCCCGTATTTACTTGAAGCAGGTGAGACCAAAGCTGTGTTTTTGAAAATGAGTCTTTGACTGAATTCGGGTCTTTCATGGATCTATTTTTTCCCTCTTTTCCCCAGCAGCTTGTCCCTTTCTTCTGGCAGAGGCTTCTTCTTTTTCCCCTGGGGAAATCGCCCTCTTCCGTCCATGTGGATGGGCTGCCAGTCACATGACCCCAACATCCCTGCTCAGGGCGGAGGGCACATGAGACAAGCTTTGACACTTGTGCAAAGATGCTGAGGGACAGATGGCCGGTGAAAATGGGGCTGTTGATGGCACTTCCCTACAGAAGCTGTATTTGGGTTCTCTCCTACATCCCTAGAGTGACACTGATTCTGGGCTCTCCCAGAACCTGGTTGTCTTTTCTGCTATTGCAAGCGCTACCTGGTATCCTTCCTTCAAAGTCCTTTCTCACTTAGGTCAGCGAGGGTCTATTTCTATTACTTACAGCCGAAGAACCTGGAATCACATGCAGTCTTTACCTGTTTCCCCATGAGCAGGAGGATGCTATTTGGCGTGGTGGAGGGCTATCAAATATTGACTGTGAAGCCAGCATGCCATCTTTCTGTCCTATGGAAATCAGGCCTGGAAAAAGATTTTGACATGACAGCTTTGGTTTGGTCACATGGAAATGGGTGCATCAAAATGTAGAAACATCTTTTTTCATTTTCTAGCAATGTCAACAGCACACATCTCAAAGCCTCATCTCATCCTTGAGTTTGGCCTGCCTGCACCTCCAAAATTCAGTCACAAATGGGATGAAGATCAGGAAGTGAGTGTGTATGTAATTATGTTGACACCTTAGGAAGATTCCTTTAAATTGTCTTACAGGGTTGTCAAAATATCTTCAAAGCAGTTGCATCAAAATATCATGTCTGTGATTCCCGTATAGCCATGAGTCACACCAAGTGCCAAGTAGATGGTTTCTACAAGAAGACTGCCTTCCCATCATCATCCACGACCCCCAGGGAGACAGAAGGGAGTTTGTCAGCAGCATACACCTATTCCCAGCTGTTCAACTCGTTAGGAAAGCTCTTCTTCACCTGCCGTCCAGTCCATGCTTATCCATGTTGCCCATTGAGATTCCCAACAATGACTTCTCGGAATCTCAATCTGCAAAAATGTTGACTTCGCTTGATAACCTCTCAACACAGAAACCAACACTTTGGTAAAGCTTGTTTTATAGGAATCAGGTTGGTGTGAGTTCCAGAATTATCTTAATAATAATCTTTTCAAAATGGAAAGATATGTGTTTGCTCTTTTAAAACTTGGCCAGATCTCGGTTTCTAGTAGGGAAGCCATAAAAGGAGCAGCCCCAGAGTGACCACCCACCGGTGACCCTTCTTGGCACTTGAAGCCAAACCATGATCATGCTCAGAGGGTTCTGGCCACGCAGCCAGCCACTGTCCCACTGATGTGTTTGTTCATCTTTTGCTCTGGGAGGGCTCTGGACAATGTGACGAATCGCTCTTTAAATTTTGTACTTACTGCCTTCAACCCTCAAAGATAAATGTGTTTCTAGAAAACATTAAGAAAAATGTTTATCTTTGGACCCCTTACTCTGAATTGGTTGGATTCTGGCATGCAGCACTTGGAGGCAGAATGAACAAAGTGTTTTGTATTTGGACATTAGGATAGTTTTGCTGATCGAACTGACGTTCAGAAAGACTTGGCTAAGCAAGAGGAATGCCACGAACAGTTTCTCATTCCACATTTGGCTCTTGTTGACAAACACGAGTTTGAGGTTCCTTACGGGATATCATGGTGCAAAACAGGAAAACCTCCAAAAGGAGTCCATGAACTGGTAACTTTCCAGATATAACCTGGTGGGCCCGCTCTGTGGGGTGACACATTGGAAAGGGCAGTTGACACCCACATTGAATTAGGCTAGACAGAAACTAAACGAAGTTCTCCACCCTCCCTATGGCGCACCCTGCAGCACGCATGCTCTTTGGGGAAATGAGAGCTCAGATAGCCATGTAGCTGGGCAACATCCACGTCTTGGGAATCTCAGACTTGTAGCAGCTGTTTGGGAAAATGTCAACTACCAAGCGTCACAGTAGGATACGTTTCTGGTTCCCACATCGTTCTCACCATTGAAATAGTTTCCTACTGAAATACGAAGCATTTCATTAACTGCTCTGAAATGTGTATGCTGAGGGGTGTAGAGTCTCCCAAGCAACGCTTACTTTGCTTTGAAGGGGGTGGTAAGTGAATTAGTGATGTCCCTTGCATTTTGGAAAGCCACTTACGTTCATTTCCTTCACGGAATTTCACTGTACATCACACATTAGGAATAGTTGCCACTACTTCACGATCTTGATTTTTTTTTTTTTCATTTGAAAATAACTCCTCTGTATTTTGACAACCCTTTACTTTTTAACATTTTATTATATGCAAATGATGTTATATTTCCATACCTGTGGCAATATTTTAACATTAGTTATATATAATGTCTGTCTTTGCATGTGCATGTTTTTCTGAAAAATTTAAACAAAAAATTTGCCAAGTATATTTTGTGATATCAAAGTGATTCATAAAAATATTAGATCAATACATTTCTTTACTTTGGAAATATCATCTGGGTCATCTGTATTAATTATGGTTTTCATGTTAATTATTACTAATTTGAATAAAGTAATTCGGTCTCAGTGTTAAAAAAACTTTCAGATTTGGTTTATATGTTGAAATATGTACATTTATAATTAATTTTACTAATTTTTACTTTATTTTAGATCACTACTTAACAATGCTATTTGGGAGATCCATTTGTTTTGAAGAGATCTTTATGATTATAGAAATGCTAGCCCTAGTGAAAGTCTACAAATTTTCCCCCCCAAAATTGCCAGGTCTTTATACTTTTTACCTTTCTCTAACGCTCCCATTTTCTGTTTTTAAAAAATGGAGCATATTCCTGTCCTCTGACCCCTCACTCCTTGCAACTGCTCCATGCCCCACACCTTCCTCTGTGGAGTAGAAGTAGGTGTCGCCTGGGCCTGTAGACTTGAACTCAGTTGAGTGCCGTGGTGTTTTCCTGCTTACCTTGGGTCTCAATTTCCTACTAACCATATTGGTTCTAGCTTTCCCTAAAAACTTAAAGATCACTTTCTACAGAGAAAGCAACATCGAATTGTCCTGATTCTCTCTGTTAGCTTTCAACATGACACCATTTGCCCCCAAGCAGCTGGCCCTTCCATTCCTCATTCTTCTCCCTGCCCCGAAGCCAGTTCCAAGCCCCCTGGCAGTGCCCTTGCCCTGTCCTTTTAAGCCTCTGTGCAGTCTGGGCTCTGCTTTTCCGGGTATCATTACTCGCATGACTGCTTTGGATTCCTTGGTGACTTGTGCTTCCTTTCATATTCGTGCGTTTCTTTTCAGATCTGAGCTCATTAGAGAGCTTGCTGCATAGTGTTTTTGTTTGTTTGTAAGACACTTGCCCTTTTTCTCCTTGATCAGTGTCGTTTGTTGTTATGGACTGAATGTTTGTGTTCCCCTAGAATCTATATGCTGAAATCTGGTTTCCAGTGTGATGGTATTTGGAGATGGAGCCTTTATGACAAGCTTGTCCAACGCGCGGTCCATGGGCCCTATGCAGCCATGATGGCTTTCAATGCAGCCCAACACAAAATTGTAAACTTTCTTAAAACATTACGAAGATTATGCATGGAGCTCTTTTTATTTTTTATTTATTTATTTATTTATTTATTTTTTATTTTTAGCTCACTAGCTATCGTTAGTGTTAGTGATTTTACGTGGGGCCCAAGACAATTCTTCTTCTTCCAGTGTGGCCCAGGGAAGCCAAAAGCTTGGACACCCCGCTGTAACAGGTCCCCAGGGTGGAGTCCTCATGAATGGGATTCGTGACCTTGTAGCAAGAGGCCAGAGAGCTGGCTCACTCTCTTTCTGCCATCTGAGGCTACAAGAAGAAGTTGGTAGTCTGCAAATCAGAAGACGGTTCCCACCAGAAGCAGACCGTGCTGGCAGCCCGATCTCTAACTTCCAGCCTCCAGAATTGTGAAAAAACAAATTTCTGTTGTTTGTGTGCTGTCCAGTCTATGGTACTTCGTTACAGCTGCTCAAGAGAACTAAGACATTTGTGATTGTTCAGGTAGAATTCTTTCCTGTGAAACTTGTTTCCTGTTTTAGTCATTTAAAGTTTTTAGTGTTGCTAAGAAGTCATACCTATTTTTTCTCTGAAGTTTTAGAAACCACTCTTTTCTTAAAGCCTGGAATTGATGTCTAATTATAGCCAATGCTTCCTCTTTTCTTGGGCTGTAGAAGTTTTACAGTGATGACAGTCACTTTATCAGACGATACTGAGTTGGGTGTGCCTAGGGGTTATTAAGAAGGCTGCAAGTCATTGTTGAAAGAGTAGAGGCCTCTGAAGTTGGCAGACCTGGAATCAAATCTCCACAGATCTACTGATGATCTTGAACAATCTATTTGACCTGTTAAAAAATTGGGCCATTTATACAACTATGCAGGGGATGCTTTTAAAATAACAAAAGATGCAAATGCCATTAGCTCAACAAATGGGAGCCATTATTATTACTGCCTGAATAATATTTTTGATCTTTTGGGAAACGATTGCTCCAGCACACACGCTAATATGTGTGTGAGTTGGTAGTGTTGAGTGAATAAATTAGAGCTACAGTGGCTTATATTAGGGTTGGAGTACAAACATATTGATGGTAATTAGCATCCAGGTTGAGCACGCAGGTTCTGCAGCTGAACTGTATGACTCAAAGTCTGGTTGTGTCACATATTAGCCTGTGGTCCTGGTCACATGGCTGGAACATGATGTGTTCTCATTTCTTTATCTATAGAACAACCCTATTTCATGGAGTTGTTACAAAGATTCGAATGAATAAATACACATAATTGCTCAGAATGTTGCCTGGCACCTCGTCAGCACTTAATAAACAGATATCCCCTCAATCTCATGTTATAGATGAATTTATTTCTCTGTATCTGCTCCGAATAGTATCATGCTGAGAGTGGCATTGTGAGAATGCCAGCACCTCCAGCATTCACATGTAAACCAGAATATCTGATACAAAACTGGGAAACCCTTAGAACAAGGTTGCAGAAATGAACCAAAGAAAAGTCACTGAACAGTGTTGCCAAGAAAGCTTAGCTTGATTAACTCATTCCATTTGGAAATCTATGAACTCTTTAAGAGGGAAGGGTTTTGGAGTTGTCATGCTCTAATAGCTGTCATTTTTACACATGCCCGTGAACCCTCTATCCCACTGCCCCTTCCCCCCCAAACCCAACCCAACCCAACCACTTCAGAACTCTATCTCCATGCTCCAGGCCATTTTCCACCCCAGCCCTCAGGGTCTTGCTTTCTCTACTAACCAACCTGACAGGGCTTTGGAAGAAGGCAGGCAAACAAAGTGATAAAAAAAATGCTAACAAGAGCAGAAAGTTTCCTTGAAATTCAGATAAGCAGTTGTTGCTTCTGGTCTGTTGTTGTTATTAAATTTATTTCCATCATTTAGCTAGATAGGTCTATCCTCATACTCACATGTGCTGAAATCTTGCTTGTGATATTTGTAATAAGGAGCTGTTTATTATATTGATTATAAATGCATCCATATGGTCCCCTGTGTCATTGTCAACTTAGTTACATGGATGTAGCCATTGCACAGGGTCCGGTGGAAGTAACACCCAGACTTTCTTATGATTTTGTAATAAAAGATTTGGTATAGATTACCAGCTCATAAAAAGGGGCGTTATTTGTGCTGAACCCTGTGGTTGGAGGGAGTGAATACTCACCTTATACTAAAGCAAATGGTTTCTGAACTATTTAAGTTTCTGAACATTTAGGCTCCTACCCACCATTTTCTAAGTTGGTGAAGATAAAATGAGCCTTTTGGGGATTCAGAAATTATTGGTCCTTTAATTGATTTCAAATTCATTATCATAGGTCCTGAATATAATCTCTATCTTCCAACTATTGGAACATACCCATCTATGCTTCCTCTGTGAATTGGTGATTTTCCATTTCCAATTTCTAGGAAAGGGAATCAAAATTCATCAAGTTCTTTGGAAATTGAATTTAAATGATTCTTAAACCCTATATCCCCCCACTCCCGCAAACAAACTAGAATTCTTCCCTATCACTATTTTCAGCAATAGCATCTCCATTTATCACCAACACCTTCCTGCTCTGTGGTTATTACCATCAATATTGATTAAATTCATATGTGGCAGAAATGACAGCATATTATTTATTTTTGACTATTTCCAGATCAGGAATTCTAGAATCTCAGAATTCTGAGGATGCAAAGGGATGTAGGGAGGGCCTCTAACCCAGTCCTCTGATTTCCAGAACAGAAATATTTGACCCATACAGAAAGGAATTTCTTTTCAAGCAAAATATCCTTAGTGATGAGCTGGCTAGTGCAAGGACAATGGGCAGTGACAGGAGGTTGGGATGAACTGCTTTCCCCCTGCTTTACAGGCTCTCCAGTTGGTATGAAGGCCCTTCAGTGCTGGGGGGAAGGACCATCAGAGGTA
>PVJL010002670.1:145975-152901 GCA_004026885.1 Lyroderma lyra
TCAGCCTCCTCTCGTCTTCTAGAACTCTGTGCTTCCTGCTACTATGGGGTCTTCGTACCTGCCGTCTTCCTGGAAGTTCACTCCCTTCTTCCTTCACTTAGTAAACTCACCATCATCTTCAAATCTCAGTTCAGTCGTTTCTTGGGGTGGCCTCTTTTCACCACCCTGAATCGGTCAGTTCGCCTTATTGACATCTCATGGCAGCTACAGCTCTCTGGGGTGCCGCTATCATACTTGCCAATCTTTTCTTTGTACTGGTGTGTGCGGGTCTTCAGTTATTGCCTGTCTTCTCCATAAGACTCTCCACGCTTAGTAGGTGCTTAATAAATATTGTGCAGTGAGTGATGAGTGAGGCTGGCCCCGGGGCCTTCGGGTTCTCTTCTTCCTGCAGTGCCTGGTCCTGGGTAACATGCTGCCTGTACCTCATTAGGAGTGGGCCTGAGCTATCTTCTCGGACCACATGTGTTAGAGGTCAGCGAGTTCCGACAAAGGGCCTGATAGTAATGTTTTGTAAATATTTTGGGCTTCTCAGGCTACGTGGTTTCTTTTGTGGGGACTCCACTCTGTCATTGGAGCAGGAAAGCAGCCTTAGACACTGTGCACATGAATGGTTGTGTCAATGTCCCAATAAAATGCTACTTATAGATACAGAAATTCAAATTTCATGTGATTTTCATGTGTCATGATCTATTGTTCTTCTTCTGATTCTTTTTTTCTCATTCATTTAAAAATGTAAGAAGCATTCTTCTCTGGTGAGCCTACAGAACCATCCAGTGGGCTGGATTTGGCCCGGGGACCGTAGTTTGCCAACCTCTGATACATATAGCATTGACCCAGAACCTGAAATGCCATTCGCTTCCTGGTTATCCCTAGACCACCAAGCCACATTGATTTTCAGGCCTGGTTGGAAAAATCTATTCTTCTCTAACTTGACTCAAAGGCTAGACAGAACATTTACTTTATTGTTTCCATAAGTTTCACTTTACTGTTGGCTGTGAGCAACTTATCCATTTGCCAGGTTAGAGCCGCTGACACTAAGCCTCTTAAAGCAAACCTGGCCTTTTTCACATCCCCGTGCTTTCAGCCAGCCTCAGTCCAGCCTCCAAGCCCCGCAGCTGCTGCCCATGCCAGGCTCCGAACCTGTGCGCCAGCCTCTTCCAGTAAGTGTTTCCAATGTCTAGATTGCAGAAATAAGCCCTGTGCCCTACTTAGCTTCAATGACAAAGCACAGACATGCTTGTAGTCGGGCTGGGTGAGAAGTGACTGATGTTCCACCGGCACTTGGCAAGGATCACTCTGTCTTATTTAGGAACTGTGGTGAAATGACACTGTCACATTTCCCCAAATACCCTTAAATTAGAGTGCACGAAAGCTTTCTTCAGACACCCACCCAGACGTAATTCTTCCATGCATGATTTGAATGCTGCCAAGCTCTTCAGTGATCAGAAGATGTGTGGTCTTAAGCTCTCAGTTTCCTCTTGGCTGCTGAGTAATTAGCTCTCTCCTCAAGTATTTCTCCCCTTAATGGATCCAAGACGGGTTAGGGGGTCGTCATAGATGCCCAGCAGTGACCAGAATGGCTCGTGGTGTGTACTTTGTTGTGGGAAAACTGTAGATGGCTTCTGGCTGCCCAAGGGCAGGTAGATTATTCTGACTATAGAGCTTAAACTTTGCAATTTTAGTCTTGGGACTATTCTGAGAAACTCATCAGATAGCCACGTGCCTACATCCTCATTTTAAGGGTGACAATTTGTGTTACAGATGGGTGTGTGTACGTGTCTCAGATATTACGGTTACTACAACCACCTGGAGAGCTTCTCAGGAGCCTCTTTCTCAGTCACGCCTCCATGATTTATTCATTCATTCATCCCTCTAGCACTAACTCTGTCTTATACATTGTATTCATTCTCTCTACAAATGTTTTGATCATCCAATGAGTACAAGGGAAGTATTAGATTAAAAAAAAAGGTAAACAGACATAGGCCCTTTTTACAAAACCGGCATGCGCATTTAGTTGTGGGGGAATTTGGCATTTAAGAAAGTGTGCCAATTCAGTGTAAGAAATGGCCCGGCAGACACATGGTCCAAGAGCCTTAGCACTAGTGGGGAAAGAGATTAAAATTTGGAGGCAAGGCAGGTTATGGGAAACTTCAAACCTGGCTTATGAACTGGACCGTGAAGGATGAGGGTCTGACGGAGAGGAAATGGGCAAGAGCACTGTCAGCAGAGTCACCATCACAAGTCCCTTCCTGTCCCCAGACATGCTTTCTTGCCTACAGCCAAGCTCAATCGTAGCCTCACTGCACCCAGACCTCGTTCTGTGGCTCGCCTTCCCTTGGGAGTCTTCCCTGGCATTCGATGAACTTGAATGAGTAACTGGTGGGAGACGGTGTACAATATAGGAAGGGGTGTAAGTCAACCATTTTCAACCTTGGTCATAGATAGGTTTCTGCACAGAGAAGTAAGTTGAGGTAAGCAATAGTGTAGAGTGATTGGCATCTCTGTGCATATATATAAACTGGAGGGAGGAGGCTTGGTGCCGGAATGACACTGAGGAGAGCATGTTGGGATGTGCTTTCTGCCTGCACCACGCAGGCTCTGCATTGAGTTGAGCGATGGGCTGCCTGGGCCCTGCGGGGAGAAGTGTGTGTGCATACTCCACTGCAGCTCTGCTAGCGACGGAGAACGGAGAACGAGGCGGAGCCTTGGAGAACAGGCTTGCCTTGCAGCTCACTGAGCCCTTCTGGGAGGAGTCTGGGATTACTTAGCCATCTGGGGAATGTGGCCAACATGGCAGATGGGCAGGGGCAGCGCCTCTGCTTGGCCTTAGGTTGTAAATGAGGTAGGCTGCCATCATGCTGAGCTGGGATAGGGAAGCAGAGCCCCCAGGGAGGGAGCATGAAAGCTGCCAAGGTGCATGTCAAGCGGGACTAACAGTTCCAGAGGCCTGAGCCAGGAGGTGAAGTGCTAAGTAGATGCAAGGTTCCCTGCAGAACCCTGGCATGTCAGAGTGTTACCAGGAAATACTCTGATGTCACCATAGAGGGGAATTTGTTACTTGCCAGGTCCAGATATTTTAAAAGCTGCTTCCCTTCAAGGTATAATCAAAATTAAGATGTCAAGTGATGGCAACGGTGTGATATTGCAGTTGAGCGGATAAATAGATGGTAAAATTGTTCTCAGGTCCCTGGGAGACAGAGCAGGGAAGTAGAGGTTGGCAGACCTGGCCCTAGTCCAGCTCACACCCCCAGACTGCTGTGACCGTGGGCCAGCCATGGAGCTGGTCGGACCTCCCTTTCTTAATGTATGAAAGAGAGAGAACGGGGGCCTGACTCAATCACCTCTAGCATTTGTTCTATAGAGCTATTCAAAATGTTATGGTTGTGTGTGTGTGTGTTTTAATAAAATTATCAAATTTAAAATGATGGGAAAATCCAAATCAACATTAGCGGAGAAAACATTTAGCACAACTCATTTGGAAAGTAATTTGGAAATCTATGTCAAGAGCCTTGAAAATGTTCATACCCGTTGACTCAATAATTTTTCTCCTAGAAAACTACTCTACGATGTGTTCTGAAATTCAGAAAGAAAAAAAATGTCATGTTTACTGTACTATTATTTGTAATAGTGAAAAATTATTCAGCCGTGGGGGGCAGTGTTTTATTGACAGTCCATACAATGGATCATCCTTTAGTCATTAAAAAATGATTACTGGGCATGAACAAAATGACAATTTTAAGTCATTTAAATAGTAAATAGGGAAATTACTGAACTTATTGAAGTAAGTAGGGACACATTTATGTTATAATGTTAAGTTAAATAAACAGGATCCCAAGTTCTATAAAGACTATAATATCCATTATGTAAAAAGGCATAACCATATGGAAAGAAAATGTTCGTTTTGAATGTTTTGGGATTATTGAATTAATTTCTTTTCTTATTTTTCTCTTCTAATATTCTATAATAAGCTTGCATTACTTTCATTATAATAAAAACTGAAATAACTCAAGTTTATGCTTATTAGTTGTTAGCATATATTAAAAAGCTGTCAGAAGAAATAGAAATAACCACCATTATAGAACCTAAGTTGTTGTATAATATGAAAGGATGCACCACAGATTAGTGATTGATGGGTTGTTGGAAAGCTCCCTGAACTCACGGTCAAAGCTCAGATTCAAATTGTGGTGCCTCTATTTCCTAGCTGTATGGCCTAGGGTAAGTTAGTTCCCTCTCTGAGTCTCAGGCATGTTATCTATAAAATAGAAATTCAATCAATATTTACTGAAACCTATCATGTGCTAGATATTTGTGAAATGCAGTATTCATACAAAGTTAAAGACAACATGGTCTGTGCTAATAAAATGTTAATACATTAATGGACATCTTCACTGAGCCTTTAAGCTTGAGCAATGAGTGTTAGTTAGTCAAATAAGGACATCATAGACAGAAGAAACAGCAAACCTACTTCCAAGGACCAGCTAAAGTGTTTTACGTAGGGAAATGACCCCATGGTATGGCATAAAAGAAAGACTACAGTCTTGGCATCATAGGTCTGTGTTCAAATTCTGACCTTGTCTCTAACTAGCTATGTGCCCTTGGGTAAGTTGCTTAACCTCTCTGTGCCTCAATTATCTTCACTTAAAAAAAATGGAGATGATATTACCTACATCTCATGAGTGCTGTGATATTTGGAGAAAGCTTTTATAAAGTATGTGACCAAGCAATGATCCATCTCTTCAAAAAATATATGTTGAATGCCCAGCACATACAAATAGTAGTGACAGATACTGAGAATAAATAATAAAGCAGACAGATACCTTCCCTTACTCTTCTATCTAGAATAAATGATATTACTGCTGTTATTAATATTAGTAATATAATCATTGGAAAGACATTCTCAGTGTTTTCTACATGCCATGTGGTCCCATCAGTTTTCATTACTGTAGTGATTTTCAACCCGTGGGCATATCAGATCATGGTATCAGACATCATCTTGATGTAGACAGCTGATCTGTTGATGGGTAATGTCCCTTTTGGGTACCCTGCTGCCCTGTCCCCTTGCTGCCCCATTGAGTCTCAGGGAAGGGAGGATAGATGTGTTGATGAGTTATGGTGGGCAAGATGAGCTACTGCAATGGCCCCCGGGAAATGGGACACTCCCAAACCTCCACTGGTCAGGCTGGCGGTTACCCAGCACCGAGTGGAAGAGATGGAGGAAGGGAAAGCGCCAACATGCAGACTCCTTCCAGAGGGCTCCTTAGAGACACAGCGAGTAATTACGGCAAATGCTTCACAACCACAGCGGGAAGGGCAGGGGGGCGGGGACGAGGGCTATGGAGGGCAGAGCCTGGTTAATTATGGAACAGATGCCCAGCAGTACCTTGGGGTGAATGCATTCAGGATGGGAGCTGTCATTTCACTCACCCCCTTGCATTTATTCACAGACTCCCAGGTGACCAGCTGGGGCTGGTTTAGTCTGGCTTTTGCCTCAGCTGGAGAGATCTGTAAGTTCAAAGCCTTCTCCTGATTTCCAAATGGGATCATCCTCCTGCCTTCTCTCCCTCCTTCCCCACCCCGCCTCCCCATCCTGACTCTCCATGCACCCCGCAGGGCCTCCTTGCCTGCAGACGATTTTAATTGTCTTGTCTGAACTGGTGCAGGAAAGGGAGCTCCAGACCTCCAGGCAGATGGGAGGAGGGGGGCTTCTAGGCCTCCTCTGGCTCCTCAGCTGGGACACCAGCCCATGGCCAGGTGCCAAGTGTCCCCAGCAGGCCCACTGCAGACTGTGCCTCTGAGGGAAATCTTCAAAGCCAGCCCCAGACCCGCTGTTCAAGCCTAAAGCCCAGAGAAACGCAAACCATGCAGGACCCACACAAAGAGCAGAGGCCCTACAGCTGCGTGCCCAGCACTGCCATTAGCTACCCTGAGGTGGCCTGCTTCACACGCTGGCCACAGTGGTTTGGGCCTGAGGCAAAAGGTGCCAGGGCCCACGTAGGGACAGAAGTCAGGACTGCGACTCAGGGTGTCCTGGGTCCTCCTCCCATCTCCCAGGTTGCCAAGTGGAGATAAAACCAGGAAATCAAAAAAGAGGGAGTGACTTGTGATTTTCCCCTCTCTCCTCCTCCCCACATTTTATAATATGGCTCGATCCACCTCTGCTGAGAAAATATTCTAACTCCCCCAACTCCTCCTAGCTCTCTTCCTGCTGCATTCGGCCCTAAGTGAGCACTTGCTTTTCTGCTCACAGGGGAAGCTCCTTTCTCTGGCTCGATTGTCAGTTTCTGGAGAGGCCTCTTCAGGAAGAAACTACACCCTGATTTAACCTGGTCAAACGCGTAGTAGAAATGGCCATCTTTTCATACAGACTCTTTTGTTCTGCACTTGATCACCTTCTGGGGAACCTTTATGGTCAGTAAAATAAAATAGCACAAGTTAATAGGCATGTCTATAATCTGGAAACATAGATGGAGGGATAAGCAGGCCTATATTTTATCCATAGTGCCTAATTCGGTGATAATTTTTCCTGCATAAATGAGATGGTTGAATACTTTGCGTCACGTCAACCAGACAGCACAAATGAGCTCACTTGGAAGTGAAGTACTTCATGCATCATTGGCTTTATCATTGTTATGCTAGCATCATTCTCAGACTTTCGAGACGTGGGTTGCCAGTGAGATTCAGATATGACCTTTGAGGCTATCCAGCCCAATGTCCTACTCACAGGACAACTCTTCGGCTTAGCAGAAGCTAAGGGAAAATGCTAAATCAGTTTGTAAGGCAGACACGCACGAAGAGTGTGAAATCGGTGTGCGGCATTTGCAGTAATGGGCGCTGAGACCCACAACCTTTCAGGGGACAATTTAAAGCAGAGGCTGCAAATTGGTTCCTTCAGGACTGTCCCCACCAGCCTGGTCTTTGGTTTGGAC
>PVJL010002670.1:153001-186705 GCA_004026885.1 Lyroderma lyra
TCTAAGTTTCCCACGGTCCTCACCACTCCCTCATTCCCTGTCCCTAGGGCCAGGTGCCACTTATCCTTAGGCTTGTTTTTAAATATTTTCCCTCCCTCCCTCCTTTCTTCCCTTCTCTTCTCTCTTTTTCTTTTAGTAGAAATGGGGCAACAAAAAGTAGATTAATATTCTTTATCCTTTGAAATGCTGCCCTGTGTCTCTCGAGCTTTCCCTTTCATAACCCTTGTGTTCCGGTCCCATTCCACACTTCTGTCCCCCTTTGGACTGTGAATTCCAGGCACTACCTGTCTTGCTCAGGACGGAATTCAGCCCTGTGCCCAGCTGAGTCCACATTCAAGGTATATCGTCAGATTAATATTAAATTTCTCTTACCCTTCCCTTACTTATGAGTAGTGATATCCTCCCCCAGGCAAAATCAACTAAAACCTTGCCATAACAAGGTAAGTGGGCTCTGAAAATTCCATGACATAAAGTGTGGGTCACGTCCTTCAAAGGCAGCAAAAGCAGTATTTTTCAGATGGTCTGTACTGGCACCAGGAGGTGAATGGCGAATGACTTAAATGGTCACAAATCGGTCACTTCTTCACTGCCTCAAACAGGGCTGGGTTGGCTTCTTAACTTCTGGTGGGGGCCAGAATGGGGGCTGGCACGAATTGAGATGTCGAAAGACCCATTGTCACAGTGACGGCCTCTCGGGACCCATCCTCAAAGGGTTTCAGCGAATACTGACGTTCTTGCTGGTCGTTGCGTAATAGAAATCTTGGATCTCGGCTGGCTGCCTGGGGTGCTTGTACAAGTAGCCCAGCTAACGTGAGGCCATCCTCGGTGTCAGTTTGTTCTTATCTCCTTCACATACTTTTAAGCCTGAGGAGGCAGTGCTGTGTCCCCAGCTCTGAGCAGAGGGACACAGCACACAGCAGGAACACTTGCTTCTCGGTCCAGTGCATGGTCCCCAGAGGCCTTCTCTGCCCCGTCCTGGCCTCCAGCTCTGAGCCCGGAGGGCTCTCCCTTTCCTCAGGGGCCTAAGACACCCTGAGCAGGGAGCTCACGTAGGAGAGAGAGTGCTCAGCCTCTCGTCCATTCTGTGTCAAAACTTGGGTCTATGTCAAGGGATCCCACTATTTTGTTTGGGGGAACGTGACTCCTGGGAGGCTTGTCTTCGAATCTATGTCCACCTGGCTAAAATGAGCCCCTGGCCTGTGTACTTGCCCACTGTCTTTCCTCCCTCTGGGCTCTGCGGAACCTTCGGGGCAGGGAACCCAGGTGGAGCACGGGAGGACCACTGCCTGCCTGGCTCTGTCCTAGTGCCCAGATGAGGCTGCTTGCTTACATGTAGACACTTGGTCTCGTTTGCCTGACCACAGGTGTCATTCCTAGTTGGACCTTCCAATACAACAATCGAAAGGGAAAGGTACTTAATCTCTTTGGGTTGTCGGCTTTGCTATGTTTTTTATTATTACTTATCTCTTGCTTGTCCTTTATGCCTTTTTTGAATGCAGCAGCCTGGGTGGCATTTAACAAGTCTGTGCTGAGGCCAAAGGTGGCCGAGCTCCCCTGGGGGCTGGAGGTAGGCTTGTGGGAAACCAGGGCAATGACTGACAGGACACACACGTGTACTTGAGGAACAGTACCCCGCTTTAGTGATTTTTGGCGATTCTACAGACGTTTCTGGTCCCAGATGCAGTGAGTGTGCATCCATAGAGAGGAAATGGGCCCATTTTGACAGTCCCAGCCACCTAGCCACCCCCCATGGCTGGCTCAGCAGTCCTTAGAAATCCCTCCGCGGTAGGCTGCTGGCAGGTTTTTCCCAGGATTCAAGTCACCTGGGGGGTCATCTCCAATTCTTTCTGGTACAGTCGGCGCCGTCCGCTCTCCCCCTGGGCTTCCCCTCCACCCCACAGCCTGCCTGGTCCCTGCCTGCTTCAACCGTGGCGTTATCCCATCTCCCACGGACGCACGTGGTGCCTTAGTCTTGCCAAAGCCTTTCGCACGACCGCTGTCGCAGCTGCCTGGCGTCTGTCCCCACCGAGCACGGCCCTTCCTTCTGCCTCATTGCTCTGATGAGCTCCCCCGCCCCGCCCGCCTTTCTTCATCTGTTTAATTTGTTTGCTGTGCACTTTGAACCCTTCTCTGAAAGTCAGGACAGAACACCATCTATTTCTATTTAAACTGTTACTCAGGGAGTGTTTGAAATGCGCATTAGTCATGTATTATTCATGGGCATTATTGGAGATCAGCGTGCAAATCAGCTTTATCGGGCCCCCCAGGGACAGTGGCGGGGCGGCGCCCTCGCACGTTGCGTGGTGTCGCCTCCTGCACAGCGGCTTGCTCTGCCTTCCCGGGGGACCGCTGGGAACAATCGTGCCTTTGAGCGCGTGTGCGGAGTCTTCGTTTGCCCTTTACTGCACAGGCTCCCCCAGGCCGGCCTGACTCACAGGGCTTTGAAATCTCACTCAGACCCAGACTTTGGCGGGGACCCCGCGCAAGGCACAGGGTGGGGGAGTGTGGCTCTCAGAAGCCTTCCGCCCTCTCTGCTTAGCAGGGGCTGCAAGGCTGCTTTGCAGACCTCCAATCTGAGGGCTCCCGCTAATAGCAGGAGGCACAGGCCTGGCTGTAAAGGTCATGCAAATGTCATTTTGGCGCCCTGCTTCCTCTCTAAGTCCTCTCCGTCCAAACTTCCCGTCGTGCTCTGAGGGCCTCGTGTCATTGAGAAAGGGAGCCAGCACTGAGTTGTAGAAGTCGACCATACAGCCCTTCCTAGAAATACCTGATGTCGGAAGGCAGAACCCCAATGAGGCATTTCTGCGATGGCGATCAAGGCTTGGGGCTCCCGCGTGGGGAGTCTCTCTAGCTCAGAGGGCGTGTAGGGTTAGACCCTTCATTAACTCTCAGAAGGCAATCCCTTCTCGGCCTACGGGTAGGGCAGGCTCTGTGCCCAAGTGAACCAGATTCTTGGCTTCATTTTTCTCTGCCCTAGAATTCTACGTGCTTAAATAGTCCCAGGGGTAAATTGGGGTTTTTTGGAAAGAACTCCTTCTCCCAGGTTTCTGAACAGGTATGCACTAGATAAACTTCTTTACGAATGAGCAGGTGGGATTCTAGAGACCACTGAAGTTGGTTTGTTCCAAGAGCTCAAAATGGCATGATAAAATCCAGCTGTGTGTGCTGTGGTTGGTGACCGGCAGAAGTTACATGCTTTTCCCATGAAGTTCTTATGTAAAAACCTTTAAATGAAGGGCTTTTGGAGAAGGAAATAAAATGAATGGCTCCCTTAAAGATTTAAAGGGGGTATATATTTCTCTATGCATTTAGTTTCTCACGATAACATCTCAAATGGCCAGAGTCCAATAAATCTAAAATTTTGGTTCACTAATTTTTTTATTATTAAATGTATTGGGGTGATGACATTAGTTAGTAAAATTACAGAGGTTCCAGGTGTACAGTTCATTATGGTCTATGTGTTGCATTGTGTTCTCATCACCCAGAGTCATTTCTTTTCCCATCACCATGTATTTGAACCCCGCTTCCTCCTTCCCTAAGCCCCTCCCTGCTTTCCCTCCGGCAACTACTAAACTATTGTCTGTGTCCAAGAATTTTTTTTCTATTTTGATTGTTCATTTATTCTGTTCTTTAGATTCCACATACAAATGAGATCATATGGTATTTGTCTTTCTCAGTCTGACTTATTTCACTTAGCATGGTATCTTCTAGTTCCATCCATATGGTACATTAATTCTTTAATTAAATAAAACATTTGTGAATGTTACTCTGTGCCAGCACTGTGCTAAGTGCAGAGGATAAAACAAACGAAGGACTGAGTGCCTATTGTGTGCACGTGTGTACACACACACACACACACACATACACATGTGCATGCACGTGCTGCAGGGCATTAGTCCAACAGGTGTGATTCAGTGGGATGAGGGCTGGCATGGAAAGAAGGTAAGAGTGCTGTGGCATGAGAAGAATAAAAGCCCCCAACTCAATGCTGGGGAGATAAGCCAAAGGAACTGATGCTTGAGCTGGTGCTCTAAAGATGATGGTGATCTAGGGAGAGAAAGTAAGGCAATCAGAGAAGAAAGAGCATTTGTATAAAGGCGCAGAAACAAGAGAGGGAGTCAGGCTGCTTAGGGAAACTGGGAGCTGTTTTGCAGCAGAGACGTCTGAAGTGTCTAGGGGGTCTGCCAGGAGAAAAAGTTGGAGAAGAAAATTAGATCACAAGAGGAGGTCCCAGGCGTGCCATGTTGAAGAATTGGGACCTTATTCTTAAAGTGGGAAATTGCTGCAAATATTAAAGAAGACAGTGTACTTTTGTAAGACCACTCTGATGGTAATGAGGCTAGATCAGAGGACAGGAGTCAATTATGATTCCATGACAGCAGTCCAGGTGGGAAAGTCTCAGCAAAGATGGTGGCAAAAAGGGATGGAAGGGAGGGGACAACCCAGAGGGTCACTGAGGCAGGAGAGCTGGCAGATCTGGTGGGTGATTGACATGATGGGGGAGGCATACATCCAGTCTGATGACAGGATGGTCAGGGCACCATTCCCGGAGATGAGAAACTCAAGGGGGGACCTCCGTTAGGAGAAAGAGATCTATATTAGAAAAATGTATATCAACCTAGGGAGCTATTAAAAAGAAAACAGAATTAGCTTGTACCAAGAAAAGGGAATTTTTAAAGATATAAACAAACTGCCCACATTAGTGAGTGCAGATTCTAGGCTCCATGGAGTAGCACTCTTCAGTTATCATCTTTCTGGACAAATACCACTGATATTTAGGATGATGACTTTGAGGCCTTGTGAATCATTATCAAGGCTGAAAAATTCAATTATTTTCATTAAAGCGGGAAAGTGAACTCAGCATTTGAATTGGAATTCATTCCAACTTTGCATGCTCCCCACTTTGAGACTTTATGGATGTGGACTCTTCAGGATAAAATGGTTTTTGAGAAAAGCAGGACGAGCAGGACCTTTTTAGGCAGAGGACTCGGACAGGCACCACCATTTGATGACAAAACCATCACCACAATTTTGGGTTCTTCCTACTGAGGCAAAAAATAATGGAACTAATTTCTTTTTGATAATATAAAACATATGCAGTCATCAATTATAAAAAAAATATTTCTGTAATTAAAATTTAATGGATTCATTAATCATTATTTCCTGTTAGGTAACACAAGTCTTAAAGTCATTCAAGTTTTAAACACTGTTTGTCTTCATCCCCAATGCCAGCGAGTTATCCTTAAACAATCTTTAAGAGACTCTCTTCCTTCTACTCCACACCCAGACCTCCCTCCCTGCGTACTGGGACCATGGTGCTGGTTTCCACGTGGCTTCTCCCCCTTCACCCCCTGACCCATCCTATGCGGAATCCTACTTGCTCATCTATAGACAGATGACACCCTAATTTACATTCCCAGCACTACCCCTCTCCCTGCTTTATACATCCAATGCTCTACTCAACATCTCCATAAGGCCGTCTTCACCTGAAATTTGCCAAAACCAAATTACTGATTTTATACCCCAAACTGGCTCTTCCTGAAATCTACCCATTTCAAGTAATGGCAGTTTTAGCCTTCTGGTTGCTTATTTCACCAAATTCTGTTGGCTTTACCCTCCAAATAAATCCAAATTCTGACTACCTGCCACCTAATCCATTTATCACCTTGATTATCAAAAAAAACCTCCTGGGGGAGTTCCCTGATGGTGTAGTGGCTTAAGGCTTCGGCGTTGGCGCTGTCAGCACTGCGGCCTGGGTTCGATTCCCAGTCAGGGAGCTACCCACATACCGAAAAGCAAAAAAGCAAAAAAAAAAAAAAAAAAAAGCCTCCTGCCAGATCCCCTGCTGCCACCGTCGATCCCCTACGGAAAGTTTACAGCGAAATAGTGACTGATTCTATTAATACCTGAGTTAGATCTGTCCCTCCTGCAGTTCCCACCAAACTCACAGTAAATCTGAAGTCCTTACAGTGGCTGCATGGCCCTCTTACTCTGGTCTCTGACCACTTCCCCATCTGACTTAGGACGGTCGCCCCTCGCCAGCTGTGTAGCCATATTGGCTTTCTTTTTTCCTTACATTCCAAATGCTGTCTTGCCTCAAACAGGGTGTCCTTGTCCTGCTCTCCAATCTAGCTCATATGTGTTGTTTTCAGTGTCATTTCCTCCTGCCCAAAACTTCTCCTTACTTTAAATCTCACCACAAGCTCACTTCTTCCATGAAGTCTTCCTGGATACTCCAATGATTGTCCTTTTCCCTGGACCCTGAGGTTACTTTTTGACCATTGGGCTTATCTCCTCATTCACAAGAAGCCTGGCCCTCCTTTCTGAGCAACACAGCCCATTTGGAGCTAGCTAGCCAAGGGGATGAAAACTTCCCTGGGGTTGAAGACCATTTATTTTGTTTCTATTTCCTAAAGACCCATGGTGTGGCATACCTGCAAATAAAGCTCTTCTGGATTCAGTATGTGTTGACTCCAAATAGAGCTAGGAAAGAAGGTGCAGGAGAGCTGATGGATGTGTGTCTTAAGTAGTTCTGATGAGGAGTGAACTACTGATGCACACACTAGCATGGCTGGATCTCAAATGCATCGCGTTAAGTGAAAGAACCACACCCTAGAAAATACGTAGTATATGATTTCATTTACCTGGTATTCTGTAAAATGCAAAACTACAGGGATGGAAGATAAACCAGTCATGGCCAAGGGTTCAGGGTCAGGAAGGGCTTGACTACAAAGGGGCAGCAGAAGGAATTTTGGGGGTGTTGGATCTGTTTTGTATTCATTGTTGTGGGTCTATGACTCCACACATTTGTCCACATTCATATAACTTGTACACCAGCAACAGTGAACTTGACTGTTAGTATGCTAAAAGTAAATTTAGAAAATACACACACACACAAACAGGACACTGACTAACACATTTAACTGCTTAATAAGTGTTTCTGTCACTAAGAAAAAAGGCCTGCTTTGTACAAAATGAGAAATATATCAATGGCAAAATGTATTTGCTTATGGAGAATTATCTGGACAAAATGTAAGAGTGGTTGAAAAATGATTTTCCTGTTTTTGAAATACTCTATTATATCTATGCTTTATAGGGAAAACCTATTTCATCTTTAAAATAAGGAAAGAAAAAATTGTGAAAACCTTGCAACTATGTGCTAATTATTTAAAATAATCCAAAATAAAGCAACTATTGTATTTTTGTCTAAAAAAAGTTCTGATGTCCAAAAAACAAACAAACAAACAAACACACACACACACACACACACACAGAAAACAAAACAAAACACCACTTTCACTGTGGTAATGAATGTGCAAAGGAAAGTTTGGAAACACACACATAAACTTAAATAGCTATTATCTTATTTCCCGTAGATGACAGCAGTGAAGGGAACGCACGTGGAGTTAGCTTCAGCTGTAGACACTGTTGGCATCCATTCGTTCCTACAATAATCCCCTAGAGAAAGCAGCTGAAAAATCCCCACTTTACAGCGGGAAACTCTAAGACCCAGCGAGGTTAAGTGACTGACCGAAGACCGCAGGGCTGGTGAGTGGCTGGGCCAGGCGCCCACGCAGGTCTGTCTGCCAGATGGTGTGCTTTCCAGACGCCTGCTCCTGCCAGCCGTGCGGACTGAGAGCCGCCCAGAGCCCCAGCTAAGGCTCAGCGGGCCTCGGCTCACCCCGCGGGGGCCCCAGCTCGAAGAGCGTGCTGCTCTCTCAGGTCTGGCCTCTCTGCAGCCACGGGATCTGTCACTCCAGCATTCCTGCCCTGTTAGTGTTCTTGCTTGATCAGGATGGTGAGGAAAACCAGTCCATATGCAAAGTCACTGAGGTGGGGACCGGGATCTAAGTCCTGTCCCCTCCGCTGCAGCGCCGGCTCAGGAAACAGGCAGCCTCTAAGGGGGCTGTTCTGTCAGGAAGATAAATGTTGCCTCATTGATTCTTTCACCAAGGAGCGTGTCCGAAACGGCAGCTGCTGGACTGAAGCACTTTGAAGATTGAACCCAGGAGTCCAGTTCTAGCCTTTCCTGCGGTCTTGCCTAGTAATTCAAACTTGCATGACAAATTTAAGTCCCTGGCATGGGGCTAGGATAGAAAGCAAAATGAATCAGTACCCCAACTTTCCCAAGGAGATCCTTAGAGAGTCACCAGGGATCACCAGGACTGATCACCCTAAATATTTCCTACCGTAGCGTGTACTCGTATAGCCACCCAGCCCAGGATTTACAAAGTTTATTTAAAAGGAACTTCAAGGACAGAGGGAAATCCTGAAGGGCAACGAAGTCAGGAAAATGGAGAGTGTAAAGTCTCCCCACTTGCAGGAGATGGTGAAAGGTGAAGGGTCATTAAAATTTTATGTGTGTATGCGTGAACGTGTATCCAAGGGCCGTCTGGAAAAACCCCGCCATGACTGCCTCTAGTTTTCATATTACACGGCTGCATACTTTCTGGACAGCCCTCGTGCATACACCGACGTGTGAGTGTCAGAGCCATCATTCTCACTGTGTCAGCTGATGGTGTCACCCTTTCCCTCACCAACCGTCTTCCCCGTGTCCCTGTCTGGCGTCACCCACTACTCATAGCAAGAATTCTCAGAGGACACGTACTCGAGCACCTACCCCGAACTTCCCAGGGTGTGGGGGGGTCGTATGATGTGGATGAGATGGGCTGGGGCCAGGGGGCAGATGGTTATGTCCACTTTCACCTGACCTCTCACATGGGAGGAGGCCGGTGCAGTGGCAGATCTTTCCACCAGGTGGCACTCATAGCTCAGCTTTACTTTCATTGTCTGTTGCCGGAGCATTTTACCTGTCTTCACTGTGGAGGAAAGCATGACCTCCCAATTCATGTATTGATTTCGGGTCATGTTTGGGTTCTATTGTCTTCTGTACAATTACAGATTATTCTTTGCCTCTTGGATCTTGGCAAGGGACTCGACTCTGAGGGGATAGTCAATAGAACTTGAGTGGCAAGTGTCATTTTCAACACACACACACACACCAACTTGCTCTAGCTCCAGAAATGTTTTTTTTTCTTTCCTCTCTTTCATAGCCCCTGCCTCCCTGCCTCTTCCCTGCTCCTCTCCATGGGCAGCATGGTGTGACCAGATGGCATACTTGGTCTTGTTAGAAGCCAGTGCAAGGTCACCTTTTCAGTATTCAGGTCTATTACATCGTGGTCAAGGCATGGATTGCTAGCTTCAAAAATTGCTTACCCTTGAGCCTTAAAGATCAAAATTCAAAGGAAAAAGATGACTGAAGACTTATTTTTGAGGGAGGACATCAAAACTGTGTCAGGTGTTGTGACTGAATTTTTTATGGCCACTCTCGCTGGGGAGGTTGTTTGTAGAGCTGAGATCACCAGAGTTCTTGGAAGCCTCATAGTAATATTATTGGATAGGATCTTGTTAGTAATATTATTGGATAGGACCCTGTTAGTAATATTATTGGATAGGATGCTGTTATTAGAGCTTAAGACAAAAGATATAAGATAAGCACTATCCCCAAAGAATCTAGTCTATTTGGAAAGGTAACAAATGTAGTCACTCCAGGAGTGTTGTTGGAGTAAAGTAATCTCTGTGAAGAGCTTCATGCCAACAAATTTGCTCTGGGAGTTCATAAAAAATAGCCTGTCTCTGAGTTCTAGGAGGTTGGGGAAGCTTTTAGGTAACAATGGGCAATAGAGAAAATAGGGGAGGGCATATCCAGGAAAAATGGGAGAAATGATGCACAGGAAGTGTGGATGAAAGTTCTATTTTATGAAAAGACCTAATGGCATTAAATTCTCAGCATACTTCCACACGAAATAATGATGTCCCTGACGCCCAGCAAAATTATTAGTCTTTAAAGCAGTATTTATTTTTATTCTTATGAATGACCTCATTCATTCAATACATATTTATGGAGGTTTATTTTTTTTATTGTGCTGGATGTTTCATGGGAAACCAAGATAGACCAGGCAGGATTGCTTTCTCTGGTGCCTTCATGCAGGAGGGAGGACAAGAGAGAGTAATAACTCTAATGTCAGAAAGAAAGACAAAGTCTCTAAGTTAAGCATAGAAAAATACAGAAGTTAAGGGTAGGATAAAAATTGTTTACAGCTGGAGGTTCAGTGGTGGGATAAGTTCATGCAATGTTAGGGAAGAGGAGTGTTTTGTTTGGAGAAAGGGGCATGCACCAAATAAAGAGGTTTGTAAAGAAAAGACTGAATGGGGTACAGGAGTAGGAAGATGAGAAAAGATGTTGAAAGTTTAGTCTAAGGCCACATGAGAGCCAGCTTTGCATGGCAGGGTAAGGCATGTGAACTTATTAGGACGTGACCATATACTTTTGAGTAGATGGACAAATTGATTTTTTAAAAGACCTGTGTTTCAAAAGATGAGACCCTAACACTGACGTAGAAGATGGATCAGCCAGGAGAGAAAAGGGACCTGGAGAGGTCTGGTTAAAAGCCTGTCCCGTCAGCTCTGGAAAGAATATGGCTTCATAAGGTGCCATTTATTTGTATCATTCTGGAAGTCATCAACATTTCAAAAACAAGATTAAGGAAATAATGTCCTGGAAATTATTTTTGGTGAAATTAAGATAAATGTATAATTCACAGATCCCAAAATGTGTGTTAAAAGTACCAAAAGTAGCTGAGAACAGAGAGAAATGATGCAAGAAGTGACAAAGAGAAAAGGCATAGAGAAGGGTAAGATGGTAACTATTTCAGAAATCATGGGGAGGATGCGCCCTGAATGCAGAATCTACATATGCGCTTTCTGTTTACAGTCGTGGTTGTGAGAAGGGGTTCATCAGAGATGGTAGCAGACGGTGTCACAGAATGAATATAGTAGAAAGAATCGGAGGATGGAGGCTTCATAGAGAATTGTACCAACCTACCAATTTGTAGACTGTGTCTTCTTGGTGGCATCCTACATTGTGTCATAAATTTCTGCCAGCCTGTCCCCTTCCCATAAAGGACACACTTCCTCCATCGCAGGGACTTCCTGCAAATAGCTGGCCCAGGGATTCAACGATGACTAAGAAAAAGATGAGCAAGTACTAAATCAATACAAAGGTAATTTAAGAATAAAAGAGGCAAAAGAGTTTCAAAATGTATTAACAGGTGAAGGACATTTACCAGAAAAATGTTTCTAAAAAGTAGAAGGGAAATTGTGGTAAAATATTTCATTACAAATTGAAACAAGTAAACAAACAAACAAAAAAAACCCCAAAACAAAACCCACACAAAGCAATCATTTCTACAAATGAAGACTCAACAAAAAAAGTAAGAACTGGGGAAAGAGATGGCCAGATAATAAGAGAAGACAGAACATGAGGGGTTAGATCTCAGGAGAGAAGTAGAAAACAGACCAACAGCCATCACAGACACGAAGGCAAAATTGTAAGTAGCACAACGGAAAATGCACCCCATGGGAGGCACAAGAATGGACACAGAGCGGAGTTCCCCGGTGGTATAGTGGGTAGGCTTTGGCACTCTCACCAGGGTCTGGGTTCGATCCCTGCTCAGGGAACCAACCAAAAACAAACAAACAAACAAACAAACAAACAAAGTACACAAAGGACACAATGAGGGAAGTCATAAAAACAAATGCAACTCCAAAAGATAAACACAGTTAGGTAGAACATTACAACTAAAGACAAAAAAAAGGATTCAACATTTGCATAAGTGGAGTCTGTGGAGATGAAAGTAAAAAAATGGAAAAGAAAAAATATTGGAAACATGTAATTTAATGCAATTTTATTTAAACACCTATGTCAAAAGTTCACACCATGGGATAAGGATCATTGTCAATACAAACACAGAGTCAAGTAGATTTGTTAGATGTAAAGATTTTAAAACATGCTCTGGGCATCCAGGCAGAAAGATCAAAGAGCATATGAAAAGGAATAAAAATTAGTCAGGCCTCGAATTTCGCTGTAGCAGATTTTCATGTCAAACTATATGGTGCAATACTTAAATAGACCTTTCGTAAGTTAAGTACATTGAAACTGATTTCTCACTCACGGTAGGCACATAACCCATTTTGGAGGGTGGCTATTCACAGTGATTCAGGTGTCCAGGCTTTGTCCATCTCGTTCATCTCCTACCAACTTGCAGAAGGGGAAGCAGAGCCTGACAAAGACACACTCTTTGTAAACACTTTGGCCTGGAAATGCATTCACTTGTCTTGGCTTCTGTCTCCTCACCTTCCTGACAAACTACATATAAGAGTGGGTGGGAAATGTAGTCTCTAACTATGCAGCCACTTTCTAGCAGCCACTTTGGAACTGTTTTGGGGAGCAGTTAACTATCTTTGACACACTCATATCCTTGTATAGGCAGACTCAACTTTGTAAAAGTATCAAGTCTTTCATGTTTAAATTTAACACAATGAGCATTACAAGTGTTTTTTGGAAACAGACAAGGTGATATAAAGCCCCTATGGGAAACTAAAAAGTAAGTATGGCTAGAAAAACTCTGATATAAGAGGATAAATGAGATGTAAATAATTTTGCCATGTATTAAAACGTTATTATTTAGTTCCAATGATTGAAACAGTGAAATACCAGTGCATGATTTATGAATGGACCAAAGATAAATAATTGAAAGCTTAGCTTAAAAAGAAGATGAGCAAATTTAGGACACAAGTCGGAGAAGTTATCGAAAACCAAGATAAACTTCAACAGATAAAAGATTTAAGGATAAGAAATGAAATTATAAAAATGAAAAGTGAAATGTAGAAACATTTTTAATATTAGCTTGGGGAAGATCTTTCTCATTGTCATTCAATACTTCTGAAGTACTAAAAAATGTCTGGTTAATTGGACTACATAAAAATTAAAGACTATTTTAATTATAGTTGACATTCAATATTATTTTATGTTAGTTTCAGGGTGCATGGCATATTTTGTCTTTCACTAAATTGCTTTCCATTTCAAGCCTAAATTTCAATTTAATTAAAGAAATAATTACAGGACATTTATGATCAAGTTCATGAATAAAAAGGCAATGGCAGCTATATTTTAACTCCCACTTCATTGACAGTTCTACCATTGATTGTAAGAAAAGAGATGTAAAAACTTTTTGAAACGCAAGTATCAATATCAGTGACATGTGATATAATATATAGATATTATTGAAAGTAATATAAGCATCTTATATACCAGTTTGAGTTCAAATGAATAACTATCTAAATGATCATGGACAACATATTTATGGTCTCAAAAGATTTCCATAATAACTTATGTATCATTCATTAGAAGATTAATTATATTAGTCATCTTTTCTAAGAAGAGTATGTCATCAGTAATCTTAGCTGTAGATTAAAATTTTTGGAACATTTATCATGTTTGCTAAATGCTAGATGCTGTTAGTGTTTAGTAAAAAAGGAGTGGAGTTACATCCTATTGACTGGTGACACTTGCATATACCTGCCCATGTACACACATATCCACCCATTCACATGCATAACACTCTTTCTCAATATGTTCCAGGGCCGAAAAGGACTAATAATGTCCACAGTAGGGAGGAATCAGTAAGAGCATATTCATGAATCAGATTTCTGTTTTTAGTTCTCTTGTGAAGGGTAATTGTTCCCATAAGTAACAGTATATGCCTTGGTCGCAGTTTTCAGCATGGAGAAACATTAACTGTCTCTCTTCCTTCAATGAAATGGAAGCTCTACTGATTTACTTCTGAATAAATCTAACACAGTAACACTTAATATCAAGCACTGATTACTTAAATGGACACAGAAAACATTATTTCACCCAAATAAACAGTAAACATTGTTGCTAGAAGTAACATAGGAGCCCAAACCATTGGTGCTGTCACCTAGAACTTTATTCAGTAGAACTACAAAAGATGAACCCATCTGAAAAATTCCAGCCACCATTTTTTTCCATGATGACTAATGGACCCCCAAATCAAACTCTGGAGATTTTGTTGATGTTGTTTTTATTGTTGTTTGTTGTTATGCTCTTCAGGGTTACAAATTTGGTCCAGACCAGTTGATTCTTTTGAAATCTACTTTGGGGTAAACAACCTGTCATGGGCAGAATACCAAACAATTCTGCTGAAGCCAAAACGCTTTCCCTGGTCATTGACTAAATGTGTTAATTTTTCTTTTCTGCCTGCATTGTAGTTGAGCTTTTGCCCTTCACTCTGGCACATGTGAAATGCTGATTAGAAATCGAAAGAACTAGAAATGTGGACCTGATGGCTGTAATACTCAATTTATAGTACCTAACACTAACAATATAGGTCTCTCAGAAGTGGCTTATAAGTATTGATTTTAAAATGGAGACCGCCAGAAAATATATAAAAATCTTCTGAACGTACAATCCTCTAGATTTTTTTTTTTTAATTTGAGGACTCAAAGAAATCTACTCTAAGTGTGAAGACATCCTTATTGCCTATTTTTGGGCAGTGGTTGCTTCCTGGTCTATTGACATGGCCTGCTACTGAAGAGTTAAACCTATTGGCATGTTTGTCATACTCCTGCCTAACAGTCCCTTAAGCAAGCCACAAATCTTCCTTGCTCTGGATGACAGTTAATGAACTGTAAAATCTTGCACCAATATTTCTATTTCATCTGCAAGCTTGAAGAAGGCAAGTTTGTTTTTTACCCTCAAGAAGAACCAACTATATTTCTTAGGCAGTCAAGGATAATTTGATCATGTGGACCTCTTTTTAGTTAGAACATCTTTTGAGCTTGGGAATTTGATTCAGAAGATCACAAGTTTCTAATTATTCTTTGGCTGGTTTTATGTTCCTGGGTGAAGTTTATTAGCCTAACTATATTGCAATCACTTTTAACTAACTCACTCTGTGACCTTGAGCAAATGACTTTACCTCTTTGAGCCTATTTTCTCTTCTGTAAAATGAGAGTCCTAATATCTAATAAAATTCCTTAGAAAGTCAAATGAGATAATGATTTTTATATTTTTTAAAGATCACTTAAAATTACCTGACTAAACATTATATTAATTCTCAAAAGCTTTAAATCATATTAATAATAATATAATATATGCATATATACATGTGTGCAATATACTGGGTGGCCCAAAAGTCAGTATACAGTTGAATCAATGAAATTCATCACAACAGATTATATGGGTACACATAGACACACACGGACACACAACAGAACAAACAATACTGTATACTGACTTTTGGGCCATCCTGTATTTTAGATATATGTATATTTGGATAAGTATATACTTCTATATCCTTTGAGCAAGTTGTATGAAATATAACTATTTTTGAAAACTGAGCAAAATGAAACACAATTTAACACGAGAAAGCAACTGTTTAGAATCAAGAGTAATAATACATTTTAAGAAGCATCTATTGCATATTCTGGAATAATTGTTGTGTGTGTGCCCTTAGTCATATTATATTATACTTTGCCTTAAATTTTGATTGGAGCCACCTCACAAATTCTAATGTATTCTAAATTATTGTTCCAGTTGAGCCCTGTTTAATATTTACCAACATTATGCCATTAGAAATGCCACTAACTTTTTAATTCCATTTCTAATTTACCCTTCTGTGATTTTAGGAAGAATTCTGGGTTGTTGATTTTTAATTGCTCCTCTATTTCTCAGCATCATTTCTTATCTTACTCACCTGGGATTGGGCAGGTCAATGGTCTTAAACCAAGTGTCCAAGATCATTTTCAATGTATTTTTTAGCTGCTAATCTTTTACAGGGTCCTACTAATTTCATTATGAATTTAATCCCCAAAAGTTTCTGGGTTTCCTTTAAAGCAGATTTAGTTCCACATTTTGGCTTGAGAATTTGGTCAACTAGATTTTCCAACTCTTATTGCCAGTCCAAATTACAACTTTCAGGTGAGGTAGCACACAAGGTACCACCAGATAGAATTTTGTGCATCTGTTGCAGATCCCAAAAGAGGTTTTCATTCGTCAGGATCGTCCATTCCAGTGGCTGGGCATGTGTCTTTAAAAAGTTGATATCAATAAGGCTTTGTCATTGTCTCCTCTTCAAGATTCTTCATCCACTTTTATTTAAATGAACTAAAGTCCATACTTCATTTAAATTTGCTTAGTTCCCCCCACCCCCGCCCCTTTTTTTAAACCAATGTCCTTTTCTTGATCCAGATCCCTTTCAGGATACATTACATTAGTTATGTTTCCTTAGGTTCTTGCAGACCTCTCAGACTTTTCTTGTTTTTGATGATGTTGACAGTTTTGAGAAGTAAGGGTCAAGCATTTTGTAGCATATTCCTTAACTTGGATTTGTTTGATGTTTTCCTCATGTTTAGAACGGGGTTAAGGTGTTTTGGAGAAAGAACACAGAGATATCACCTTATCACATCATATCAGGTTACATGTTAGCAATTTGACTCATCATTGTTGATGTTGACCTTGATCACTGGATCAAGGCTGAGAGAGTGTTTGTCAGCTTTTTCCACTGCAAAGGTACTGTTTCACCTCTCCCTGCCCCTTTTCATGTTATACTTTTGGAGGGAAGTCACTATGAACAGCTCACACTTAAGGAATAGTTACCTTCATCTACTGGAGGTGGAGTGTGTATATAAGTTATTTGGAATCCTTCAACACAACTTATCAGTCCCTTCTCTCTTAATTATGCACAACAGCTGTCCGGAAAGTATCCATCCATGTAATATAAAAAATAGAGGCATTTATGACTGAATGTTTTCCAGACAGCTCTCATATTTATTAAATCATTCACATTAGTATGGACTCCTGGATTTTTTTTTTGTACTTTGGGTTATAATTCAATACTACTTTATCTATTTTGGTGCTCAAATTATTCCAGCTCTGGCCATTGGGAGCTCTTGTAGTTGGCTCTTGTGTCCTATTGATATACCCTGTTATTGTGAGTTTTTCTTTATCTTCCTTTAAGCCCTTCCTTACTTTCTGGTACTATAAAATTCTCCAGACCCAGCTTCTGTATTTCCTTCACCAGTCCTAGAATTAGCCATGTTTTAAAGGAGTCTTGGTTTCTCTTATTGCAGAATGGTCTTAGAAACCCAAGATTGAGCACTAGGTTGCCAGTGGGGTGTTGTTTGTTTTAGGCCATCTCAGCTGACAGCAAAGAAATATATTTTCATATAATAATCCATGTGTATACACCTATATGGAAATATTTCTATATTTAACCCCTGTGTCTTTATTAAGCTAAATGTGAGTTTATACTGATGTCTCCAACTCTAACCCATTACCACATGGATAATTCTAAACTTCTCTCCTTTTTATCTGTAATCTCCCACTCCAATGATAAAAACCCTGGCTCCTACCATCTGTCATGCATCTCCTTAATTGTTCAATTCCAGTGCACATGTGTAACGGTATCAGAATTAACTCATATTCCTGTGGGAAAAACTGTATCAGCTAGAATACAGTGCTTATATACAGGGTTTGGTTTTCTGCCTTCAGTTTTACAGATTCTACTTATTTCCAAAGTTGCTTAGGTTAGCAACTTCCCCTATCCCCTCCAGTGAGGTTATTTCATATACTTGTAATAAGAGGTTGGACAATTGATTTCACAAACTCATCCTAGAAAAAGTGCTGCACACCTCATTGCTGAATATCACTGTGGTCACCTTCCAAGTCCTCCCCTTGGGAAGCTATGCACTGGTGCCAGCACCTAGTCCACCGTTTAAAGCAATTTTGGAACTCTTCTTCTGGAATGGCCATCAGAGCTGTCATCATATGACCCTTGATGTCCTGAGTGTCATCAAAATGTCTTCCTTTCACTATTTCCTTTATCTTTGGATAAAGAAAAAAGTCATTGGGAGCCACATCAGGTGAGTAGGGTGGGTGTTCCAATACAGTTATTTATGTACTGACTAAAAACTCCCTCACAGACAGTGCCCTGTGAGCTGGTACATTGTTGTGATTCAAGAACCATCAGTTGGTGAAAAGTTCAGATTATTCACATCTAACTTTTTCATGCAGGCTTTTCAGCACTTCCAAATAGTCAACTTGGTTGACTGTTTGTCAAGTTGGTACAAATTCATAATGAGCAATGCCTCTGATATAAAAAAAGCTTAGCAACATTATTTTGACTCTTGATTGGAATTGGCCGAACATTTTTGGTTGTGGAGAACTGGCTGACTTCCACTGTACACTTTGATGCTTTATTTCAGGGTCATATTGGTACACCCATGTTTCGTCACCAGTGATAACATGGCTCCAAACATCTATCATTATGGTATCACATGGAGTGTTTTCACTCCCCTAAAAGTTTTGTGGCATTTATTTACCCTTCCTCCCTCCCCCAACCTCTGAAACCACTAATCTTTTGATTATCTCCATAGTTTTGCCTTTTTCAGAATGCATGGAATCACACAGTATGTGGCCTTTACAGATTGGCTTCTTTCACTTAGTAATATGTATTTAAAGTTCCTCCATGTCTTTTCATGGCTTAATAGCTCATTTCTTTTTAGCACAGAGTAATATTCTATTGTCTGGATGTATCAGACTTTATTTATCCACTCACCTACTGAAGGACATCTTGTTGCTTCTGAGTTTTGGCAATTATGAATAAAGTTGCTATAAACATCCATGTGCAAGCTTTTGTGTGGACATAAGTTTTCCACTCTTTTGGGAGCGTGACTGCTAGATTGTATGGTAAAAGTATGTTTAATTTTATAAGAAATCACCAAATTGTCTTCCAAAGTGACTGTGCCATTTTGTATTCCCATGAGCAATTTATGAGAATTTCTGTTGTTTGAAATCTTCATCAGCTTTTGTTGTTGCCAGTGTTCTAGATTTTCGTCATTCTATAGGTATGTAGTGGTATTTATTGTTGTTTTAATTTGCATTTCCCTGATAAGATATGATGTGGAGCATCTTTTCATTTCATGTTTATTTGCTGTCTGCATATCTTCTTTGACGAGGTGTCTGTTAAGTTATTTCATTCATTTTTAAATTGGATTGTTTATTTTCTTCTTGTAGAGTTTTAAGAGTTCTTTGTATATTTTGGATAACATTCCTTTATCAGATATGTCTTTTGTAAATATTTTCTCCCAGTGTGATGCTTGTATTCTCATTCTTTTGAAATTATTTTTCATAGAGCAGAAGCTTTTAATTTTAATGAAGTCCAGCTTATCAACCATTTCTTTTCATGAACTGAGCTTTGATGTTGTTTTTAAAAAGGTATCACCATACCCAAGGTTTTCTCCTATGTTATCTTCTAGGAGTTTTATAGTTTTACATTTTACATTTAGATCTATAATCCATTTTGAGTTAACTTTTGGGAAGAGTATAAGGTTTGTGTCTAGATTCATTTTTTTGGCATATGGATGTCCGATTGTTCAAACATCATATGTCCAAAAGACTGTCTTTGCTCCACTGATTGCCTGTGTTCCTTTGTCAAAGATCAACTGACTGTGTTTTTGTGGGTGTATTTCTGAGCAATCAACTCTGATCTGTTCTACTGGTCTATTTGTTGGTTCTTTCACCAATACCGCACTGTCTCATTTTGTCACGAGAGTAATAAACACTAAAGTAATCGCTCCAGCGTTATAGTAAGTCTTAAAGTCAGTCCTCCAACTTTGTTCTTCTCCTTAATTCTTACGTTGGCTATTCTAAGGCTTTTGCCTCTCCATATAAATTTTAGAACCAGTTTGTCATGATCCACAAAGTAACTCACTGGGTTTTGATTGAGATTGCATTGAATATATATAGATCAAGTTGGAAAGAACTGACATCTTGACAGTATTGAATCTTCCTATCCAAGAACATGGAATATCTTGCCATTTATTTAGTTATTCTTTGATTTTGTTCATCAGAGTTTGTAGTTTTCCTCATTTTGATCTTGTACATATTTTGTAAGATTTATGAGTGTAGCTACGTATTTTGTTTTGGGGATTCTAATGTACATGGTATTGTTGCTTTTAAAAACAAAATGTTTTTAATTATTTTAACAACCCTAGTTCTAGATGGGGAAACTGAGGCACACGGAGGTAAGATAACCTTCCCAAGGTCACACAGTCACTGAGGAGAGAAGTCAGGTTTTGTACCCACATAGGCTGTTGTAAGAATTTGAGCTTTTAACAACTCAGCAATCCTGTCTCTCTAGAAAGTAAGGTAATACAAAATAATGTCTGGGGAGGAGAATTGTTATGTTTTTTCTGTTAGCTTCCTTCCTGGTAGATTAGTTATTTCAGCTGAGTCCTGTCTCCCAAATTTGTAAGCCCACAGACACAACCTCCTAGATTCGGCACCACTTCAGGCCCAGGTGCCACACCTTCCAAGCTCTAAAGTGTGACCTGAAGTCAGGCAGAGATCATGGAGGGGGTCCCTTATACCATCTGGGCCATAGTGGCTTCTGCTACCACAGCTCTGGCCACCTGCTATGAAGTACTTCAAAACGTTTAAGTGATTTGAAACTGTAAAACATAATTATCACTAGCAATAATTTGGAGCTGGAGGTGGGGCAGGGTGGTCAGAGATGGCGTTTCCTTATTACTTTTGGCTTCCCCTGTAGTATCTGCACATTTGCAACCAATAGGTCCTCAATCACGCCTTAATACATGAGTGAAGAAAAAAAATGAACTTATGAAGTGAGGCTGCAGCCTGCTGCAAGCTGTAATTTGACAGAGGCCCCTCCTGGCCAATCTTAAATTTGCTTCCTGGGAGACATAGATGAGGCTGTTGCAGAATCAATAAATGGAGAAGGAAGTGAATGATATTATGAGATCTGCTGTCCCTCGGTCCCCATGGGAAGTTTAAAAGTCAGCGGGGATTCAGAGGCTACTCATTTGTCCATATGCGAATTATTCACCTTGTGGACCAAACTCATCTTCTTTAGCTACTTTTTCCCAGTGGTCCTCTGCACGACCTTCATCCCATCAGCTGCTGTGTGCCTGGGGAACCTGACCAATCTTCATATTGATCTCAGTGAAGTGCAATCAGAAGGGAACTTTATTGGTTGCAAAACCTTATCAAAGGCCTCATTAAGTAGCCAAATAGAAATGAATTTTGGGTTTTCCTGTTTTAGATGATCTGTGTCACTGTACAACCCAATTTCTCTCCCGGGTATGAGTAATCTGAAAGGCGTGCCCTTTGGTGAGCTCCTATGCTAGCACATTTTAGAGAGCTGCCCTCCTCCCTCTGACTCTAGTCTCTCCTCCCTCTGCACTCCAACCTCCTTCACTCCCTTCCGATGCCAGGGGAAGACTCTTCAGTGAGTGGCAAAGGTGATAGTCTCACTTAGAGGACAGGGTCAGATTAAAATGTTTACAGATCCTGTGCATTAAGATATACTCTGTGGTTGAATGTATTGTTGTTCCCTAGTATTTGCTCCCTCCTTCCCTATAAAAGGATATACATGTCCACCCAGGGCCACATGGCTGTATTCTTCCTGTAGGAGCAGTGTGCTTCCCTCCCTTGTTTGGGCATGTGACATGCTTTGGCCAATGGAATGTGGGCTGAGTGCCATCTGCTTGTGTGAACAGAAGTTCTAAGAGGTATGGTAGATTCCACCAGTTCTCTTGAACTTTTCCCTCTTCTGTAAGTATAAAATATTCCAAATGGCTGCTTCTTCAGCCTTAGTCCTAGAAAGAGAAGACATGAAGAGCAGGACTGCATAGAACCACAGTGAGTGATCTGCAGCTGCCAACAGTGAATACAAGCAACACATAAAAGCATGCTATGATAAGCCACTGGAATTTAGGGTTCTTACTGCAGTAAAACTGACCTGATACTTCCAAGAATGAGTATAACTTGAAATAAGAACTATACTAAAGGCTAGGGGTGTCTGAAAATTATGATTTCCATTCCCTACAATGCTTACTTGGATCTTTGGTTGGGACTCATCTTATAGCATTTATTTTAGAAATTCGTTTCTTCATTTTGTTATGGTCCCCTGTGTGGGGCACTGCAAACATGAACTCAGTCTCCCTCTTGGGTGGGCCTGACAAAAGGAGCCCTGCTCGGGAAGTCAGGAGACCCAGCACCTACGTGTGGATCAGCTCTGTGTGATTTTCGACAAGTGACAACACCTGTTACTCAGATGCTTGGTCTCTAAAAGAAGTACTGAGACCCAATAACTTAAGATTTGATTCAGCCATAAAATGTATGAAGTTTGGGAGAACCAATAAATGATGCTCCCCTCTCCTACCAAGTTTGGAACCTGTTGTAACAGAACGACACCCTGGAAGTGTAGATGATGGAGATCAAAAGGGAGTGTGTTGTGACAGAAGCTTTATCAGAGGACGTGGCTCAGTGCGGAGCCGGCGGACCTGCTAACCCTCCTCTGAATTCAACTTTCCTCCCCCAGCTGTGGACCTACTCTTGTCACGTGCCAGAGCGTGAGAGAACGTGTGCTGCATGTAGACGCGGCAGTGCCCATGGTGGAGCCCAGAAGGGCCTAAGCCCGGGGCAGCCACCCTCTGCTCCCAAACTTCCCAATCATTCAGGTCACCTTTCCCACTGTCTGTCGGGGACAGTGAGTTAGTTTGGATGGAGGCAGGGGTGCTCCTCCTGAGGCGGAGTTTTCTCCTCACAGGAGAGCATGCATCCCTGGGAGAGGAGCCCCTCCCCCGCTGAGAATTCTGTGATTCTAGAGCAGGCACAGAGCAGTGGGGACAGCACGCGGCATGAGGACCCGTGCTTTCAGCCTGGATTGTCCCTGACTCCTGTGACCCTGGAGACATCAGTTCATCTTGGTCTCAGTTTTAATTCTGAAAAACCGTGGTTATCCAACCCGGCACCACCCACCAGATAGCACCGTTCCATGAATCCAGTGAGATAACCGTGTGAAGTGCTTTGGAAATGGTAAAGCACTATTGCTGTAACTATAAAGCAGGACCAGGTTGAAGCGGAAAGGGTATACTGTGAATTGTGGAAACGGAGATTGTGTAATATTTCCAGTCCCAATTTGGCTTCACTGAGGAGAAAGCTGAATCAGAGACTTGAGGCAGCTTTCTGAGTGTCACACTCCGGATTCGGGACCCCCTGTCCAGGGCTCGTTTAACGGCGCCCTCGTGTAAATGCTTCATACCACGCCTGGAAACCAAGAACTCCACTTTCTACAGAAATTCTACCTTGCTCCAGCTTCCCTGTCAGCCCGAGACAGAGTCCATTATAATTCCATGAGTTAGGTGGTCTTTTCCTCCTAGGACAGGGCCATGCTGTCTCCGTTTGGGTGTTCACTTCCTTCTCAGTGGTGTGGGTGAAGGCATCTTTGGCTAGAAAGTTCTGCCAAGGAGAAGGTGGGTCCTCTGGTTCCCTGAGGCTCTCTACCTGTGCTCTGATCCCCACACCGCTCTTGGCATTGCCATCGATTTGGTGTTTTCCAAAGTGTGTCCCTCAGATGGTCAGTTTGCCAGCATAGCTCATGCTCAAAGGTATGTGTGTTCATGTGAGTTTGGGAGAGACTGATGTGTAATCCCCGTCATGGAGATTGACAATGTTTGTTAATGTCCCCAAAGCCTTAATAGTCCCATAGCAAACAGAGATTGTTTATTATTTATTGTTATAACCCCTACTTTTTTGTGGTAAATGACTCTAACTTTCAGATTCAACCCCCACTGCACCCCAAATATGGAGGTCTGAGGAGACTTCTGGACTTTGGCTTTGCGTTGGAGCCACTTGGGAAGCTTTTAGTACTCCTGATACCTAGGCGGCTCCCAACCCAATTAAATTTGCATCTCTGGGGCTGGGTCCCAGGTATCACTGATTTGAAAAGCTCCCCACCCAATTGGTTCTAAGGTAAAACCAGAGCTGAGACCTGTTGGGTTAGAGGAAATCCCTCTGGTGATGACTTCCATTGCCACAGCCCGCTGAGGTCTGGTGAGTTAGCTTGTCACATAGTAAGGCCCCGCTTACCATTTCACAAGAAACAGGAAGAATGCAAAGTTTTCCGGTGAAGTGCAAATGTCTACTGAAGGAGAAACTATTACTTGCAAACACTTACAGGGCACATGAGCATGGTTTCCGGAGTGGAATTTTAGCCTGAAGGTAGAGACTGTGACTAAACTTCAGTGCTCTCTGCAGGCCTGCCTCCGGAAATACGGAAATACGGAAGAAGTATGCAAATGAGCCCCCAAGGCTTGCTTTGAGCATCTTAGAGTTCCCCCAGGCAAGTATGTAAATGAGACGGGAACGCTGACCCCAGTTTACAAATATAAAGTCCAAGTTAGGTTTATTTAGTCTGTGCTGCTCTTCTCTAGCTCCCTTCCTACTTCCGTCTCCCCACCTGGAAAAGACACTTGCTGAGTTTTATGCACCAAGTAACTAGAATGATGCTCAGTTAGGCAGCTGCTAGTTAGGATTATGCTACGTTACTGTCCCCTGCAGTGATGTTACACACGAAAAGCATATGGCTGTGGGCTCGAGAGCACAGACCAGGGCTGCGGGGGACAGCCTCAGTGGAAGGAAGAGGTGGAGTGGAAGATCTGCATCCTCACTTGTCGTAGAATTCCCAATTTGTTGTCTGTCATTCAACATGCTCCGCCTTGCAGGTGCAATTCAAAGCAGGCAAGGTGAAATTAAACCAAGAAAAGAAACAACTAACGGCTGTGTCCCTGGACTTTTCCGGTGTGGAGTTGATTTGTATCAGTGTCCTGAAAGCCTCCAAGATAAATGAGAGGGAAGGAGGTGGGGTGATGCCAGGCTGATTTACATATTTGCAGCTGGTCAAGGGCTGCTCTTGGAAAAGCAGGTGTTGGCTTCCGTCAGTATTCTTGGTCCTTTATGCATACAGGGACATACAATAATACACATAAGGGCCCAACTGTTCATCAGGCATTCTATAAGGCACTGTGCATACATATTCCATTCTATCTTTGCAATGTCAGTGAGGAAAGTATTATTAATAGTTCCATTTTCTAGCAGAAGCAGCAGCAGTATAGAGAAGTTGAGCAATTTACACAAGGTCATAGCTACTGAGCTGCAGAAACTGGACTTGACGTCCTATAAACTTTAGGCTCCTTGCTGCTGCCCTGGTGCTAAGTGGCTTTTAGTTTGTTTGTCCAGATCTCATAACGTGTTTTCATCTTCCCAGGGGCCTCCAGGTTTCTTAAGCTGTCCTGGCCTCCCCTAGAATGACTCAAATTCTACTTGCCTGCTTAATGCCTATTTTTCTTCCTCTCTGGGGGCTGTCCTGACGAACTGGAAATTTAGAGTGCTTGTGCTCGCCCCACAGAGGTGTCTCATTACTGGTGACGAGTAGTAACATAATGAATGACCTATGGATCTGGTTGATGAGGGGAAGGAACGCAGAGCCCAGCATCACCTTGGGCCAAGAATCTTGTCCTTCTAGACAGAGGGGAGGAAAAGGGGTAGAACAAATGAATACAGAAAAATATGTTGGGAAAGGTGAAGAAAGAAATTGCGGAGTTCAGTGCCTTGTGGCTTCTATTTCCTTTGGGTAATTAGAGGCGCTGTTTCATGGTATCGCCTCCTAGTTCTCGTTTCATTTGGATAGCTGTCCTCAGCCCAGTGCTTTGAGCAAGGCTGTGTTTTGAGGGCCCCTTCCCGCACTTTGAGGATGGGAGGCCCTGGCTGGGAGTCCTGAGTTCTGCTGTTTGGCGGACTAAATATTCCACCGGCCGAGGGGAAAGGCCAGTCCGCATTCCTCAGGGAATCTATCAAGATGCTCAGAGGAGGTTTAGTTAAATAGACCACACTGAACTACGACAAGTGTACCTCCTGCTCCTGGGAAGAAAGGCGGTGTTTGCAGATGATTAATGATTTGTCCATTAAGAACCAACTTAAAAAAAACAAAAATCAACCTTTTTGGGTAAAATATTTCTAAAATGCATTGAACACTTTCTCTTGAAAGGAGCACAGTCAACAGAAATGAATACTTTCTTGGTCTATGTATGGACCCCCATTCTCCTTCTATGCACTGAACCCCCTCTAGGCTGTGATGCTGGGGGCAATCTCTGGGGGGTTGAAGTTTCAGGGCTGCTCAGTTTTCCATTAAATGGCTCAGGGATATGCAGTCTTTTTTCTCTGGCTCTGTGTTAGCATTTTGTAGTGTTTCCATCTCCTCCCCATGGTCATGCTCGGTGTAGTGTGCAAATACGCCTGTTTGTGTGCATAGATAGAGAAATCTAAATAATGCATGTTGCTATGAATTTTAATGGCGAATTATTATTAGTATTATTATTATAAGTATTGTTTTTCTCAGAATTGTAATGAGCCTCATGGCCTCCTTTTCTTACCTTTCTTTAAGCAGGTACAATCACAGATACAATTTTAAAGATCATTTGCAGATGGTGTAGTGACTGTGCAACTTTTTAATTGCTTTTCTTTTGGTACCAACAAGTGGAAGCTACCATCTTTTTTTTTTTAATAACTCCAGGGCTTCATGACAGTAATTGATTTTGTAATCAGTCCTTCTGGTAGCACTTTAAATTAATGTTCTCACATATGGATTTAATTGGAATTTAATAAGATAGTTAGTGCATGATAAGTAAAAAAGTACGTGATACTAGAAACATATTTACTAAAGATTAACCACCACAGAGATACAAATCTATTATGCAGAAACCCCAATAAATATTTTCAGAATGTCAAATCATATGTAAACATTCTGAGATGCTTCAAGTAAATCCATCTCTTCAGCTTCATTTGTTGTTCTGTCCTCTAAGTAAACATAGCTGTTTGCTACAAATAAATTTATTTTCATCTCATTCAATTGGTTCAGCAGAATTCAGCTGTCAGGGCAAAAACATCCTCAACTTTAATGTAAAGTGAAGCGGACTTCCTCATTCAGTAAATCTGGGGTAGAACCTGAGAATTTGCATATCTACCACATTTTTGGGTAATGCTACTGGTCTGAGACGCACTGATGTCGTGCATTGTTTTGTCTTAAGATTATAGGAAGACTTTGATTTCCTCTGCCCAAATGTAATTTCTGGTCTTAGCTAAAATCTGTAGTGAGAGGTTAAAGAGGGCCCATATCCTTTGCCACTGTCCCCATTGGGAGGTGGGCTATTTCTCCTTTGCTTTTAATCTGGACTAGTTCTATGATTGTTTAATCAATGGAATGCAGAGGAAGTGATGTGGTAACATTGCGACTGGGGGCTTCAACTTCCTCCCTCCTGGGCCCGGCTGCCATGCTGTGGGTTAGCCGAAGCAGAGGGCTCCCCATGGGGAAGAGTTGGGGCCACCGGCCAAGAGCCTTGGCTAAGTTCCCAAGCAACAGTGAGCACGAACTTGACATCCTGACATGAGTGAGCCATCCTGAAAATGGAGCTGCTGCCTCAGTTTACCTGACCTGGAGCAGAGCCAGCAAGCCATCCCCACTAAGCCCCGCCCAAATTGCAAAGCCGGGGTCAATAATGCTGTTGCTGTTTCAAACTGTTTTGGGGTGGTTTACTTTCCGATGGGAAACCCAAGCTTACCTCCCTATAGGTTGATGGGGGCCTAGCACTCTCTCAAGGTAAGTCAGGCATAGATTTTGACGTTCCCCTGCTGTGCGTGTGCCCAATGTCTGAAGGACATACAGCAGTCCCCCCTTGCCTGAGGTTTCACTTCCCATGATTTCTGTTACGTCTGGTCAACCGTGGTCCAACAATAATAAGTGGAAAATTCCAGAAATAAACAATGCAGAGTTTGAACATTTCGCTCTGCTCTGAGCTGCGTGATGAAGTCTCCTGCGGTCTCGCCCTGGACATGAATCACCCCTTTGTCCGGCGTCTCCGTGATGGCCTGCCTGTTAGGCACTGAGCAGCCCTCTCAGCTACCAGAGGGACCACCGTGACGTCGCAGCGCCTCTGTTCTGCACCGATTTGACGTCCTATGGGCCCAAGCCGCAGCAGCAGCGACGCGGGCAGTGCCGCTGTGCCACCGAGAAGCTGGAAAGCTTCTGCGAAGTGAAGGCGGTGTATGTTATAGGACGGACAGTGTGCGTGAGGCCTGGTACGACCGGCGGTTGCAGGCATCCGCTGGGGGGCTAGGACCGTATTCTCCCGTGGATGGCGGGGCGGGGGGCGACTGTATCAAGCAAATACGTCACGAGTGGGCAAAGGTTCATTTCAGAACTTTAGTTTTCAATTCTGCCAGTCCCCACAGAGAGCCCGACTTTACGTGGGGGCAGCGCACATAACTGTCCACAGGACGTTATTTCAGGGTGTTGGAAAAGTCCCTCCCTCAAGACCCTTTTCCCGTTGGCCCTGAGAATACTCAGCGGAGGCGCTTGCGGCTGTGGCGTTTACCCCGAGATAACTCGTGGATCGGTCCGTACTTCACCCGCAAAGTTCTGTGCTTTGAAATTTCGCACACGAATAGGCTATTGTTAAATACTGATCACCATACACATTCTGTTATATTAGGGTTCGAGACAAGTTCTGTTTAGAAGTAATTCCAAGAATAGTTTTCATATTTTATGTTCACGTTGAAAACCGTGTTTATGTAAAATTAAACGAATGCCGCAGTGAGCTGCCCTTTTTTTCCTAAATAGGAAAAGGGTTAACATGTGATGCCATGGGGTCAGTGATGCTCACATTTTCAAAATTATGACTCAGTTCCTTTACCTTGAACAAATGAAACTTTGCTGTTAAAACGCAAACAACATGATTGATTTAACACCTTAATGCTCAGTGGCCATTCACAGCTTAAACCCAGGCTCTGTTGGCTCTTCCCTAAGGGTGGACATGCCCGGTTCCCTCCCAGTGCGTGAGGGTGGCCCCTCGTTCCCACCATCAGGAGCCTTGCATGTGTGTGTGTGTGTGTGTGTGTGTGTAGGAAGTTCGCTCTTCAGAAGCCAAGACACTGTTACTGTAGCAGATTCTTGTTTCTAGAAGAAGCAGTGAAGTTGAAAACAAATTGACTCATGGGATAAAGGTCATACTTGGAAGATTTACATTATTGATCATGAAACTTATATTCAAAATTTAAAAAGTATGCCCATAAAAACTTTAAACAATGAACATTTATGGAAGTGCAGTGTACAATTTACTCAACATTGATAATCTGTTCAAATAGGTAATACGAGTATCGGTTTCAATGTGGTTTTAGACATCCAGTTCAGGAAAATAAGATATTGTTGTGCTTTGTAATATCTTCCCACTGTATTTTCATTACAACTACCAGAAAGCAAAGCGGTGCTCTTATAAGGGATGTTCAACTCAGTTTAAGATGTTATTGCCCAGAATACCCATTGTGAATAAGACAGTCGGCTGTGCACTGCAGGGGACCCAACAATTTTGATCTCAATGAAGTCGAGTTGGTGTAATAAAAACAGAATAAAAACGACTTCAATTTTAGATGACTGCAGCATCAGAAAGGAAGTACAGAGTATTATAGATTTTCAAAGAAAAAAATCCTGCTAAAATCTGGTTGCAGAGACAAACAAGCCTTTTTAAAGGATTCAGTGTATGTGTAACAATAAAAGCAAGACTCCTTGTATTAAAAGCAATTTGCTCCTCATGAATCTGTTTTCCATGCGTTATCTCACTTGACTCTTGCAAGAAGATGTAGGGCAGTGATTCTCAAAGTATGTTCACCTGACGAGCAGCAGCCACATCTCCTGGGAGCTTGATGTAAATTCTCAGGTCCCACTTGAGTCAGATTTACTGAATCAGAAACTTCCAGCAGCCTGTCAGGTCCTCCCCCTGATCCTAACACATGATTAAGTCTGAGAACCATTGATGTAGGGTTCTTTTACTTTTACAATGTTCTTTTGATTTCACGTATGGTAAGATTGAGAGTTACTGATGTTGGATTTTGTCAAGTTTCTAGAACTATACCAGGAAACCCAATTCCAAGGTTGTTTCAGGCTGAATGTCTAACTTTCTTTTGAGTTGCAACTTGAAGCATGGTTAAGATTGTCACAGGTGGAGATGGTTGACTATAGAGAGGTGTTTAGGATGCTGGGGTTATTTCAACTGGCGAGAAAATTATCTTTGAGATTTTGAAGGGAGTATTTGAGGAAACTTTGGTCCCTGGGCATTTATTTTATTCTCTGTTTCTTATTTAATAAATACAATAAAAATGTTATAATTCTTGTCTTTTTGGGGGTCTCTTGTCATATCTTTAATTACTAATAATTTAGGAAACTAGATTTTTAATAATGCTAGTGCCTGAATCTCACCATCTTTATACATTTGGAACTATACTGATAATGATGTGGGATAAAATTAAACAATGAGTAATGGTTTTCTTGTGAAGAGTAAATGCTTCATTTTATTATATGATCATTTATATAATAATCTCCCTTGGCCGTATCGCTACTTGAATAGTGTTCAACCAGATCTGGCCTTGGAAATAAGTGGAGTAAGACTGTAAAGTGTTGATATCTGTAGCTTCTGTGATGCTTGAAAAATCTTCCATGGGTCCTTCCCCAGCTATTACCCAGTTGTGCCAATGTTTCAACTAGTCCAACAGTCAACTCTCGCCAAGAATGGCACTAAAACAAACAAAACAGTGCATATGGCGCCACCTGCTGGTCACGTCTGCCCTGTGCCTGAGAGTACTCCCTGGGTACTAGCATGTTGCTTGAGCCCTTAATCCAATCTCTGTCATGTTTATGTGATTGGACCCCTTTTCTTGGGTGTTTCCTGGACCAGAGTCTTGTCCTTAACTGAAGCTGGATGGAGACTGAACATGTTGTGTAGCAATTACCAGCCCCTCTCCCAGGGCTAGTCCTCATACCTTATGCCCTCAGTACAGGGCTTGGATTTTGTCATTCTGTCTCCACTCTGGGGCCTGAAGAAAGGTCTCTATTCAGAGTATGGGGCTCTGCCCTCATCTGGTGTCTGCCACACTTGGAAAGTAGTGTCTATACAGTAGTATTTGACCAATTTTTTTCTTCTCTATGGATCACAAGTATTGACTTTTTCTCTTTAAAGCTTTGCCAAAAGCAAACCACTTAACACTTAAACAAGAGGAGATTTATTGTATTTAAGAGAAAGGATAAAATGTTTCTACAGGGATACTGTACACATTAGTGAAAGTGCCATCTTAGCTGAGTCAGCTCTCAGCGCCTCCCTAGACATCCCTTGTTCTACCACCACCATAGTCACTGTGGGCCTAGCCTTCACCCTGCAGAACGTGACCACGCAAGGACAGTCAGACACTGCAGTCCTCTGCTGAGGTGACCTCCTGCAACTCCAGCCAATTTCCTCACATACGTGAGTCTTATGGTTTTTGCTGCCCCTCGAACTGGCTTTTGGCCATTTATTTACTGGTCAGCCTGAGTGTAGGATCTAAATGCCCGTTCCTCACCTCATTAGAAAGCAAGGGGCCAGTGATAAGGTCAGATATTGGTTGTATTTCAGGCACCAGTTAACATCTGAGATTACTTGCAGGCGTGGAGTTCCCACCACAGTGAGATTATGTATGTCATTCAAAGATCTGGACATTTCATTCCTCTTTAAAAAAACTTTTATTGAGATGCCTCCACAACATCTCCCTGCATAAAAACCAGACTTATTTTTCTGTTTTCAAAAGACTGCTTAGTACCCTAATGGGTATAGTGGATGTGTCAGTTTAGGCATGCAGAAACGAAACATGCATGTGTGTGCACGTGCACGTCCATGTTATGTGTCAGAAAGAGCCCTTGAAGTCCACTGAAGGGTCTTAAGGCCTACTGTCATTTCTGTCAGGAATCATATTTCCCTCTCATCTGCCTAGGTCATCAGTGGTGACCAGATCCTTTTGCACACCCTGATATGACCCCTCATTGGCCATTCCCGCTGTACATGTAGTAAGCCAGAGCTGGGCTGGTGTTCATAGTCCCGCCCCTTCCTGCTTTCCTTTCTTTTCCCTGTTTGCAAAGGTCCTGGCAGACCTCACAACTGGAGGCAGAACCAATCGAGTCTCCATTTGGCTTCAGGAAGGGGTGTACTCATAATCCACTTGATTGTTATGCATTTGATGGTCTATTTCAGCCTTCCTGGGTAACAAAGGTTATTTTGCAGCCTGATTTGAGTTTTATTTCCTTTCATTCATACCTTCCTCCTTATCCCTTTCTTCTGGGGGGAAATTACACACACACACACACACACACACACACACACACACACGTATTAGAGCCAAACAAATTTAAAATGCATGCAAACCACATTTATTTTTTGTCATTTAAAATGAAAATAGATTTAATGAAGCCCCTGGACAAATTTAGAGACCCATTACTTTATCCAATAGGAAAATAACAATGAACACAATGACCCTGCTGTTCAGGTGCTAAAATGCTCACATCCAGGCATATTTGTGAAAAGAGAACAGACACAGCTTTCTGCTTTGCATTCTGAAGTTAGAGCAATGCTGGGTGGGACAGTGGGAGCTTAGGGTTGATACTCATCATTATTTTACAGCAATGCCATTTGAGTCTCTAGTTAAAATTTCCTGGTTTGTCTTCTGAAGATTTGGAGGGTGAAGATGAACAATCTGTATTTTTTTAAACCAGTGACCCAGGCATGGAGTTCCCACACTCTGTCAAATTAGGGAAACATTGTCCTAAAGGACCAAGCTTGAATCTGACAGAGTCATCATAGTGTCGAGGTAGAAGGGTGGTGGGGAGTCATCATTTCCCCTCACTTTACAGACACAGCTACTGGGGTTCAGGGGCTGCCTGGGCCTTGTTCAGATCATCCTGCTTTATTGGTGGAGAAGCCATCCCCAGAACCTGGGCTTCCATATTCCTGGCGAGGTGTGTTTCTGCTTGACCACATTTTCTCTCTGAGTATCACCTGATGAACTCAGATGCTCCATCTCTTCCTCGACACCTGAGGGGGGCCAGCAACACTGTTTTACTCTGAGAGAACTTTCCAGGAATACGCCCCAGGCAGCTTAGAGGGGTGCTCTGCACCTAAATAGCACTGTCCTACCTCAGAGGGCTGTGTGCACACCTCTGGATTCAGCCTGCATGTCTGCTCCCAGAGCGTGGTGCTGGCTATGTTCAGTCGTGCCGACGTCTTTCTCCTGAGGCTTTCTGTCTCCTTTCCGTATGTTCGCATTGAGGCTAGTAGTCAAATTTAGATCATGAGTCTGTTGGGCAACAACTGTAGCTGATTTTATATTCTGCACACCGCCAAGGACGGGTCCTTAGGATATGGGGAAAAATACAAAATTAGCTTGTTCTACTCTTTTGACATCTTAATGGTAGCTTTAACAGAGTGAAAACAAAAAAGTTAATAGGGTTAAGGTACAAACACACTCTTCGGCAGAGGCTCTGGTATCTGCCAATTATTTCAAGGAATCATCTGTTATGTTTGATAAAGTAGCTCGTTTACTTTAAGGACATGTATGAAAATGAGGGAAAATGTTATTGCTTATGGAAAATAATCTGTTTATACTTTTTACATACATGTATGTATTACAACATGGTATAAGTATTGAGGAATGGGGTTATTCATTCACTTATTATTTTTTTTAATTCATTTTTATTGTTAGACTTATTGGGGTGACATCTGTTAGCAAGGATTACATAGGTTTCAGGCATACAGTTCTACAGTGCATTGTCAACTTGATAAGTTCAAGTTCACCACCTAATGTGACTTCTCTTTCCATCACCTTATATTTAGCTTCCCCCCCTCCTCTCCCACCCCCTCCCCTTTCTCCCCTCCCTGACCCACTCGTCCCCAAATAAACATTAAACTATTGATTGTGTCCATGGGTTATTTGTTTGTTCATTTCTTTTTTTCTTTGCTTTCAGTTTTATATTCCGCATATGAGTGAAATCATGCAGTTCTTTATTTTTTCTGTCTGGCTTATTTCACTTAGCATGATGATCTCCAGGTCCATCCATTTTGTTGCAAAT
>PVJL010002671.1:0-186120 GCA_004026885.1 Lyroderma lyra
CGGGTCCCAAGGCAAGGTTTTCCCTAGGGGTACAAAACAAGATGTTAATGATTAGAAGCAGACCTCGCTTACTCCTGCACTTCCATTGCTCTGTTGTTCTTGGATAATAAAAACTGAGGACTGGAGATTCCTCGGGGAGTGTTCTCCTCCCAGTGCTCCTCTCTGTTTTCTCTCAACTCATGGAGTTTTGAGCCTCATTTCTCGCTTTGACCATCCCCACACGTGTAGAATAATCCTTATTCCTTTGCAATGTTCTCCATGCATTCCAGGGCTGATAGATGTTTAGACTGACTAAATGCAAATCATGTATGTATATACAAAGGCAAAGACAAGAAAATTTAATGTATTTAAACTATTATGCCATCATCTAAATAAGAGATGTAATATTATAACAGAAAGGCATGAATATTCATATATTAACATTCTTTCCCCATACCAGTACAATAAGAAATGTGAAGTCTTTAATTAAAACTATTAATATAAGAAATTATTTCACATCTAACAGTTTAACATAAAAAGAGAGTAAAAATGATAGGGAAGTTATACTGAGTATTTAACAAACATTTTACTTTTCTACCAAAGAAACTGAGTTTGTATCCAGAGGCTTATCCCCTTATGTACTTTTAATGTGTCAGGCTCTCAGCGGAGTGGGATGTGCTCTGAAGCTATGAACCTTATGTCTGAGGCCCTTCACTTGCACGGGGTCTTATGAGTATACATGGCAACATGTTTCTCTCGTCATTTGCTTATGGAAATTGTGCCAAGGTAAGATATTTTTGTATTCTTTTCTGAAACCCATCATGCTAGATTACAAATAGCTTCAGATTCTATGCTGATTCTTCATGGAGAGATGGAGCTTAATTTTTCTCCCCATAAATCTGAGCTGATCTTAATAACTTGCATGATTAATCCAATGTAAGACCGGTCCCATTCTGTGAAAATAAATAATTTGAATGTATATATAATATTATTCTGATTAAAGTAAGCCTCTGTTGAAAAATCCTTTGGTATTTGTACTTGTATGTTCTAAATATTGTCTCACTCTAAAAATAAACCAAGATCTAACGAATAAAAAGAAGTGACTCTCTCTTTTCCTTGGAAAGAAGTGTTCCTAATAACAAGTATTCTAAAAAAAATCTACTCAAATAACTTTTATATTCTCATTTAAACCAATAAAACTCAATCGGTATGGAATTTATGTAATAAAGAGTAAATACAATTTACACACACACACACACACACACACACACACACACTCAGTTCCAAGTCCAATTCACTTTGATTTCCTCCCTTACTTGAAATGCTTCCTTTTTAAAACTTAAGTTCATGCATATTTTAGTGTTATTTCTGAACTCTTGTCCATACCTTTAATCTATATGTTTTGATGACAGTAATAAGTTGTGGTAATTATTCCAGCTTTCTTCTTCTACTATGTGACTGTTACCTCACTACACTTTTTAAAATACTTTGTCTGACTAGCCTACCACATTTATTTTATCAAATACATTTAAGTTTTGTTTTATTAAGTAAACCTCCCACTCTGTTCTGCTGCTGTATTAATTGGATTTTGATTAAATGTATATATTAAATTTAAGAAAAGTTTATATTCCTACATTTGAATTTTTTTAAAGTCTAGAACATTGATTTTCACTTGATATTTTTCTCTTTCAATAGAAATTGTTACTTTTCTTTATTTTTCTCCTTCTTTCTCCCCTCTCACATCTCTCTGTGTAAGTAAACAGATATGGATACATTGATGCTATATAATTCCTATACATTTTATATGTACTTTGGTTAGTAATATAAACAAGTTTGTTTTCTGTCATATGCTTGTATTTCCAGCTATTTTTATTTACAAAAACAAAAATATTTTTATATTAATTTTAGAACATGTTATTGTAGTAATTTTTAAAATTTTATATGAGTTTTGTAGGTAATTCTCACGTTTCTCTGGCATGTAATCAAATTTCCTTCAATTTTTTATTTCAAGTTTATTATTCAAACTGATATTTTAACTTTGTCTAATAAAATTGGCTAGCACTGCTAAAGTAAGTAAAATAATACTGATTATAATGGGCAAGATTGACTTGTCTATGACTTTAGTAGTGTGTTTTCTTGTGTTTTCTTGAAGCATGAGTACATGTATACGTATAATATGATGACCAGCTATTCATGTTAACCAAATTAATTGAGCAATATATACAACTGTGTGTGTGTGTGCTGTCCAGAAAGTATTCAGCCATGTACTATGAAAAATAGAGGTATTTATGGTGGACATTTTTTCCAGACAACCGTTTTATATGGAAATATATATATAATTTTTATTCTTTTAAACTTGTTTTAGTGTATTTTATGACTCAGAATGTTCCTATCTTTCTAAATGCTTATGTGAACTTGAGAAGAATGTGTATTCGGCTGTTGTTGGCTGAAGTAGTCTATAATGTCAATTAGATCAAGTTGATTGATGGTGTTGCTGGGTTAACTATGTCCTTACTGATTTTCTGCCTGCAGGATCTGTCTTGTTTTGATGGAGGGGGTGTTAATTCTCTAACTATGATAGTAGATTAATCTATTTCTCCTTGTAGTTCTGACACCCTCAGTTGTAAGGCACATAAGCATCATTGTATCTTCTTGGAGAAATGCTCACTTTATTATTATGTAATGCCCTTATTTACCTGATACCTTTTCTTGCTCAGTCTGAAATTAATGTAGGCACTCTTGCTTTCTTTTGATTAGAGTTACTACATTATATTTCTCTTCATTCATTTGTAATCTGTGTGTAATTTTATATTTAAAGTTTCTTATAAACACATATAATTGTGCATTGTGTGTTGATACAATCATATTGTTATATTGATGATAACAGTATTATTCCCTCTTTGAGAAAATAACTTGAAAGATTTCTCTAAGATTTGAAATAGTTTTAATAAAATTAGTTTTTAATTTCTTAAAGTTTCATGTAATTTTTCTAGCAAAATATATTTTATTTGTTGCAAACTTTTGCTAAGTTTTGCATTTAAAAATTTTTTTTTTGGTTAAGGTTTTATATTATTTTTGTGGTTATATGTTCACTACTTCCTGGAACAACAAAGAGTTAATTCCAATCTCCAAAATTTTACACAGGTATGGCAAAGTATGCTCAGAATTTTTTTAAATTTTAAATATATTTTTTCTTTTTATTATTAAATCCTTGAATTTGTCTTCCTTTTTTTTTCTTGAGAAGGCTAACATTTTCCTTACATGTAGATGTTTATTTTTTACTCTAAAAATTTCTTGGTTGCTCTGTTTTTGATGCATCATATAGAAATATAATTTGTTTATCAACTGCATACTATTTGGAAGGGACTAGCATCTTTGCCAATTTTTAGTTAGCTGTTTGTCTATTTAAAAAATACATTTCATATTTATATATTCTGTATACTGAGTCCTTTTGACATATACTTTAATAATATACTGGAGGTGTCAAAAATGTATACACATTTTAAGAAATGTTATCTATGTATTACTTTTCAAAGCTGAATTGAATAATGGTACCAATGGGTAGCATGACATTCACTCAAAAGATGGCATGCACCACATGAATGCTAGCCTCTCCATGTGACAGGCAGACAGTCAAAAGAAAATGGAGGAAGCATGGTTGTCATTCAAAGAGCACAGGACCATTCTGAAGTGGTATTTGAAATTCAAAAATGTTATTTGAGCTCCCCCGCTGTTCTCCTGACTTAACACTCCTTGATTTCTACTTATGGGGGACCTTAAGGATGTGGTGTACCAAAGAAAACAGCTACAGTGATGGGACTTGGAAAGAAATTAAGATTGTATGCGCAGCGATATAAGTGGACACTTTGGTTAACAGTGCTCAAGCAGTAGTTCATTGTAATCAGTGTCTAGATGCTGATGGTAACCACTTTGAGCACCTCTTGTAATTACAGAAATCAAAAGTGACTTGTATTCATCTTTTGCTACTGGTATATATTATTATAATTTTAATAGTTTTACCCTTTCTTAAATGTGTATACATTTTTTGTCACCCTCTGTATTTTAGTTTGCATTTTAATTTTTAATGGTATTTTTGAGGAGCATTAATTCTTAAATATAGCATAATTGTATATATATTTTTTCTTTTTGTTTTGTGGTCTATGTAATTTAAGACAAATTTTTCTACTCCAGGTTCATAAAGGTACTTTTCTCCAGTCTCCTAAAATCTTCTTATTTATGTTTCACTTTTAAATATTAGTCACATAATTATATAAAATAGTATTCAAAGGGTTTTTGAATAGTATATGAGGTCAGACAATTAATTTCATGAACTCATCCTAGAAAAATTGCTGCATACCTCATTACTGAATATCACTACAGTCACATTCAAAGCACTCCCCTTGGGAAGCTATGCACCGATGCCATGCCTAGTCCACCTGTAAAAGCAATTTTGGAACCCTTTTTCTGGGACGGCCATCAGAGCTGTCATCATCTTGGAAATCTGACAATTAAGTTCGCAAGCTTGCAACTGTGCACTTACATTGGCAGCACTGTACAAACAACTCCTTTGGATGTATTTGGATTTATTAAATTGGATTTATTTATTATTTACATGTCTGACTAAATGTAGGCCTGGAGATTTTTATTTAGATAAGACAACAACCTACTTATTTTTATTTCCATTGTTCTAGAATTATTTGTGCTAATTTATTTAATCAATTTTCAGTAACATATTTTCTAGAATTCTGCCAATTTATACTTAATTAAAATTTTTTGGCTTAAATGTAAACACTGTATCCTTATACTAATTTTTATTTCATTAAAATCTGTATTGTATTTCTCTTTTTATTATTAATATTTTTCATCTATGCCTTCTCATTTTCTCCTTAATCAATTTATCTAAAGTAGGTCAAAATTACTGATGTTTCATAAATACCAACCTTGGAATTTATTTTTTTGGTCTCTTTTTTGTATATCATTATGCCTTGTTCTGATCTTTATTATTCTCTTCTTTCCATGGCTTTATTCTGTTTTGTTTTATAATTTCTGGGATTTACTTTTTAGTTCATTACATTCTAGTTTTTGCATCTTGAACAATGTAAGTTCACTTTAAGTACTGCTTTCAATACACCCACCATCTAATTTGTTGCGTAGTATTTTATTCTTTTTAAGTTATTCTCTTCCATTGGCTCTCTGTCCCAGGTTGAAAGTTAAATGATTCTATTGTTTGCTAAAAACCTTCTGAGGATGAAACAGAAGCTTCTGGAAGTTTGAAAAACTATATACTGAAGTCTCTTCCACTCCTGTATGTCGCTGATGTTCATTTTTTTATATATGTATATATATATCATATATAATTATATTTATTACATATAATATATAGGGAAACAAAGAAGTTAGATTAAAAATAACAAAAATAAAATACATATGTATATAACATGTATATAATTATACATACTATTATATAGTATATATACTTATATTATATATACTCATATATATATTTTATTATTATTTTAACCTCTTTGTTTGTTTTCCTATCATTATGCTTAGAGTAAAAAGATCTTGAGATTTGAATTGAAATTGTTATCTCCAACCAGAATTTTGTACTATCATTTTTAGAACTTATTTATTCTTAATTGCTGAATTTTGCCTTAAATTACTGTCTTACCTGTAATCTTTCTCAGGGCAGGTGTTATTTTATATATTTCAAGTGTATCCTTCAAATCACCTAGCATAATGCAAGACCCAATAGGACCCAAGAGAAATTTTTATTTATCTGTTTTCTTTTTTTAAGAACATGAAAAATGAGGTTTTGAAAATGCTTATACAAAAATTTGTCATTTATAGATGGAACATTCAAGTTGTTAACCAGAGTGTGTCCTACTCTGATTTTTTTTCTGACTGCAGTAAAACATGTACTCTAAGGAATATAGTACAGATGTTAATTGGAAAATATATTTTTTTCAAAGAAGAAAAGAAAAGATCATGATATGCCTGTCAGACAATAGTTTTAAGCAGACTTTCTCAGCACTAAACATCATCTTGTACTTCAGGTTGTGGGTGATTGATGTGTTTCCATTTCTGATATGTCAGGAGTCAAAGTAATATTTTATTTTACTTTTATATCGAAGTGTCATTTCTACAAATCTCAAAAATGCTTTGGAAAGTTTCAAACCAGTTTTGAACAGCTATTTAATGAACTATGAACAAATCTCAGCAGTAAATTGTTTTCACATATAGTAGAGTCACTGTATATGCACTTTAAAGCTCAGTTATCAAACATTACTAGTAATGGAATTTGCATTATATAGGCCATTTTTTCAGATGTTACTATAATTTAAAAAATCCTACTGAAGGTCACTTTTCTTTATCTACTTGCAAAAATATCAAGATCATAAATAGTGTAGTTTAGTAGAATTAAAGTCGACTGGGGAACAATATTGTTATGGGTTATATTATTGTTCACACATATTTATTCTCTTTCTCTGTAGATTATTTTTTTCCGGTCCCATTGAGAGATGTCTTGTGCGTGTGACTTTTGTACCCCTCTTTATTGGAGGATTGTGCATGCCTGTGCACTTGCATTGGCATTTGCTATGTGATTTACCTTTGCAGATCAAATGTGAGCAAAAAATGATACATAACATTTTTAAGAGCAGCTTTAAGAGTCAGATGTGTTTAGCAATGTATTTCTCCTCCTCAACACTAAGTAGCAATGTTAGAGATAGAAACTTCTTCATCAGCTTTCGTTCTAACATAAAGATGACGTGGATTAGAACAATAGGTGAACATTGGTAGACATTTGGCATAACTGAGAGAAGCTTTTATTGTTGTTTTCCTGTTAAAATTCTGGGGTTGTTAGTTATAGTTACAAAATCTAGACTATGCTATTTTCTTTAAATTATCATTCGGGTTTTACCCTCAATTTTATATCCCAAATATAAGTGAAAGCATATGGTTCTTGACTTTTCCCTCTGATTTATTTTGCTTAGTATAATTTCAAGATTCATTATGTTGTTGCCAATGGCAGTATTTCAACTTTTCTTGTGGCCGAGTAATATTTCATTGTGTATATGTACCATAGCTTCTTTGTGCAATCATCTATTGAAGGGCACTTTGGTTGTTTCCATGTCTTGGTCACTGTGAATAATGGTACAAGGAACATAGGAATGCATATAATCTATCTTTTCAGATAAATGTTTACAGATTTTTTGGGTAGATATCTAGAAGAGGGATTGCTGGGTCATATGATAATTCTATTCTTGATTTTATTGGGGACCTCCATACTGATTTCCACAGTGGCTGTACCAATTTATATTCCCAGCAGTCATGTACGAAGTCTTCTTTTTCTCCACAACCTCTTCAACACTTGGTACAAAAGTAATTGTGGTTTTTGCATTGTTGAAATTTGCTGTTTAATATTGGAATATATTCTTAAATAAATGTGGTTATGTTATACATCATTTTAATGCACATTTCTCGCTTTATGCTTTTTTGCTAATGACATTACTTGCTACTTATTTTACATTTATTTTCGACAATAGAAATGATGTCAGACTAAAAGCAAATTCAAGTGACTTTCTTATTTGCATTCAAAATGGGTCATAAAGCAGTAGAAACAACTTGCAACATCAACAATGTATTTGGCCCAGGAACTGCTAACAAACATACAATGCAGTGGTGGTTCAAGAATTTTTGCAAAGGCGATGAGAGGCTTGAAGATGAGGGACGTAGAGGCCAGCCATTGGAAGTTGACAACAACCTGAGAGCAATCATAAAGATGATTCTCTTACAACTATATAAAAAATTGCAAAAGAACTCAAAGTTGACTATTCTACAGTCCTTTGGCATTTGAAACAAATTGTAAAGGTAAAAGAGCTCAATAAACAGGCGTCTCATGACTGACCAAAAATGAAAAAAAAAATTACCACTTTCAAGTGTCATTGTCTCTTATTCTATATAACAATGGACCATTTCTCAATCGGATTGTGACATGTGATGAAAAGTGGATTTCATATGACAATCAGCAATGGCCAGGTCAGTGGTTGGACCGAAAAGAAGTTCCAAAGCATTTCTCAAAGCCAAATTTGCACCAAAAAAGTCATGGTCACTGTTTGGTGGTCTGCTGCTGGTCTGATCCACTACAGCTTTCTGAATCCCAGTGAAACCATTAGATCTGAGAAGTACGCTCAGCAAATCAATGAGATGCACTGAACACTGCAACACCTGCAGTTGGCATTGGTCACCAGAAAGGGCCCAGTTCTTCTTCACGACAATGCCTGACTACATGTCGCACAACCAATGCTTCAAAAGTTGAACGAATTGGGCTACAAAGTTTTGCCTCATCTGCCATATTCGCCTGCTCTCTCACCAACCGACTACACCTTCTTTAAGCATCTCAACAATGTTTTGCAGGGACAGTGCTTCCACCATCAGCAGGATGTAGAAAATGCTTTCCAAGAGTTCATAGAATCCTGAAGCACAGATTTTTAGGCTACAAGAATAAACAAACATATTTCTCATTGGCAAAAAATATGTTGATTGTAATGGCTCTTGTTTTGATTAATAAAGATGTGCTTGAGCCTAGTTATAATAATTTAAAATTCATGGTCCAAAACAGTGATTACTTTTGCACCAACCTAATACTTGTGTTGTTGATAATAGCCATTCTAACAGTTGTGAGGTAGTATCTCAGTGGGATTTTAATTTGCAGTTCCTTAATAGCTGGTAATGTGAGATTTTATATATATATATATATATATATATATATATATATATATATATATATATATCTGTTGGCCATTATTATGTCTTCTGGGGAGAAGTGTCTGTTCAGGCCCTATGCCTATTTTTTTTAACTGGATTGTTTTGTTTTGTTTTTGTTGCTGAGTTGTACAAGTTCTTCATGTATTTTGGAAACTAGTCTTTTATCAAAGATGTTGCCTACAAATATATTTTTCCATTTCATAGGTTGCCTCTTTGTTTTGTTGATGGTTTCTTCTACTGTGCAAAATCTTTTTAGTTTGATATAGTCCCATTTATTTATTTTTGCCTTTACTTCCCTTGCCTTTGAGGTCAAATTCATAAATTCCTCTCTGAACCCAAGGGGCATAAGTTTAGTACCTATATTTAGTACCTTATTGTTTCAGGTCTTATGTTTAGGTCTTTGATCCATTGTGAGTTAATTTTGGTAAATATGCCATGTTTTACATGTGGCTTTCCACTTTTTGAAGGCACTCTTTATTGAAGAGATTTTTCTCCATTGTATATTTTTGGTTCCTTTGTCAAAAATTATTTGTCCATATAGATGTGGGTTTACTTTTGGGTTCTCTGTTCTATTCCATTGGTCTGTGTGTCTGTTTTGTTTGTTTGTTTGTTTGTTGTTTTGCCAATACCATGTTGTTTTGATTATTGTTGCTTTGTAGTATAAAATGAAGTCAGGGAGTGTGCTATCAAAATGTCAGCTGATTTTGTAAAAATTGACAAATAAATTCCATGTTACTCTTTTTTGTTGTTGTTGTTGTTTCCTAGCTTTATTGAGGTATGATTGATAAATAAAAATCTTATTTATTTATGTTCTACAATGTGATTTTTAAGGTGTACAATGTGATTATTTAATATACATATATATTATAAAATGACAAAATAATTTTAAAATTTATATGAAAATTCAAGAAACCTGCAATAACCATTCCAATATTGTAGAAGAACAATGTAGAAGAAGGACTCGCACTTCTAGACTTCAAAACTTACTTAAAAACTATAGCAATCAAGACTGTGCTACTGGCATAAGAAAAAATTACATAGGCCAGTGGTATAAAATTGAGAGTCCAAAAACAAATTCTTATATTTATGCCTATTGATTTTTTCACAAGGATGACAAGCATATTTAATGAGGAAAGAATAATCTATTTTACAAATAGTGATAGGATAACTGGGTCCACTGTCCATTTGGACACCAAATTCATACCATATACAAACCTTAAGACAAAACATATTATAGACATAAATGTAAGACTTAAAAGTGTACAACTCCTAGAAGAGAATTTTTTTGATCTTGAATTAGGCATAGGTTTTGTAAATATCACACCAAAAGTGCAAGTAAAAACGAAAGGGGTAAAGTGGACATAATTAAATTTAAAATATTCTAGCTTCAAATGACATCATCAAGAAAGGGAAACCATAACCCAGGATACAGGAGAACACATTGGCAATTCATTTATCTGATAGTATATGTAAACAATGATACAATCCAACAATATAGACAAAAATTATTTTAAAATGGCCAAAAATTTTAAATACATATTTCTCTAAAGGTGACATAAAAATAGACAATAAATGCATACAAAAATGCTAACCATCATCAGTCATTACTAAATGCAAATTAGAACCTCAGTCAGTAACCACATCATACCCACTAGGATGAATATAATAAAATAGATAAGTGTCAATGAAGTTGTGGAAAAATTGAAATCTTCATTCACTGCAATTGGGAATATGAAATGCTGAAGCTGCTGTATTAAATAGTTTGACTGTAACTCAAAACGTTAAACAAGTGTTATCATATGACCTAGTAATTTCACTTATGGGCATATGCTCAAGAGAATTGATAATATACCAAAATCTGTGCAACATTATAGCAGCATTATTCACAATAGGTAAAAGGGGAAAACATTATTATGCCCATCAAGTGATGAACAATGAAACAAAATGTACTATATGCAAATAATAGAATATTATTTAGCCATGAAAAGGAATCATGTTCTTATATCTACAACCACATGGGTGACCTCGAAAACATAGTGCTATATGTAAAAGATAGTGTATGATTCTTTTTATACAAAATATCCAGAATAGGAAAATTTATAAAGACAGAAAACATTGCAGTGATTTCCAGGAACTGGAGGGAAAAAAAAGAGAGAGGAGTTACTATAAAGGGGTATACGTTCTCTTTTTGAGATGATGGAAATATAAAAATTAGACAGTGACAATCTGTGAATATACTGAATCACCCTGAATTGTATGTTTTAAAAGAATGAATTTTATGGTATATGAATTTCTTTTCTTCTCTCCTCCCCTCACCCCTTTATGCCCCCTTTAATATATACATTATATAAATGTGCATGTATGTATGTATACATACACACACACATTAAGTGTGTTTGGATATAAACATAGATTATTTGGAACAAACAGGAAACTGGAGTTTGGAGAAAAACGCTTAGGAATTATTCATATATTGATAGTAATTAAGCTTTGGACCAATATAAATTCAAGAAGAAAGATTATAAAGTAGAAAATAATTTTTTTCTGATATTTCTTAAAGAACAGGTAGAAAAACAGGAGGTGGTGTGGAAAATTGAAATGAAGAGGAAAGCAGGTATCATTGCAGAAGACAAGGGGTAACAGAGTGTCAAGCAGAAGTGAGGACACAGTATGTCAGAATGCTGTTGAGAGGTTACGAAGACGATGACAAATGTGGCTGCTGGATGTTGCCATAGGTGACTGATGCACTCAGTAACTTCAGTGGTAGAAAAATTAGGGCACAAATTATATTCTAATGGGTTAAGAGTGACTCTTGCTAAATATACTCTGCAAGAAATTTGTAACAGGAGAATAGAGATAAGACTGTAGTTTTAAAAACTACAAAACCTTTCTCCACACTGAAAAATGCTATCTAAATACAAATGTACTTTAATTAGTTATGTTAACTATGTAATCCATTCTTGTATGATCGTCTTATGAAAAATTAGGGCTTTAGCCTAGATGATCTAAGAAGTTTCATGGTAAATAATAAAAATATTGTCAACATTTTCTATTTTCTAGTTCCCTATAATTTTGAAGAAGGATTACTTTTATGATTTTTACCTATAAAAACATGTAAATGTTATACATACCATCAAACCAACATGTATTCATGATTATTGAAACTGAAGGCATTATATGATGTGTATAATTGCCAAAGGAATACTTAAACATTAGTAGAAAGCAAGAGGGAGTAGAGTACATGAATATTACAGTAATTTGATTAAAGTCTCCCACAGTGACATCTCACTTCAACCAATCTGTAAATCTAACACTTCTTGTCCTCCCTCCACCACTCTCTCATTGTATAAGAATACCAATGTATCCTAAATGTTAAGCAATCTCATTATCAGACATAAGTATGAACATTGAAGAAATGTAACCTCAGGTTGTTAACCTAAACTAGAAGGAGTGTCTGTTATAATAAGGGACCCTTTATTTTTGAAAGATGCCTTAAAATTTTACTACTGTAATTTTTTTCAACTTGAGGATTTTAAATCTTCTCTTGTGAGATTTTACGCAGAATTAGTATTATAGTGATTTCAAAAATTTATAAATACTGCTAAAGCTTATTCCAGACAGGTGTCAGCTGCTAGTAGAAATACATAAAATTTAAAATATCATTAATATTCATGTCCCATAAAAAAAGTCAAGCTCAACATTCCAATCACATAATTTAGCGGTGTTCACTATCAAATCATATCTTTCAGTCACACAAATCATTCTATTCAATACAAGGCATTGTTATTATTATTATGAAATATAAGCACAACTATCAATGTAAATGTCACTGATTATTATGACTATCATACTATCCATGTTCAGAAGACATAAACTTTTTTGTAATGTAAATTCTTTATTTAATCTGTCTATATATGTATACGTAAAATTGCTGCTATGAAAATACCCAGGGTCTTTGACAATATTGCCAATAAAATGTGAAAGAATGTTCTTATTATCTCAAACTGCACAGGGCTCTGAAGCCAAAGTGAGGGGATTAGTGCCACTGTTCAAAAGCCAGTGCCAAAAGGGGTTCTTTTATCTTTTACTGAATTCCTAGATGTCAGGGCAATGGCACAGTCAGACTTCCAGATGCAGAGAATTTCATAACCTTGGATGTACAGTGTACTTCTTGGGTGATTATAAAAGAAGGCAATAATTTGCTGAGTTCTAAAAGAAAATACCAATTGTCAAGGCAAACACTTTGTTTCTCAATGGATATGTTATTTAGAGTCTATTTGGATGTTTTAAAAAGACACAACAGAAAGTAGAATAAATTCTTGAACTGGATATTATCATGTGGACCAATTCCGCATCTCCAATATTATATTCATGGCCTTTTAAATGTTCAGCGAGGAGCTTTGCTTTTATGTATACACATTCCTTTTTGGAAGAATTTATATGCAGGAAAATAGTTATGCATGTATGCCTAGGAGTAACCTGTGATTTTCAAATGAATGCCTTGTGCTGAATACTGCCTCCCTCCCATGGCTTTGAGTCCCTCATTGTTATGCCCAGAATCTCTATAGTGCCTGTCCCTTTAATTTCATTGAATCAGTTTTATGTGAATTTTAATCAAGTGCTATGCAAGGGCTGTCCAGAAAAATATTCAGCCTTAAATGCCTCTATTTTTCATATTACATGGCTGGATACTTTCTGGACAGCCCTTAAATCTTTTGAAGTACTGGGATTGAAAAGGAACAGAGAGAGAAGAAAAGGGAAGTTAGAGAAAAGAAAGGAGAAAGGGAGAGGAGGAGAGAAAGAGTATGCACTTCTAAGCTCAGATATGTAAATCATTTCAGGTTTTAAATCAGAAAGACATAGATAAAGTCAAAATCATTAAAACATAGTTTCATATATTTCATGAAATAAACAAATCCCCAAACTTAAAAGAAATAATGAAGCCTAAGTGTAAACTTAAGATATTTGTATCTGCCTCTAGTTTTAGTATACTTACATGATTTTTGAAGGTTTATAACCCATACGGGACATTGCACAAGACATGACTGCACCAAAAAATAAAAAAGATTTTAAAAATCTATCTTGGATAGTTTCAGTGTTAAGAGGTGCTGCCAAATGTGCACATATCTCACTCCAAATTAACATCAGCTAAGAAAATGACTTCAAGTCAATATGGCTTGATTCCTGGAACATTTGAATTAACTCAGTTCATGTGAAGTTCACTACAGTCCATGTTTTCAAAAATCATATTAGCTGTATGGTGTGAGTAAGCATCGATAATTACAAGAAATAGTCAGTGCAGGCAAACATGACCTTTACAATTTTAAAAAGTTAATGTTTTCCTCAAAGATGATGTGATTATTAGATAGTGCCTATCTTCTTTCATATTTAAAATGCATTTATTCAACAAATATTAAGCAGTTGTATTCCCTGTGCTTGAGTCTACAGGGAATACAAAGATTGATGAAATGTGGTGCTCAACCTCAAGGAATTTACAACTGAGTTTGAAAGAGAAAAGGACCTAAATAAATACAACACAAAGCAATATATCATTGTGATATAAATGGCACTTAGGAAGTTCTCTTGACTTTCCAAGCAAGTAGAAACAATCTTTGAGAGAAGCAATTAAGATCTGAGGGCAACATTACTAAATATATTAAGCCAATCGTAGGCACAGAAGGTTTTGTTTCAGCAATGATATTACATGATATGTGTGTATAGAATACCTGGCAGGCATGGGAAATATGAACTGGAAGTGTCACACATGTGAAATGATTAGCTGGCTGTGTCAATTACTAGTTTTGTTTTATCCCATTTTTAATGAATATTTATTACATCATTAATGTTTTTCATTCATGAGAAAAGAAACAAAAGTATTTCTCAAAGATTTTCACAGTTCAGGGTATATAGAGCTGTTCTGGATGCAACCAAAAGTGTGTTTTATTTTATATCACTCTGCAATTCAAGTAAGTTTAAGTATTTCTGGTAAAACTGTGTAATGGGTCAAGAGAGTATTTCAATGGGAAATTTGGAGAGTTCTTATTTTAATAGAAGATAGAAATTATGCAAAGAAAAGCTTTGACTTGGAAGGAAGAAACAATTTTGAGCGCAGCACAGAATTATTATCACTAGGCTATGTCACACATCCAAGCCCCTTCTGAACTCACATCAGAGTAGTCTAGAAGTTTGGGAAGTATCAATAAAACTTGACAGACACCAGTGAACATCAACTGTCTTTGATAAGATAATAAAATAACTACTCACTACTAGAGCAGTTAACCCTCTTGTGGCCTAGCTTTGCAATTTTCTCTTACAAGGTTTGGTAAATTTTAGAATTACTTAAGCCAGTTTGGGATGAGTTTCTGTTACTTTACATAAAAAACCTTCTCTATGACACAACCAATAAAAAATTAGTATCAAGCCACATGGCCACATGGAAGAATGCTACCTTTAAAAATAACTTGGAAGATGCGGCTGCCAAGATACCTATTTAAAAATGTGATTATTTTAATGCTTTTGCTATTCAATTGAAGAGGGGGGTATTTCTCTCACTTAAGCAAGATAATGTCAATGATTACTTACTTAGGCATTATTAAATGCATATATCACACTAAACAGAATCAAGCAATTAAAAGTAAAGCAAATATTAGGCTGAGGAAAAATAAAATAGTTATTAAAAATAACTAAAAAAATTAAAATAAAAAGAGAAAACTGCATGACTCAGAAGTAAACAATATTTACAGTCCTAATAATCATAGAATGGTGACTTAACCAAAAATAGTGATACAATGTTGGAAGGAATACAGTATGATAATGAGATCTATTCCACAATTATTTGTTAATGTTAATGTCTCAAATAGCTTAATTGAGAAAGGGCAGTATAAATATATTATTCACAAATGAGATACAAAATAAGACATAAAAGATTTTAGAGAAACTCATTTTGGAGTACAGTTGGGTAGGGAAGGCATCTGCAGATTTTCCTTATAAAGGGTTAGCTGCATTTGGGTTTTTGAATGATGTTCAAATATTGAAAGGTAAAGTTTAGATTTAAAGAACAAATAGAGTGCATGTTTGCTATCTATTGTGAATGCAAGTTTTTAACTCTCAATAAGAAGACATTTATAAATATCTCTGAACACTCTCTTATTTTAGTGGTCTCATTCTCCCTTTGGCTAGACCTTATAATAAAGAGTCCTTTAAATTGCTATTTTTATTAACACATTATTAAACGTTTAGTATATCCAGACTTTATAGTAGATTCTAACACTACACATATAATGGGATATATTTCCTGAAATTGACAGTTCATATTCTTCTGGATAAAATAGCTATATAAATCATTTGAATTATGTTTTAAGTGTGTTAATGGATAAAATAACAATGCTAAAGAAAGATTCCAAAAAAGATGCAGGTTCAAAGAGGCAGTAGATGAATTTTGACTTATATAAAAAATCATCTAGGACAGTGGTTCTCAACCTGTGGGTTGCGACCCCTTTGGGGGTTGAACGACCATTTCACAGGGGTCGCCTAAGACCATCGGAAAACGCATATTTCCGATGGTCTTAGGAACCGGGACACTGCTCCTCTATCCGTCTCCAGGCGGGTCCGCCCACATGCAGATACGCCCACATACGGGTACCCGGCGTGATGACATCATCGCGCCAACCCCATCAGTACACCCCGTACAAATACAGGTGTATGTGACGGGGTTGGCGCCATAATGTACTTATGCGGACCAGTCACACGTGTAGAGAGCAGCCACCAATACTTGTATGGTTGGGGGCCACCACAACATGAGGAGCTGTATTAAAGGGTCCCGGCATTAGGAAGGTTGAGAACCACTGATGGAAGTTTGAGAGAATTGTAAACAGCCTGGAATGACAGGAGGAAAGGGTTCTTTGGAAGGAGAGTAGAGAGAAATTTGAAGGAATTGTCAGAGGCAGCAACATGAAGCAAAGAAGTGTAACTGAAGTACTTTAAATAAAAGAAGAAAATAATTACTTAGCTTTCCTGTGTGAGCCATAACTGTCCATACCCTACTTTAATTTCTATTGTTGTATGTTGGACTTTTCACTTCTCTTTCACTATGTTCATATGTAAATTGAAGTGATAATATTTCTGTTTTGGTAAAGACTGTCTTTATTAATGTCATTTTAGGGACTCCTTTTTACCTTTTTGAAACTACATAGAACTGTTTTCTTTCATGAATACTGCACCTAATTCTTCTTTAAAGTACATACTAAACCATCATTGCACCAAAATGCTTCTAATTTGAGTATTTATTTGGAAGTATTTTATACATCTCTAACTGAGGGTTCCCACAGTCACATACATACACACACACAATTGCAGCTTAATTACTGTCACAGAAAATGTCAATTTTAAAAAGTGCTGAGTCTATTTATAAATTAAGAAAACATAGTACAATCTCATTGATTATATCTAAGCATCTCATTATGTTGAATCTCAATAAACTGCACTAATGGCAAGAATAAAATTATATATTATTCCAACTGATAGATTATCCACAGGCCAACTAAGATAATAACATAATTTACCCAAAGTATATAAACAGCTTCTTTTCAAAATGTGAAAGACATTCATAGTTGCTTTCCAAGATGGCCATCTGCCATTGCTGTCACTGGGGGTGATATTAAATTTGCACTTGAAAAAAATGTTTAAATGATACTAGTTGATATTTATAATTCAGTGCACAAAGTTGCATCTATATAACCAAACCCAAGTAATTTTGAATTTAAAAAAGAGACTCAATTCTGTTTTAATTTTTGAGTTTCATCTTTGAACACATTATCAACTCCAAGTCTTATCAGCCACATTAAGATTATCAAAATACCAGGAAACTTTTGTGCCAATAATTTTTTTGGCTAAAACTGATTAAGACACAATGATAATCAAATAACTACCAAAGTACTGATAATAGAGGTAATGGATAAAGTGATATTCTGTTAAATCTTCTTCATGAAGTCCTCTCTTGATGTGGATTATAATTTGTTTATTTTTTTCAGTGATTATTTTGGCAGCTGGAAGATTCCCACACTATAAAACCATTGAGAGAAAAAGCTGCCTGAGAATTGGAAAAGCCAAACCATGTGATTGATATGTTGGGTTTGAAAGGCTTTACACCTGTGAAAAAGGAAAGGGGGAGAGAGGACAGGGTCACTGGAGTTTCATAAATAAAAATGGTAGAAAACTGCATCATCAACTCGTAATTTAGAGAAACAAAACAAAAAACAAAATTAGAGCACTGAAAGACAGTGGTCAGTTTATCTGGAATTTCTGTCCCAATTATGATAAAACAATATTAAGGCATGTAAAGGTGGCATATTGACAACATAGCTGTGAAAAACCAGAAGCTGACTGACTTTTTTTTTTAGGTCAAGACTACATCCCTGGCATTAGAGAACATTTTCAAAATTTTTAAGGCAATGCTCATTTTTGAGGACTTGTAATTTTCCAATACTGTACACAGAAGACCTAGGAAGGAAGAATATCAATGATATAAATAGAGCACATGTTGAGAATAATGGCTCAAAAGCAATATAAAGAGGAATAGCCAATGAACTCTTTAGCTCCCCAATAGCTACCAGATGATTAAATTGAGCCCTTAAACTGGAGCAGCCAGCCCTTCTGATTAAAGTTCTGACTATTTTTCTAGTGTCATCTAGGAAAAGGGTAGAAAGCCAAGAATTATGCAACCATATTAATTTTGAATCATTATATTTTTATAATAAATATATTTTTAAAGTTAATCTTAGTATCAATGGAGGCATAGAGATATTTTTAAAATTGCTTAAATTCTCAAAGCTTAGTAAGTTAAAGAGTCTGGACTGAACTTCTATCTTTTGCTTCAGATGTCAATTTTGTCTCTACTTATTCGAATAAATGAATGTTATGAACCATCATCATTCTTGATATGGAATATAATTTTCTCAAGAGAGAGAAAATGTTGGCTAATGAATGTCTCCAGATGCTAAATAGGAACCTAGATGAGTTCCATCAAGTAAATTGCTTCCAAAGTTACAAGTTTGTTTTCCACAGCAGTTTAGGAATTATCCCTGAAACTTTCTCCGAAGACACTAAATGTAGACCATCATGGGAGACTTTAAGTAGATTAACCATATCCTTTCTAGTTCTTCAAAGATAGTGTTGTAATTACGGTGGTTGTGGGGGTAGGGGTTATTACCATAAAAAACAATGGGCTTGTATTTCTAAAACATTAATGCAAATGCTAGCTAGATGATGCAATTTATAATTTAAGAAGAACCAAATTGATGAGCTGGAGAAAGAATGTAAGCAAATATAAACAGAAATTACACAGATATAAATTATAACACATGTAAATAACTATCATTTGAATAATAGGTAGAATGCATTTTCTTCATGGTCTTTGACGGAACAGTTTAAATATGATTGAATTTATAGGCTCATTGTCTTCTGAGGGAAGAGGTCAGAGGTACAGAGATCTGGATATGCATTTTTTCACATTAGGGGTTCATCAGGTTAAATTCTTAAAGCTTAATATTTACAATAGTGCAAAGGTTCATGAGCTTATAATCCTCCTTATGGAGCTAAGAAAAATATTCTTATACTAGTATAAAACTAGGCTTATGTGAGTATTTATCAGTTGTGAATGAAAGGACAGATTCAAAAAACTTTAATTCATCAAGAGGGGAAAGCAAATTATGGCTTCTTTTGCAATTTTTCTCCTGCAGCTTAACATATAATCTATCTCCAGGAAGCAATGATACACACAGGAGATTGATTTGTACTATAGTAGCTTGTCCTCATGGCATTTTGTAACAGATAAATGCTTAAAGTTAGAGGAGATTCTTTTGTAAAAAGGCTTTCTTAAGCAAGCCTTCTTATCTTTTCCCCCCATTTTAAAGTGTAGGTATGCTACATTAACTCACAAGAGTGCTTTTTTCATTTCCTTCTAACTATATAAAGACACCTTATTTTTCAATTAAATGGTGTGTTTATCTCCTTTTTAAGTTCTATTTACTCTTATCTAAAACATTACCTTGCTTAAACTACATTGCTCCTGCTTGATTAAATTTTCAGTTAGGACTGAAGTGCTGTGATGTAGGAGACAACTGCAAGCAGAACCTTGATGCAAAGTAAAATACGTAATTAATTAGGCCATTGAAGGCATAGTTTATCTCTCAAAGGCAACTTTATGCCAAGCTCTGTTCTTGAAATCATGAAAACATTGGCCATTTCCTATAATAAAAAAATTACACAGGGAAAGAGTGGTGAAGGAGTGTCACCCATGCTCTAAAAGCAATTTATTTCCATCATGAGCCTCCAAAACGATTTGTATCTGACTCATATGTCCAAAAACTTAATTTGAAAATTACTTAAAAGAACTCCAAGTGTGGTGCTATAAACTTGAAATAGACAAATGAGTAATGTTAAACTAATTCTTGATAGTAAGAGAAATAATCAGACAGACAAGTCAATAAAATAAAACTCTTTGGATTACCACTTGAACTGATGAGTGCCTGAGGCTACATGAGTGACTATTACACAAGGACAGACTTAAGAAGTTTCTAGTTAAGAGGGGAATACAGTAGATTCTCAAGTAACATTTATTGTTCAACATCATTTTATTATAATGATGATGAGACGCCTTAGGCTCCTAACTCTTGTTTCTGTCAATGAGTCTATTGCAAAGGTGCTTTCATGATATGTCGGTTCTCTTAATGTAGCAGAACCTATCAATGAAGTTAAGTGAGGATTATATATTATTATATAAATATCACAATATAATATGGTAAGTTTAATATTAGTGCTATTGCTACAACAACAAAAAGGTAGGCATTCATACTGCCTGTTACAGTGGAGTTAGGGTTGGAAAGCTGGTGAAATAGGAGAAGCATCTTGAATTATAAGTAAGGTTTTAAAAGGTAAGGAATGAAAAAGTAGTCAAGGCAATATCATCACTATGAGTAATGGCATAGAAACATTAAGGTGTAGTGTATGTGTTTTTAGAAAACACTGAGAAGGCTGTTGCTGTTAAAAACAAATTGGTTAGGAAAGGAAGAAGTAGATCAAGGCCAACTTGGAAATAGCCTTATAGACAATGTTAAGATGTTCATACAGGTAAGCTAAGAAATACTTCCATATTTCAAAAAATGTACTAAATGCAGAATGGAACACCGGGATCCAAAATTAGAAGTCATTTATTTCCTAGTACATAATAGTAGTGTCAGTTCCAACTCCCAAATTTAAAGCTCAGAGATATTTACTTTCTAAAGTTTTTCTATCTACCCAACCATCTCAGAGACCTGTATTAAAGACACTTTCTTCAGAAATGGCTCAATTAAGGGATATTTTGAACCTGAATACATAGATATATACTTTTTTTTTCTGTTTCAAAAACAGCAGGATTTTTTAAAAAACCCAAGCTCATATTTTTTAAAAATCTATCAGAAACAAATGTTTTGAAATAAGTTGTAAGGAAAAGCTATTTTTGATGGGGAGGGGCAAAAGTGCTTACTCACGTATCTTTTGTGATTACCAACATTTCAGAATGTGCTTGTGACTGTTATACAGATGGTCCCGCTCCAGAAAATACCTGACACATACCATTTTTTCTCAATTATAACTGAAAATAGGTTGGCTGTGACTGTTCAGGGTCATTAATTACCTCCTTCAATGCAGCTATCTGTCTAAGACATTGGAGTACTTTGCCTATTCTCTTACTTTTATTTATTTTTTTTATTTCTTATCTTTATTCTTTGAGTCTGGCAAAGCATTATTGCACAGCTGCTAACTACACCAGCCTCAGAAACAAATTGGGTTGTGAGATTAAACACCAGGAGACAGTTTGGGTTTTTCAAATTTGCATGGTTAATGTAAACAGCCCCAAGATCTCATCAGTGGAAGTTGAGGGGACCTGGTGAGTGGGCTTTCTTCTCCCTGCTGGGAAAAGCAATGGTTAGCCCCTGAGGAAAACAAAACAGCACAAAAAGTTGAGTCATAAAATTGTAGCACGAGCGAAACTGACAGCTTTAAGATTTAGTTTCTTTCTGATGCATAAATATTGAGAAGTACATACTTTACCTGAATGGTAACCACTTTATTATCTTAATTTAAGTCACAACACTGTGATTACAATAAGTATTTTTTCAACAATCACAAATGGAAAATATATTGTGCTTTTACCTAACTAACTTGAAGACTATCTTTTTATTTAATTTAATATTATATTAATGTACCTTTTCATTTTTTTCAAAAAATATATTTTTTATGTTAGAAACAATATGATGCCGCCGCCTGGGTTCGATTCCCAGTCAGGGAAACTACCCAAAAAATAATAAATAAATAAAAAAGAAACAAAAATAAACAATATAGCTTTTCATTCTCTGACATTAAGGAGACACTGAGTTCTTACTATTTTCTTTTATAATATAATTTATATCTACTTCTTCTTTTCCAGTTTTACAATTACAGCCCACAGTGTGATACATCTGATCTTATATCTGTTTTTGTAATAGCCATAAAATTGACCTCCCTGCCTAGGGATCACTCTATTCTAATTCCTTCTGCATGCTCATACAATATTAATCATTCTAATCAATGAAAGCAGAGACCTTGAAGACTTCTACCAGGCTATGCTCCTGTCCCCAAGATAGTGCTTGACAAAAAAACATGTGTTTGTCCTTTCATTATTTTTGAATGAATGATTAGATGTTACTATCACAATTAAAGTCATATTGATTAAAATTTAAAATGGTATCCATTGTTTTCACATTCTCATTTAAACCTAATGGAAAGAATCACAAAAGTAATTTAAGCTGATACCATCATTTGAATACGAGCAAAGAGAAATCCAGAGGTATTATGTACATTTGTGTTTAATTATTAATCTTATACAATATCACAAGTACTGTTCAATGCACTGTTCACACAAAGAAAAGTATAACTCCAATTTTATGATGCTGAGTGATAACGTTGAGAGAAACGTGTTGTAAATATATAGGCTTGATGAAAGTTTCTCAAAGTGTGGTCCCCTGAGTGGCAGCATTGACTGGGTTAGAAATCCATATTCTGGGATTTTCTCTACAGAACCACTGACTCTGAAACGCTTGAGGTGGGGTGGGGAAGTCAGCAATCTGTATTTTAGTAAGTTTTGTAGGTGATTCTGATGAACAATAACGTTTTTGAAATTCTGGGTTAGTAGGAATATATAAATGTTTAAATTCATTTGCTAACATATGGTTAACAGTGTCAATGTTGATCTTCTGCTGTCAGGAAAAATATTAGAAAATGTGACATGGTCTCAGGAAATGTTCATCCACCATTAAGTTAAAAAACTTGCCACCAAGTGCTTACATTGGCAGCAGTGTACAAACAACTCAGTAAGGAGTCATAACCCTGGCAAAGTCGGACGACAGCTCTGATGGCCATTCCAGAAAGAGTTCCAAAATTGATTTGAAGGGTGGACTAGGCACCGACGTAGGTGCACAGCTTTCATAGGGGAGTACTTCAGGGGTGACCATAGTGATACTCAGCAATGAGGGATGTAGCACTTTTTCTAGGATGAGTTTGCAAACTTAATTGTCAGACCTCATATGTATATTAATATTAGAAACTTAGATTTTGTTCTAGATATCCATCCTAAAATAATAGCATATTATTTAACTTCCTTCATGACTTGCTTCAAAATAATCTAATGAACAGTGTGTCAGGAGAGATGAAAAGGGGTATAGATAAAACTATTTTTCTCTTAATATGGTAATTCTAGAAGCTGGGTGGTGGCAATAGAATTGTGTTTGCTTTTATTTGTAAAGAAATTATTTTTAGGTTTTTATCTTATCATTGGTTGATGAATATTTCCTAAGACTGTGTCACATTTTTTAATATTTTTCTGAAAGCAAGAGATCAACATTGATACTGTTAGTCATAATACTTACAGTATTGCTGGCATTAGTGTATAATTTCCCAACGGGAGTACTTTGAAGGTGACTGTAGTGATACTCAGCAATGAGGTATATAGCACATTTTCTAGGATGAATTTGTGAACTTAATGGTCAGAACTCATATGTATATTAATATTAGTAAACTTGGTTTACTGTTTATCCAGTTAGTACAAATTCATGTTGAACAATTGCTCTGATATCAAGAAAGGTTAGCAACATTGTTTGGACTCAGGATTGACAGAACTTTTTTGGTCACGGAGAATTGGCTAACTTCCATTGTGCACTTTGATGCTTTGTTTTAGTGTCATATTGGTACACCCATATTTCATCAGCAGTGATAACACAGCCCCAAACATTGTCTTGCCTCTCCAAAATGTCTTGGCAAACTTTGACTGTCCTTTGCTTTTGTTCATGGGTGAGCTTCTTCATTGCACACATCTTTCTCATGCCAAGATTTTCAGTTAAAATTTTCCTATTTTTCTATCAATGTTTAATTTGGTCTGCTATGCTTCTCGCAGTCAGCTGATGATTTTGATGCACAACTGCAAGATTTTTTGCAATGTTTTTGTCAGTTCTATTCATTACTGGCCACCCTGACCTATCTTCATCAGTGATGCTTTTTCTCCCCTCAAGAAATTTAATCCATTTGTACACTGCTGTTTTCTTCATGGAATTTTCTCCATAAACTTAGACTAGCATGTCCCTGATTGCACTTACGCTCTTGCCCAGATTAACGAGAAATTTAATGTTGGTTCATTGCTCTAATTTAAGCTCCAACATTCTTGGGGCAGCACACAAAAACACACAACAACAATAATGAATGCCACTTAGCAAGACACCACCACAAGTCAACAGGAACACAGCTGTGAGACACAGATATACCAAGATTATGAAACCTTACTAAGTTGTTTCTACCATGCTGCCAATGTAAGCACACAGTGGCAAGTTCTCTAACTTAATTGTCAGACCATGTACTTACATTTTTCTAAGTAGCTGAGGAAAATATTTGAACTAGCTTTTGGTCTTATCCATATTTCTTGTGTTCAATTTTTTTCATTTTGCTGATTTCTTTGTGTTCCCATTGAAACCAGGCCCCAGACATTCTAAACTGGGATGATTTTAGTCTGGTTTCTGCTTTTGTTCTATGAACATTCATTTTAGGTGGTAGCATATATTAATTGTATTGCATAGAACACTTATTTTCTCCAAGATTATCTTCACAGTTTTTTATAGCTATTCATTTATATTTCATGTTCATTGTCATTATATTAGCATTCTTCACATGCCAGTCACTGTTTTAAGGTCTCACAATATATTAGTCTTATTATTTATCACAATAACTCCTTGAGGTAGGTATTATTTTTGTACTCCCCTCCACACACAATTTTTTTTTCCCAAAGAAAGATGTTAAAGCACATTAAGCACAGTGAGATTCTGATGCAGTCATTTCAGCTTTGGAGTAAGAGACTGGGATACTAACTATTATACAATGTTCTCATCGCTGTTTTCTTTCTTTTTCTTTTTAATTCCCTTTAGGAGGTTTTCTAATCTCTGGCCCTATGATTTGAGACTCATTTTCTTATTGTCAGCATACTCATTCTCAACTAACATTTTCTGTGACCTGCATATATAGTCTTATGTTTAAGAGTTCATTAAGTTGTTGTGGTAAGGATTGAGTGCAGTGGACTCTGCCAGTGACAGAGACATAGATGAGATGGCTTTGGAACTAAGTCTTAAAGAACTTGTACGAGATTTCAAGGTGCAGTTGTGAAAACAAAGCATACTAGTAATTGGACAGATCATAGGCAAAATAGCAAAGTCATACAATATCCTAGCATGCACATGGAACTGTGGTCATTTTAGCATAGCAAACTTGTGGTGACTATGGACAGCAGTGGGAAAAGTCCTAGAGAAACTTACTTCCAGCCACAGAGGTAGATATGATTGAGTGGTACTTAGAGTTTACCCAGCTTGTATTTCTCTTGTTTTCAGTCTCTCTACAGACAAAAACATCTATACCACTACCTTATCTAGAGCAATAGTGTAAGAAGGGTTAAGAACATTAGACTAAAAAATAACATAGACCTGAGTATGAATTTCTTATTTTTGTTACTTAGAATCCATGTGATTTTGGACCATTTCTTAATATTGCTTTGCATAATGGGGAAATCAGTATCAACTACTATTAACAAAGCCCAGTCTTTTCAATTCTAGGTGACTAAAACACAACTCCAACTTTCACAGAACAGAGCAAGTCAAAAGAACAACTCCAAGTAAGTAAATTGAACAACTTATTTGATGAATTATTTTATCACTTCTTACTTACTTAACATCTCTTTATGTTATTCATAGCCTATACATAGCAAAAGGACTTATTACAAAATTATAAAAAAAAAACATTTTCTGACAAAATGTAAATAGGTTCATGTCATATAATAAGTGACAAAAATACTACAATAAAAGGATGCATACCACTTTGTAGGGTCTCCAAGGCAGTTCTACCTGTTTTCTATATACACTACACATACTTTTAAAGAAAATTTCCCACTTTTCCTATGGGCTGACAGCTTACATCTCAAAGTCTTTAATATGAACTGTGCCACAACTGGCTGGCACACTAAGTAGTCAACAAGCAATAGTGTCCCTGGAAACTCCTGTTCCAAACACAGTTTTTTCATTATTTTTATGGGGTAATATTGGTAATAACATTATATAAATTTTAGGTGTACTTATAGAATATATCTCTATACTCTATGGTAAGCTCACCACCCTAAGTCTAGTCTTTCTCTAAAACATATTTTTCAAATGAGCACTCACATTCTGACCTTGAAAGGAAAGTGTTAAGAATGTGGCTTCAGAAGGAGGGAAGAAAGAGAAACAAATTTTAGCTGGCGTTCAAATTTATCAACTGTGTATCATGTACTATGAGGTGACACCATACCAGGAACTCAGGGTGCCCAGCCCATCTCAGCTAATCAGAATGAACCTCCTAATATAATACTGCCTCACACTTACTGGCCACAACTTTATATTTTGTGCATTTATTAAATTTTTAATTTTATTAGCTTTTATTTTTTTCTTAACCGGGTGCAATTTCCTTGAAACTTTGATATGCTATAATTTCTTTTTCATCTTATCTGACATACATAATTTATGAACTAATAAAACAGTTAAGTGAAGACAGTTCTTTCTATTGATTTAAATCCTTATTCATGCTGTGATTTAAAAAAAAACTAGAACAGCTGAATTTCTCTAAGAGCATATATGGTTCACCTAAGATATTATATACATCTGTAATTGATGCCAGGCTGTGCCATAATAACTGATCTAAAAAAAATGACATAGTATTATCATTAACATTTCAATACTGTATATAACAATAAATTTGTTAAAATCAACTTAAAATTATGTTAAATCAAACATTTGTTACCTATAAAACTCTCCTAATTTATTTTTGTATGTAATTTTAAAACCATCATATAGCAATTTATGATACATTATGAAAGCAGTAGCTTCTTTTGGAAAAAGTTAAACTAGTGTATAATTAAAATCTGTGCATAAGAAGGTAATTGAAAATAGTTTTCCGATAGTACAGTCTTCAAGTGGTATATTTTTAAAATAATTAGGTAAGCATGATTGTGTTTCTTCAGAATACTAATTTATATTATGCTCTTAATTGTCTTTCTTCAATTTTATTTCTAAAATTCAGTTTTGAGTTTACCACTGTGTTTATTCTACATTTAAGCAAGAAAAATAAGATCAGTGAGTCAATCTTCTTTTATGACTGTACAATTAGACAAGTACAGTTAGACAAGTATGTTAAAGTATCATTTAAGTGTTTTAACACATACATGTAATGTGTACGTTACTGTGAAATGAATATTTTAAGAAAGTGTGACCTGGACTATAATTTTTGCACAACAATTGGCTGAATTTTTTCTTACATGTTTGATATTCAAAATATATTGCTATTTTTGTTGATAATTATACTTATAGTTATTAGACCAGCATTTTATTCAATTTAGAAAGTAGACTTTTTAAACAATCATTGTTATACTTGTTTCTCATTAAGGGATATATACATATGATTATCTTAAAAATTAAATATCATCTTTATTTGTTTATTCCAGAAAGCTTAAAAGTATGGATCAATTAGAATATTTTCATTAAGGTATTGAAGAACAGAATTAGAATCATAAGGCATACTTTTTGCCTCTCTAGCATTCATTAGTGTGAGAATGTCAATTTAAGCTAATTTCTGCTAAGATTCTGATCTATATGTTGATTTCTACCTTTTAAATAATTGTAGGGTTGTTATGGTAATTATTTTTAATTTTTCTCTAAAATGATATTAATGGAACTCATAGACTTGAAGAAGCTTTGAAATAAAAAAATCTGTTTAAAACCACAGGTATAATAAAACATCTCTTCGTTCTTAGCTGAAATAGTATTTAAAAATCCAAAGACAAAGAAAGCAAAAATAGTGCCACTATTATTATTAAGAAGATACCTAATCACAAAATACTGACCATCAACCTCAATCTCTTTATTTTATAGTGAAGAATTTATCAAATTCCCCCAAATCTGTCTATACTTGGTTACGACATTGGAGCCATGTCTCATCACATTGTCCAGCATGATTTGCACAGTACCATCTACTGTGTCATAGCAAAATAGCCTTAGAATCACTTTAATAAAAACAATATACCAAATTTATTTTCAAAATATTTTATCATCTAAGTTTGAGGTGCTACTTGCACATGAATTATCATTTCAGAAATCACCTAAGAGTTTCATTCAAAATCTACTTTGCCTGACCTAAAAGAAAAGAATTTTTCTTCTATGTATTTTTCAATAAAAAAGCTTAAAGAACTGAGCCTAAAGGAGTCCTAGTTAGAATGGATATAATATCTTATTAGAACGAATACAATGTAATTTTTATCATTATAATTAGAAAATCATTTTTGTCTACCCAGAGAGAAAAGTATTGGTTTTGAGTTGACGAAGTTGTATACAATTTTCTCTGACACTACATAATAACTAACATACAGACTACACATCACATGAATCTTAATTATTAGTATACAGTAGATTGAGAGGCAAAAACTAGTATTATATGAAGCAAGTGGACATTAGGATAATAGGAAGAGCTTTTCCACAGAATTTTAGAGATATATAACTAAGAATGATTAATACAGGGAGTACAGAAGAATTTAGAAATATAATAAATAATAGACAGGATCTCAGTATTTCTGATTTTTTGCATGAGGTTGAAATACTGACCTAGATAAACTCCCATTTTCTTTGTTGAAGTCCTTTGTTCTCAATGCTACTGAAGTTCAATTATCAAGAGGAGCACTCCTTTTTCCCTGAGTATCACAAAAGAGCAACTAGGAGCTGACATAGTAGGGCTGGTTATCCATGTTAAGAGTTTGCCCCCAGCTGGGTTCTTTGCAGTTTAATTGGAAAGGTAGGGAAGCAATTAGAAAATAGTTGCTCCAACACCAAAGATATATCCTGGAGCCAGCTGTGCTGTCTAAAAACATTTCCCATGCATGGCAATTTAAAAACCGATTGGGAGCCTATTTCCAGTCAGTCACAGAAAAGACATTTTAAAGAAGGTGGGCAGAATGTGGCTTAATTGTGTCACAGGGAAGCTACAGCTGTGGGACGTGAAAACAAAAGGAGGAAAATTCAAGATCAGAATAAAACTGTCTCAGAAAGCACTTTAACAGATATAAAAGAACAATTGATTTATATATTATTGACCAAAACTATAACTACATTACATCCAAGTAATACAAATTATCTGTTTTCATTTTTTCACTATTGTATTCACATTGAGAAAACAGTCTTGTTATTTTATTTCTCATTCAAGCACAACCCTTCAACACTCCATCCTGCGTTTCTGAATCCACTTGATAATATTTAGACTTTTTCTGAGAGAAGTAGTTTACAGTGGTTAATGTGGAAATAAAAGTAAATCTTGGAGCTCCAAGTATTTTAAGAGAGATTTTAAGTCTCTATATGCTACATATGCTAAATATAGATGAGATACATATATTAATGACACTAAATCAGACTAATATTGTGAGGTGCTCTATTAATTAGTAGAATATACATCATTTAAAGAAAGTTTAAAATAGACTAATTTTATTAACTTCAAATATTGAATCCTTTGTGGAACCGCTAAGGAGATAACCAATCTCTTAGATTATATGGGATTGTGTTGCAGAAACAAAAGAACTTCAAAATGTAGGTGGTGTAAGACAATAGGCTTTTATTTTTCACTCCTATAAAAGTCCAATATGGTGGTCCTGGTTGCAAGGCCGCTTTGTTCAATAGAGTAATTTAGGGTTACAAACTCTTTCAGCTTAGAGTGTGTTATCTCCTAGGATTTGGAAGTCTTGTAAGTGGAGAAAGGGGAGAGAATCAAGATATAAATTCTTTAGAAAAGCAGAAATGTCATCATTGCTACTCACATGCTGTTGGTGAAACAGTCACATGGCCACAACCAGATGGAACAGTGCTCCTGGGAAATGTTGTCCCAATTCCACACTATGAAAGGAAAAACAGATTTTGTTGAACTGCTAGTCACCAAAATTCTGCTGTTGACAGTTCTTCTTGCCACTGGTACATATAACAAAGGGATTGAATAGATAATAGGGCATCATAAATGCCTTGAGGTGTGGGAGTAAAAGCAATGTGGTTTTCATAAGAACTAATTACAATTTTAAGATCATTTTATGATAAATTAAATGACAAAGGAGAAAATTAAAATTTTTATTTTCAAAATGTATTTGACATGAAGTAACAACAAATTAAAGCTGCAAGTAGCATAATTTGTTAGAAATATTTGAGTACCAATTTGGCAAATCAAACTAAGTATGTCATCTTTAGCTACTCACTACATATTTCTTATTCTACTATGTAAATCCAGCACTGGGTAGAGGATTACATTAGTTCATACCTAAATCTGCATAAAGCTTTAAATTTTAGAGAGTTTTTATTTTGTAATCTAGCATAGTAATTTATCATGGATATAAAATTAAACACAACAGTTCTTGTTTTTCACTGTAAAAACCACAGGGAAATTCATACATAATACTCAAAGCCGAGATTTAGTCTGTAATTGTATGCCAGCCATTGTTCCAAATGGTTTATTTTGATTTATTTACATGTTACAATATCCCTATCATTCCCATTTTGCACATGCACATGCTTACTGTATGATAGTGAGGGTGTTCAGAACAGGACTCCTCAGGATGTGCTACTTTAGCATGTGGATTATTTGAAGCTACGAGCAATCAAGACTCTGTGGGCTCAGAGTCTTGAAATTTTTACTTCTCCCTTAAATAATTTAAATTTGGAACTTTGCCCATAATAATAGTTATCACCACAAATAACTTTTTATTATGACCTATCAATTGGGAAGGTCAAACATCTAATTAGTAAACATCTGCCCTTCTTATCTGTATGTGTATGACCCTCCTCCATTCTGAAGCCTCAGGTATCTGACCTCATTCTTAGTTTAGAACATCATATATACTTCATTTTACTTTTCTCTCTTTGAAGCTCTCATGTATGTGGGGTCTCTGACTCTCTCATGGATACAAGATTCCCATAGATACATATGTAATTAAATTTGGTTATTTTCTCCTGTTGATCTGCCTCAATGCTATTTAATCATTAGGACAGCCAGAAAAATGTAGAAGGATATATAAAAATGTTTTTCGCCCTCACAATGTATATATATTTCAATATGCATACATATGTATTTGATCCATGATGGTAGTTTAAAGACACTGTGTCTTATTCTCTAAAGACGTTATCCTAAATTGCAACTGTGTTCTAATAAATCAAGATAATCTTGCCCATCATGTGAAAATCTCTGAAAGCAAAACCACACAATATTTTTTTCCATAAAATTACAGGGACAATAAAACGATAATGCTTAGTTTAGTACAAAGTATTACATCAAATTATTTTACATACATGTAGAGCAGGTGGTTAGGAAAGATCTAAGGAAGACAACACTAAATGATTGAAAGTTAAGAAGTGTCATAAGTTTGTATAAAGCATATTTCAAAGTTAGCACTCAGTGCTGGGAAGATGAAAGCAATGTGATACGACTAGGTTCTCTAAAACTACGGAGACGGTCATCAAGTAAACTAGTATATCCTCATCCAATTCAAATCCCTAGACATAAAATTTAACTTAAGTCATATTTGTTTCCATATAAAATATAAAAACTAAAAATATATAAGGCTAAAGAGGATTTAAAATATATGAGTAAAAAATATATAATTGAATAATTTGTTTTCCATGGATATTAGCATTTTGTTTCAGACATGTTCAATTCATTCAACTATGTGTTCAAAATACATTTAAAAAGATGGAGAATGTGAAATTTCTGAGTTGAATAGTGCCATATTAAAACAAATTGCTAAATTTAGTCATGTGATAAACACACAAATACCTCTAAGGCATAAAAAAAAAATTAAGTGTCATAGGCAACTGCCAGGTACATTTAAATCATATAAGGAAGGAAATCTATATATTTGTTTGTTTGTTTGCCTTGCTTGTTTCTACTATGGTCCCAGAGAAATGTATTGGGAAAATACACCTCCTGTGCTCCATCTTGACGATTGTACTCCGTAATGATGAGGAGTTTTGTACCATGAGAACGTAAGAATAGTAAAGTGACAGATCTCCTGTTTTGTGTTTCCTGAGCTTTAAGTACCAGTGAGAAAATCCAGGTGAAGATGCTGATCACATAATTGGAAGTATGAATCTAAAGCTCATTAGGTTAGTTTCAGTTAGATATTTGGAGGCGATTTTCATGGTAGACATGAAATTCTGGGGTTGGAGAGACCTCTCGGAAGAGAAATATTTAGAAGTATCTAAGGATAGACGGATATTGAATATCAATATACAATGTAAAAACCTAAATCAAATAACCTTTCTAGATAATCATTCAGGAAGGCAGCCGGCTTACTTGGAAATGACTAGTCAATAATGTCAAATATCATAAGCATTTAAAAAAGTTGTTTTTTTTTAAATTTCAGGCATTATGTAGATAAGAAAACATTGCATTAGAATGAGTTCACATTGTAAAATGAGAAACAAACATATGCCAATCTTTACAAAATTCTACTGATACTTTTGGTTATCTTTGTCCTGAGGCAGTCTATTTTTAGAAAAATAGAAAATTCTCAGATAATGTGTGATTATATATGCTAAACATTTAATAGCAGGGACTTTTTCTTATTATTAATAATAGTAGCCCTGAGATATTTTCATTACCACCAATATCATCTAGGAAATGTCAGCTGCTAGTAATTACCTGTGAATAGATTCTTCTTTTCCTGTGCCCTGAAGCATTTTGCTGTGTTTTCTTTCACCTTGTCTGTTTTTTCTGTGTTACATGAACTGGGTTTTACTTTTCTTTTTTTTTTCTGCTGTGTGGTAACAATATGTTTAAATTTGCTTATATTTTTAAACAACAGACCAGTAATTTTCCAATTGGCATATAAGCCAAAAACAGAAATACAATTAAGACGTCAAAACATTTCCTATTAAACTTATTTCTTCCTCCTAAGTACAGAGTTTTTATTCATTTATTCATTTAAAACCAATTGCAATGTTGACTGCCTATATTGTTAAGAAACAGAATTATAAAACAATTACTGAAAAAGGAAATAGGGTAACAGTGCAGAGAAACAGAAGGCAAAGAAAGATAAATTTAAATAATCTAAAATATTGGATGTAAATAGTAGGATCTGGTGATTAGATGCATTTGATGACTTTCATACAAAGAATTTGAGGATAATGATAAATGAGAGAAGATGGAATCAGAAGGGTAACACATGAGAAGTTAGAATAGAGATACATTTGAACCCACATATGGTTTTCCCTTTAGCTTTCTGATTTCTAGTCTTATACCTCTGGAATAAAATATGGATTAACAAGAAATGAACAGAATTTTATTAACATGTATACCTTATATACATATGGGCAATACTTAGCAAAGAATGAGTATCTCTCAAAAGTGGCTTAGAACTCAGGCTTACAAAACATCTTCTAAAGGCAAAAGAAGAAAGTGAGAAGGAGAGTCAAGTTACGAGGTAGTTACCATGAAAAGCATGCAAAACAAGGGTAAGATTTGTTACACAGATTTAAATCAGTGCCTTCTCCTTTGATAAGATTCTCTTGTGGTATAGAGTCATTTTTCTTTTCCTGGTACAAAGAGAGAGAACCATTACAAATGGAGATTTCCCTTAGAAGTGTAAATTTTCCTTACAAAAGGGAAGATAATTTATTCTTAAATCACTCTCTTTTTTTTACCATTATTAGAAATTTTCACTCAGTTCTTTTCTGAATAATTACAAGTTGATTAAATGTAAACTAATAATATTTTTTATCTATTTATTCTAAAGTCTCAATGTTGTAGAGTAACTCCACTAACTATTACAGATGTTTCAGCCCCACCCTAAAGTCTCCCTTTTCCCTAGAGAATTATGGGCATTGAAAAATTAGTGCCTCAAATGAACAAGCTGGGTTCATAAGTATCCTCAGAGAGGCTTCCTAGTCTTTCACACACCTAGTTCTTCCATGTTTTAGGCAATTTCCATAAATTAATTGCACTTTGATGTGTTTCGATATCTGAGAGCCACTATCTCCACATAGGGAATAGAAGAAATTGATGAAGGCTCTCAGTTCTATTGCTTTTTTACACACACAATTGACTGAATTTTTGTGTCCCTTCAAAATTCACATGTTGAATTCCTAATCTCTAATGTGATGATATTACGACATGGGGCATTTGGGAGATAATGAGCTTATTAGTGTGGAGCCCTCCTGAATGGAATTAGTGTCCTTATAAAATGGGCCCAAGACAGTTCTCTTGCCTTCTCTCCACCACATGAGAGTAGGTATGGGCAGTCTGCAGCCCAGGAAAGGTTTCTCACCAGAAGCTAATGATGCTATCATCCTGATCTTGAACTTCCCAGCCTCCAGACATGTAAATGAGAAGTAAATTTCTATTTTTATAAGTCATTCAGTCTGTGGTACTTTGTTATAGCACTCTGAACTGGCTATGGAAATACAACACCTTCATTTCTAATTATACAGACCTTTATTATCAAGATATCTATTTGAATGTGTCATGACATTTTGGGATATAAGGAACTTCTATGTTCTTTCCAGACCAACAGGAATGGAAAAGTTCTCTTCCTGAGGAATCTTTAGTTTCTTCTCTTCCTCGTAACTATTTTGTTCCTCAATTTTCTTTTAACACCTCTATAGAACAAAGGATTGGACAGTGTGTGGAATCCTCTGCCTGAATCCTATCTCTTGTATTTCCCCCCACCTACTGAACTCTACATCCTCTATGCTGGAGCTTTAATCCAAAGCTGGGAGCCCTGACCACGCACTTGACTGAGGGATCCCTTACCTCCACTTTTTGGCTTGACCATACACCAAATGCGTGCATGACTGAATGTCTGTGAACACTTACAGTATTTTTGGAAAGAAAAAAGAATTTTGCATGTGTTTCCTAATTAAAGCTTCAGTTTTTTTTTTTATTGTGACTCAGGGTGATATCCTGTGAGTATATAATATTAATACTACAAAATATATTGAAAAAAATAAAAAAGCTTAAAACAATGTTTATTATATGGATTTGTTAGGTAGAGAGGGTTAGTGATGAGCAACAGCAGGGGCAGAAGGACACCCCACCGTGTCCACTTCCCAGGGACCTCCTGGGCCCAGCCCCTGGAGATAAATTATTAGGTTACAATTCCCAGAGAAAAAGAAGGTAAGACTCCAATGAAAACTACCTGGTGCTTGATGCCTGCCAGAATGTTAAAGCTTGCCCTTGACTTAACCTTAGCCTCATTCTAATACAATTATAATAAATTAGCATTAGCATTGAGGTTTTGACCCTCCTACCTGCCCTGTGGGTTTTTCTGTATGCACTCTGGGTAAGGGCATGCATACACACACACACACACACACACACACACACACACACACAAAACCAGCCATAGGACCTACCTATGTCAATCAAATGTCCTAAGTCTATAGATTACACTTGCAGGGCTGGCTCAGGGTCAGGAATAGAACGCAAACCCCAAATCCATTTGAGCTTTTGCCTCTCTTGGCTTTGCCCATTTCTCTCTTGAAACGTATTTCAATAAACTTTGCTTTGTTTTCCTTTATTTCACTAACCTGTAATTCTTTACTGCATCAACAAAAAGAACGAGGGTCCTCAAACTGCCCCCCTTCTTGTGGTAACAGACTGAATAATAAATCATTATAAAGGGGAAAGAGAAAAATAAAATGATTAGTTTTAGGGCCAAAGAAACCTTAGAAATTAAATGAAATACTTATTTTTAAGATGAGGTAACAGGCCCAAGTGATGTTATAACTTGGAGGACATACGAATAAAAGAATCAGAATAGAATTGGAGTCGCTTTGTCCAGTAGTTTTTCCACTCATTGTATGATATATAACATATTTATCTTTATGTTTCCTGAGGGAAAAGCAGGGAGATTTATTGTCAGTCAACAAACTAATTAGCAAGAACGGAAATGCTACATATTCATATGGAGAAGTATAGCTTTAGAAATAACATTTCCTTTATGTTTTCCTCTTCAGCCAGGCCACAGAGAAGATGTGACATGTCTTTACGTGAACCCTGTCAATAATTGCAAATAGACAGTATCTCAGAAATTTTGATTCCTGAACTTCACTGCAATTTGAAAACCCTATACAACAAAGGAAAGTTGAATAAAACTAGATAGGGTTAGCTGTGAATCTCACAGCTGTATACTTAACCAAAACTTTGTGATCCAGATGTGTTTTTATTAAGAGAGAAAACACTGAACATTCTCCAGAATTTGTCATTATTATTGTTGTTCATATTGTCAAATTTCTCCTCTGCATTCCCTATATTATTAATAAATAAAATGAGTCATTATTTTGATTATTGTCTTTTTTAGTACTTGCACTTTTCTTCAAAAATTGTGTGCACGTGCGCGCGCACACACACACACACACACACACACATATATATATATATATTTTTTTTAAATGCAAAAGTTTATGTTAACCTGTGGGGTATTCACTTTAAGAAATGTTTATAAGTAAAGAATATTCATCATACATTCTATTTTGTACTCCAGAATCATTTCACCAACATATGATAAATTCTCTTTCTATTGTTTTAAATATTTATACCATATTTTAATGGTCATGGGATTCTATGGTATAGATATACTGTAATTGATTTAACCAATCCCCTAATAACAGATAAAAATAGTATGTTCTATTTTTAAGTTGCAATTTTAATACAATATTCTTGAACAATAAAATGACTACATGCACATTTTTGCATATTTTCTTTATTATTTGTAATTCACTTAAATGTGGCAGAATGTATTTTTTCAGATATTTCTCTTCCCGTGTGACTCACAGTTCTCCCATTAAGAGGTAGATCTCATATTTGCTACCTTTGAATATGTGTTCTCTGACCACAAAATGATGGTAGGAATGATGTGATTTTCAAGGTTAGATCATAAAATTGACAAAACTTCTGCCTGGGTAGTTCTTTCAGTCATGTGCCTTTGGAACCCTGGACTTGCTCTTTAGAAGTTTTGCTACCATGATGTTATTAAGCTGGAGAGACTATTTAGCTAGAGACAGAGTGATGTCCACAGATCCACAGCTGTTCGAGCTTCCACTCTTCCAGTTTTTAGAGGCTGGGCACTAGACATAGGAATGAAGGACAACATCAGATGGCCTTGGCGACAGACACTTTCTGACTACAATCTTCTGAGAGACTCTAAGATAGAACCATTCAGAGAAGCCACACCTGAATTCCTGACCCATTCCAGATTATTCCTAGTTTAAAATACTAAATTTTGGGGTGATTTATCATACAGCAATAATTAATACATCTATGCTTCATGACTTTCAATGATGTTCCCACAACATCTATTGTCTATAGTTTTCCAATTTGTCTTTTTCTTTAAACTTGTATGTCCATTTACATAGAACAGTTATTTTCCCTTAAACATTTTAGTGGTGTATTATACTTAAATAGATCTAATTATTACAAGATTTCCCAAAAAGCTTTTCTAGACTTCCTTCTTGTAATATTTCATACTTTTCTTTTAGGTTACATAATAACATAATTTAATTGTGTGCATGTGTGGGAAAGTGTGTATATAATATAATGATCTACATTTATTTTTCCAAAGCCTTGTAGCTAATTATAATCAACCATCCCTCCCCGCAAATAATTTGAAATTCCAATATTACTGTATAGTTTACTGGCTTGTTTTGCCTTCTGTTCAGTAATTTTGAAAAATCACAGAAACATATTAAATAATAAATCAATTAGTTATAATATTTTAAAATATTAGTTATAATTTAAAATATTCTAAAATTCCATGTATTTCTATGTAATTTAAAAAAATACATTCTATTTTATTTTTTATGGCTGCATACTGCATATTTTACTAAAAACAGTGTTTATGGAATATTTATATGCATGGCAAGGCAATCATGTTCTTCTCTACCGCTTTTCTTTTATAAATCATATTTTATTACCTATTACACATCTTTTTCTAGATGAAATTCAGAATCAATTTCTTCTAAAACAGAAAAAACTTGCATTGAGGTGATTATTGAATTTGAATTAATTACACAGGTTAATCTGCAGTAGAAATGAATGTTTTAAAATACTGAGTCTTCCCATCTAAGATCAAAGGAAGTTAATAGAAAAAATATGATGAAATAAGAGTTGGAACTTATTAACTGTCTTGTCATCATTACTCTATGTTATTGTCCATCAATGTAAAAGGAATTGGTACTAAAATAGATCAAAGAAGATGAGAATTGCCATTAGTATGATCACATTCATGGCTACTCAGAATCTGTGTAGCTCATTCTTTTGTGTCCATTCCTGTAATAAAATAACTTTATTTACATCATTAGTGCTATTAACAAAAATGTGTTGATCTATAATAATGTCTTTCAAAAAATAGAATAAATGCACAAGGTTACTTTGTATGTGAATAATAAACACTATTACAATATATTAAACATAAAAAAATAATCTGGGGAGTTCCCTGATGGTGTAGTGGCTTAAGGCTTCGGTGCTGGCGCTGTCAGTGCGGCGGCCTGGGTTCAATTCCCAGTCAGGGAGCTACCCACATACCAAAAAGCAAAAAACAAACAAACAAACAAACAAACAAACAAAAAAACCAAAAAAACCTAACATTTATGAATCACCACTGAGGTAAAATGCAATGGGCAAGGTACAACATAGCCAAAAAAATTCATATGATACAGCACATGTATTTCATATCCAATGATCTATAAAGTATCTTCTAGGTAAGTAGATTAATAAAAAGTCTTAAATTGAAAATTTACCATAAGAAATAGATGCATCTGTTTTGAATGTGCAATCCTAACTTGTCCACTGGGTGAGTGCCTATCTGCTATACTTTCTCCAAGAACAAGTTAAACATCATGTCCTTGTATAGCCCTCCTGGGCCCTCTTATTTCAGGCAGAGTAGATCACTCTAATTAAGTGTTTCCAAAGCAGCTATGAGTTTGCTTACGAATATAGTGGGTTTACTATAGAGCTTAAGAGTTCAAATATTGAAATCAATTAGCCTTTGGGCTTCACACTTGGCTCATTAATCTCCAGCTTTGAGAAAGTTGCCTAACTAGTCTCTGCTTAATCTTTTGACATTCAAGTCGTGTCACCTTAGCTGCTATAGAGGTTTTAGTTGAGAAAGTATATGCTATATATTTTGCTGAATACTTCAATAAATAGGCAGTGCTCAATATATAGAAGATATTAGATGGCGGCTACCAAAAGATGATGAAAATGTTAATGGTGATGATGAGTGAAACATTCATTGCAAGTGCAATGACCTGAATTTCTTGGAGGCTGGAATTATGTTTTAATTATCTTGTATGTCTACAATATTAATGTTTGTTGAATGATTAAAAAAATAAGTGGAGTTTCAAACATAAATAAATAGGAGACAGGTAGTTAAAATGATCATTCTGTACAACCGTTTCCTAGGAATGGAAACATTAACCTCTGGCATCTAGAACGCAAATCTGAGAAGTCTCTCTATGTTTAAGAAGCACTCCAAATCTTCTATTGTGCAAGAAAAATTCCCTCAAATAACTGATCCATTAAGATAATTTCAAACCAGATAAGTTCTAACCTTGAAAGTATCAGTAATGCCCAAAAATGACTCCTGAGGAAGACCATGATACTATTGGGGAAAATTAGTTTATTCATATAACCCTGACTCTAACAGTTAACTGTGGACAAGTTAAGGACACCTCATCTCCAGAGCAGTTCCTCCTTTTTGGGGCTCAACACATATCCTGGCACTCTTTAACATCAGTGATTTATTACTCTAATTATCTATCATTTTCCTTATGTTAAAAATAAGAATAAGAGCACCATAAAATTTGCATTTTTATCTTCTAATTTTGCTGTAAAGATGAACAATTGGCTTGCTTGGTTGACTGGATATACATGCAATTAATGTTTATGTTTCATTTCACACTCTGGATTCTTATATTCTATACTTTTCTCAGAAATACTTTCATGTTTACTGGGCTACTTACTGCTGCGCTTATGTAAACAATCAGGCAACACTATTAAAACTAGACTGGATTGGCAAACAAATTAGTGTTAACTATGGTTATCTGATAAAAATGGGGGTGATTTCAGAAGATAAATTATATTTCAGTGATATGCCTTTATGGATATCAGAATATAGTGCTGATTATTATCTTTGAGGTTTTGTTTTCTAAATAGAAACTAACTGGATTCTGAATTCTTCCAGTTCTTCCAATATGTGGCTATAACCCTTCAAACTCACATTTTCAGTTTTCTTCCACTTTTGATTTGGAATCACTAAGAACAAAACTGACCTTTTCCCAGAAGCCCTACAAACTGAATGTGAACTACTTGATATAAACTTCAGAGAAATTGCCACAGTAACTCATGTTTAGACAATTTTCATGCCTGTTGCGTGAGCGTCTTAGAAAGTTTACCTGAATACCCCATGACATCATCAGACACATTCAAACTGCAAAAGTGCTTCAATCCTGACATCTACAAATCTTGACTGGCTGCCCCCTGGGTTCAGAAACTAGTTTATAATTTCTTCTAATTATTATCCTTTGTTCATTTGTTTGTTTCATAGAAATGCCTTATTCAATGCCTGAGTTCTCACAAAATAAAGAAGCTGAAGTGCATCATTGTTTCCTAAAGTGAGATACAACTGTTTAACTGAACTGACCTATTTTCAAGACTAAAAGATCAATTCAATGAAAAAATGGAGTAATTTACTAACTCAGCTTGTGGATTTGTAAAGCTTCCTCAAGTTTCTAAGGTGGGACTGAAGGGGAACAAACTGTGCCACCCTAAAATATATCACTTTGGCACATGGATTATTTTGAATTAAAGTTACTTAAGAAACAGCTAGTGCAAGATGGACACTCTGACCTTCCTTTTCCCCCTAAAAGTAGTAAATAAATCTCCCATGTGAAAGGTGCCCTCCCTGTACCTAGAGAGTTAAGGCATTTTTTCACCAGAGATACAGAATTTAGGTTTGAGAAGGCTATATAAACAATCTTTTATTCTTATTACATCAACCAAAGAACCTACAAAAGAAGAAGGGAAGTGTTTTCCTTCCCTTCACTACCATGAACATTCTGGAATTATTAAGAAATGAAAGAAAAGGACAACTCTTAAGTTCTGAGCTGATTATGCATCTACTTCGGTTAGAGCTGTCTTTCAAAGGACCATTCTAGTAGAACTGAAATCACGGCCTAAAAATGAGGAGTGGCATTAACGAAGCTGATTAGTACTGATAATCGATTACTGAAATGTTTCAAGACATTTCCTTTCTTGGTTACTTTTCACACAATCCTGGAAGATTTCTTCATAAGGTAACTTCCAGGGCAAGATATAATAAGCTGAATTAAACAATGGAAGAAAGAGAATAGGTGGAAATATAAAGAGAGATATTAATCAGCAGTTAGCATTTTTTTCATAGATGTCCTTATGTTTTCCAAATTATGTGTTTTGTTTACTTGCCTCATGAATTTCAGTGGATTAGATTTAAACCACTTGGTGATTTCAGATATGAGTATTTACAAATATATTTCTGATCACTGCTTTTCTAATATTTTACACAAAAATTTGTTCTTTTAAAAGACTCTGTTGACTTTTAAATTTTAGGATAGCCCTATCTTTAAAAAATAAAAATGATTTGCATTTCTCAAATAGCTAGTGAAGTTAAGCATTATTTCATGTATCTAGTGGCCTTTTGTCTTGTCTTCTCAGGAGAATTGTCTGTTCAGGTTCTCTGCCCATTTGTTTCTTTGTTGCTGAATTGTATATTTTGGATATTAGCCCTGTATTGGAGGTGTTGTTTGCAAATCTCTCCTCCTATTTAGTTAGTTTCCTCTTTGTTTTGTTGATGATTTCTGTGCAGAAGGTTTTCAGTTTGATACAGTCCCATTCATTTATTTTTGCTTTATTTCCCTTGACTCGGAGGTCAAATTCATAAAATCCTCTCTGAACCCAAGGTTCATAAGTTTAATACTGATGTTTTCTTCTATGCAATTTATTGTTTCAGGTCTTAAATTTAGGTCTTTGATCCATTTTGAGTTAATTTTGGCATAAGATGATAGATCACAGTCTAGATTCATTCTTTTGCACATAAGCTTTCCAATTTACTCAGTACCATTTATTGAAGAGGCTTTTTTCTTTTCTCTATGGTATGCCTGGCTCCTTTGTCAAAAATTACCTGTCTAGGTACATGTGGGTTTTTTGTGGGGGGGTTCAATTCTATTCCATTGGTCTGTGTGTCTTTTTCTGCCAATACCAGGCTGTTTTGATTATTATCTCCTTGTAGTTAGTATAAATTAAAGTCAGAGAGTGATGCCTCCAGCCTTGCTCTTTTTTCATAGGATTGCTTCGGCTATTTGCAGTCATGTGATTCTATACAAATCTGATAATTTTATTGTCTATTTCTTGAAAAAATGTCTTTGGAATTTTGATGGGAATTGCATTAATCTAATAATAGCTTTAAGTAATATGGTCATTTTTACTATGTTGATTAAAAAATGAAAATAAAAAACTAGCAAACAAAAATACCTCTCACGCAATTTTAGTTAAATAATTTTAGCTGGTGAAGTAACATTCTTGTTTTCTCATTCCATATGCATATATTATCAAAGACGAAGTTGCTAACTCAGAGATACATGGACCTAATTTTTATAATATTATTTCTTGAATGGACAAAGTTTATAGTCAAAGCAACTGTTGTCAGTAGCATTTTGCTATGAGAATCAGGAAGTGTTTTCTTATCACAAGAATAAAGTTCTAATTTTGGCCCATTCAAACAAACTTCAGCAAGTGCTGAACAAAGAAAAGTTGGCTTAATGTGGTATCTTGTGATATAATTCTCTTTATTTTGTAGAGACCTTAAAAATTATGGTCTTTGCTTCAGGACATATCTGTTCTGTTTAAAACTCTGCATCTGCCCTTGAGGCAATTGCAGTTTTACTGGAGCATCAAGTGTTCCATATATGCAGTGGCTAGAGGCTGACAAAAAGACAGATAAGAAAGTCCTTAATTAAATACAGTCAGCTGTCAACATGAATTGACTACATAAAGTATGTTATAGTCAAAAGGAAGAGATTAATGGTGGTAGAGGGAGAAGCAAATCTATGGGATAGAAACAATAAAGCATCATCCAAGAAGTATTTCTGCTAAATGGATACTAAAAATAAACTATAGTAAAATACTCTATATTTGTTTCAATCTATAGAAACTTTTAGACTCTCTCTCTCTTTCTCACACACACACACACACAGAGAGAGAGAGAGAGAGAGAGAGAGAGAGAGAGAGAGAGAGCGAGCATTCCTTGGTATTTACCAGTCACGATCTCCTGAGGAAATTATCTAACAGTCTTGTGTTCATTTACTCATCTGTAAAATTGCTATAATCATACCTACTACCTAAAATCAGTCTGAGAACTGAATGTCAAGTGTCCAACATAGACCATAGCACATTATGAGTGCTCCATAAGTGCACTTCCCATCCCCTCGTAGTGTGTTGCCTACAGATAATAGTGATTTATCTGGCTTGGTAAATATACTGAGCTAGAAGATTAAAGGCAGACTGTGCATTTTAAAATAAAGCTGGGGGAGAGCTGCTTTATCAAATGAAAATAAGAAGAAAATAGATTACATTAGTTTACATGTGTAAATGCTATACTTAATTGTATTAAAATTGAAGTAAAATACATATTTTTGAGTTTCAAATAAATCATACTGTAATAATAGAGACCTTCACTCTTGGGGATAATGAGCAATGAAGTAAATGCACAGATTATTACATGATTTCTCACTGGCACTGAATTAATTTCATACAAATTAAAGAATAGATTTAGGTTGTTCCTGGAAAAAGTCATATTCTAGGAAGTTTTGTTTCATTTAATTATAAAGGAATTTTCTATTTTACTCCTAGGGGTTGATGTACTTCTGACAGGTATTAGAAAGTATTTCACTGAATTTTTTTATATAAGTAATTACAGGAAAGTAGTATCTGCTAATAAAAAACAAATTTATCATATATAAAATATTTTTTAGTATTCTAGTACCATAAGGTAAATTTTAAGTATAAGAATTATAGTGTTATTGTTTTAATGAAAGGGACAAAAGAAGAATGGTATTTTTAAACTAGATACAACATTTGACAAATCTAATAATTAAGAATATCTATTATCTATCAACTGCCATTTTTCAGCTGTTGCTGTTTGTACTTGGGTCTCTTTTTTTAAATACAGCCAATACTAATAATTCTTTATAAATAAATAATGTCTTCTCATTTTATGACCATGTGAACTTATCGAACACATTTTTATCAGCTATTCTTTTCACTAATATTTAAATGTAAAATATGCCCAAGATCTTACTTAAGCTTATTAAAAGCCTCCGTTAACAAGGAACTAAAATCAGGACTCTAATGAATATAGTTTTTTATTAGGCCCATTAGCCCAATTTTTGTAAAAACTTATACCCAAACAAATACACCGTCTACACCAGTCTGTAATGTAGAGGTATATAAAATTTTATCAATTTTCAAAAGTTATTTCATACAAGATAGTTCACAATCTTCTATTCTTAGAAAATGTCATTTCCAATCTGTATCAAGAAACAAACAAACATGCAAAGAATCAAATTTTAATGAGATAAACTTACTAAGGTGATCACTTAGTAAGTGATCTAAATGTCTAATCACTGTGTTGTACACCTAAAATAGATATGATATTGTATGTTTACTATAAGTGAATAATAAATAAGTAAATAAAATTTGAAAAGAACCTTCCAAATTGGAAAAAAAAAAACCCTTAAAATCAAATAAATCTTATATTGTCCTGTGAAAAATGAATTTGTGATTACCATACTAAATGGGTGAAGAAAATTAATTTATAGAAAACTGAACTAAAATTTAAATGGCAATCATGGGTATTATAATTATTAATAACATGGTTTTCTCTTTTCAGATAACATATAATCTAATTTCTTAAATAAGAAAGAATATTTTTTACAAAATGTTGTAACCTAGACCAACTTAAATATAGAAGGTTCAGAATCAAATAAGTCTTTTAATTATAAGATTGATAATGATAATCACTTGACTAAAGAATGCATGCATCTTAAACATTAAAATGATACTGTGTATTTTTTTCTTATTCTGATGTTTTTCTTCAGGAATATTTGAAATTAATGTGTCATTCTTTGAAGGAAAATTTCCCAGGAGGTTGTCCCTTATTTAATCACATACATACTGAAGTTTATACCACTTGCAATATAAACAATAATAACATATAAGAAATAACAATAAATAGAAGATTTCAGGATTATTTACATTTGAGTCATTTTGATAAATCATTTTTAAATATTACTTTCATATTACTTTCATATGAACATAAGGATTCATTAATTTGGACCCTTTCTTCTTCTAAATATGGTTTTAACATGGATTCGGTTAATGTGTATATTTTTAAAGAATTATGTTTTGCAGATGTAAGACATTTCCTTAAGTGGCTCTTTGATACTTTTCACTAACTTAAGATAATATAGGTTAAATTAAAGCAAATAATTTATAAAAACAATTAACTCCACCTAAACTCATGTTAAATGTTGAAATCTACCTGCATCAGTCATTTTAGACTATTCACACATATTTCATTTTGCTCTCCTTTCAGTAGAGGGTAGTTCTTGCCCTCAACTGAAATCAAGTGTGAGCAGGAATGATGAGTGTCATTTATGGACAGATATTCTGAGGACAAATGAGCTCTTTTCCTGTTTTATTTTCCCTTTACCAGAAAACCTAGAACTTTCCATATTGTGGCTGCTCCAGCCATTTCTGCCTGAGGTAACTATGAAGATAACTCAGAGCAGTGTCCCTGGCTGTTAGCATTCCACAGATTTGGAGCACGAAACAGGACTATAGGTTTGATTTTGAGGCTTCTGAGGTGTTAACAGCTATTTGTTCCAGCAGACTAACCTTGCCTAACTATACCGGTACTCTAGGCTTTTCCTAAAAATAAATTGTGTTCTAAACAACATAATGTAAAATATAGAATATATTTATCTGTGCTGTTCTGACAACTCATATTCTTGGGTTTCCTTTTACTTTCAAGTTTACCATGAGGAGATTGAGAAAACCAAAGAGAGCGATAGTGTGCCACTTGTGATCTCCGAGCATTTGCAACATAAATGTCCTGGAAATTCAATTCTTGAATGTAGGTAGGTACAGCTTGAGAATAAATGAAGATAATATTAAAATTCTATTGAATATTATTTGCCAATTATCGTAATCCTTTATATGGATTTGTTTATCTACACTGTATTTTTGTTGGTCTTTGAGAATGTATACTTTTAAAAATAAAATTGAGTATTAGTCTGTTTCCAAAAGCCAACATCTTGAAATCTGTATATTTAATTTATTGCAAGCATAATTTAAATATTAAGCAACCAAAATATACCATGCCCTGAGGAAAATATGTGACACAAATTTTGCAATGTATACAATTGCTTATTTATCTGAGCAGCTAGTGTTTCCTGTACTTCGTGAGAATCTAATGCAGTGTTTATTGTTGGTGTATTATTAAAATATTCCTCAGCTTATTTTTATGCAAATCCATGTTTGGTAATGACCATCTCTCATTTTTATATCCAAAGCCACAATTAAAATATGGAATACATTTCAGATGATCTTTTAAATTTTATATCACAGACAGAACTTTTTTCTTTGTATTAATTTGAAGAACATTTTTGAAAGGTATGTTTTTAAAGAAACATCTTTCCAGGGGATGTAGTAAAATTTCTAATTCATTAATTAAACAAATGTTCATTGAGCTTTTACTAGGTACCTGCAAAGTGCTAGTCTTCAGGGCAAACAGAAGAAAAGATTATGTCTTCAAATTACTCTAATATACATTTTTAAATTATACAACATAACCTTTTAAAATGTTTCCTCATTTTCTGTTTTCATTTTGTTATATATTTTGTATATTATTTCTGTTGAATATTTTCAAACACATTTTAATTGAATGGATGAGTAAGTGAATGAGCGAATGAGTGAGTGACTAAAGGAATGAACAAATAAATAGAGTAAGGTATGCTCCTTGCCTTGGAGAAGTGTTTAGTCTAGTGTGGGATAGACACTAAGCAAAAATATCAGAATGCAATTATAATAAGTGATGTGACAGATACTATTATCAACTTCCCTGGCTGAAAGAGATCAAAACTCATCCTGCTAAGAGAATCAGGGCAGGACACAATGACTTCAATAAAGTTGAACATCTTTTCTCCCAGCCTGTAATTATTACCATTGTTAATCAAAAGAAGATCTTAACCTTTGAAAGCAGTATTACACTGCTTCCTTTTTTTACTTGACAATAATCTCCCTTGAAAAGTGCACTTATGAAACCAAACAATATCCTTATACTTAAAAAAAATTCAAACATTCTTGACTGAAATGTTACAATATGCATCTGTAATAAGAACTGAGATGCTTTTTGGAGAATTGGAATAAACATGCAAAGCATGATTTAGAAATGAAAATAAACAAATTTGGTAAGATAATACATAAGATGCTAATTGCATGGCAATGGCATAAACATTAATGCATAAGCTTATATTGTGTGCATACATTCAAATAAAGGCAAAATTCTATTAAATAATAACTGATTTCTATTGCATTTGGCATTTTTTTATGTTGATATAATTTTCCAGTGTGATAAAATGTTTTATGTTTGTTCTGATGCCTTCTACCTCATTTCCTTGGAATAGAAATTCAATTTAAGTCCAAAATACTAGTGTATAACTTCTCATAGTATCCTCTATGGACTATAGGCATCAAAATAATCTATACAACCTGTTAAAAAAGAGAATTCATGAGCTTCTTGACTTACTGACTTACTCCACATAAAATGATGATCTCAAGATCCATCCATATTGTGGCAAATGGCAGTATTTCACCCTTTCTTGTGGCTGAGTAATATTCCATTGTATATGACACATAGGTGTGTGTTAATTTTAAATTCGATTTTATTTGAACTCAGAGTTACTTAAAATAATTTAGTGACTACCTATATTGCCAACTTTTTAGCTTACAATTCAAAATAAGAAAATAATAAAAAATAGTGAAAATAATCAGAGGAATAAAATATAAACTAAACAAACCATGTTGCATAAACATTTATTTTTGCTATCTCTGGAAGTATCATTAAATTGATCATAAAGGAATAAGAATGTCAAGGAAATGGGAAAGCAGAGAACCCAAGATGAGTGATTTGAACAAACTTTCAGAAGGTAGAAAGTGAATGGATGGGTGTTTGGTGATTAACTAGGAAGCCTATTGAGTAAGGAAGCAAACTAGTTTTCAGAACCACGGACAGATCCATAGTTGGCTGGGGGAAGGATTTCTGAAGATGAGTAGTGTATGGGACTAAAAATATAAGCATATTAAAAATATGAATAAGAAAAAAAACCGATATTCCCTCCTTATAGCAGAGAAACCAAGTATATCAGGTGACTGCATCTCCTCAAAAAGGAAGCAGGAAATATATTCTATGGAGAAAAAAATAAATAAATAAGGTCCTTTATACCTTGGAATATCAGGCAGAGGCACCTTACTGAAAACAGGGGCCAAGGGCAATCAGAGAAATTTACAATATTGAACAATGATATCCTCAAGCTCTGTTATGTGGGTAGGCCTCAAACTCAGAGCACAAAGGCATATTCTTTTTATCTTATCACTCAGGAGAATAGAATATTCTTCTCTGAAGATAATACATAGGCCTAGAGAAAATACTTCCTATGTTATATGGGAACTATTTTCCTAAATAGGCATTTTTTTGCCAATTTATTATTTAAAACAGAGATCCCAGGATGTTTTTAAAGCCTAATTTTTAATTATGGATACACTGATGTGGTGACATAGCTTTGAGGAAAGAATTTTGCATAAATGAGAGAAACCAAAATCAAGAAACTTTAAAAATAAATTTAGAGAAAACAGGCAATAAAGGGAGGTTAGAAGAAAACAAATCAATATGGTTAATATCTTCAGAAATATCAGTTTATTAAATCTATAAAATAAGTATAGGATGTTTTAAAAAGGACATTCATAAATAAGAGATACAAATGGAAGTAAAATATAATAACCACAGTAGAACATTCACTTGAAGATAAAGGTGAGGATTTCTTCTATGAGTTGAATAAAAAGACAAAGAAGAGAAAAAGTAAGCATAGTTATATGAGAATGTGATATGCATTCAGTTTAGGTTTAATACCCACATTTCTGGAAAAAGAATATTTTTCTCATTTAAGTAGTGCATCTGGTTTCTATGACATTTAGTGAGAATTAACCTATGTGAAGCACATCAATTAAAAATTGCAGGGTGTTCCTTGGTGGTGTAGTGGCTAAACTTTGGCGCTCTCAACGCTGCAGCCTGTGTTTGATTCCCAGCCAAGGAACCACACCCCTACCCACACAAAAAAAAATTTCAGACCACCGGATTAACCAGATGACTCCACAAAATGTTCTCTCTTGTTTACAAATGGCCCATAGAAGAATCAAAAAGCCTCAAATACTCCCTACAACCATCTCCTCAATATTTTGGACCTTATCCATATAGACTTCCTAAGAGAGCAGTCCCAAGAAAAAGGTGTGATTGATTAGCTTTTACTAAGAAATAATTCAAATAACTTTAATTATGGCCCATTTTCTTGTTTAAATGGTATCTAGAATAATTCCAAGCTTCCCAGATTTTAGGCTTATCTACATACTGTTTAGTATATATCCTGGTATAAATTCAGTGTTCAACACATTCTAACTCTGTCAATACAAACTTTTCTTTGATGCTCACTTGAGCTAATAATCTGTCATCACAAAAATCCATTAAACACTTATCTTCTTTTCAAAACTCATTGAAGCTTCCTGCAAAATCTAATGCCTGAATGGAGGATGAAGGTACTATTTTCTCTCTCTTACTACATGTGAGCTGAAGAGAAGGTGGACCAGGCCTTCAATTATTATAACTTTTCGTACCACTTGTATATCACTCTTTCATCTTTCTTTCTGAAAAATCCAGCAACTGTGATGCACATGTTATGTCCTCAGATACTTCAAACTTCCTGGTCACTACTCCTAATCAATTAAATATTTTAATAGCTAGCTCACTGGTTTTTATCATTTAATAGTAATATCATTCTTGATTTAACTATCTCTGTCTTTCACATTTTCAATGGCTTGCCTTTTATTCAACTTCAGTTATCTACTGCCATATACTTGGTCATTGTCATTGCTAATACTATCCTATTTCTAAAGTTTCAAATTCAATACCCAATATTTAGGCTAAGAGAAAAAAAATGAAGGGTGATTTTAAACATGACTTCGATTATGTGAAGAGTTCTTTCCCAGAATTCAATATCTATTTTTTAAAATCCTCAATGAGATATCTTAGGCACAATTTTGCAAAGATACTTAGAAGGTGAGTGATTTGGAACAACGAAGAAAATTTAGATTTTTTAAACTCTGAATATTTTTAGCATAGATTTTATATTGTTTATTGCACAAAACTCTTTTCACTTAATGACTGCTTGATTTCTAAGGAAACATCAAGTAGATATTCTGTGGTTTATAAAAAGATAGGATTATCATTGCTATTGCAGATTGAGATAAAAATGAATAATGAGATGATAAACCATGCAATACTTGAACAAATTATATATTTGCATTAATCCTTTTTCTAATTCTTAAAGAAGAGAATTAGGATATTTCAGTTTGTCACAAGAAAATTTATACATCATCTCCAAATTCAAATCTCAACAAAACTGGAGTTAAATCATATAAATCTTGATGAAATTGTTTTAAGAGAAGAAAATCTGCTATAATGAGACCCTGAAAGTATTTAAAAAATTGTTTCCATTTAGACTATCAAAATGTTGCAGCTTCTTTTTCATTATTCTTTGCATCCTTAATCCTTGAATTTTGTGTTAATTTAATATTTACTTATTACATTTAGAACCACAATAACGTACTACCTGAAAATAAATACTTAAAGCTTCATTCTGAAGAGTGTTCATGCTCATAAGTTTATGAAAATAGGGGCTGTAAATTGAAGTGCCATTTCCTTATAAAACCTACATATTGTTTTAATGAAAAATGTCAGCATAAAGTTTTGCCAAGCATCAAAACTAATCTAAACAAAAGGACATGAAGTGATAGCCTGCAGAGCTAAGATAACAGGTTTCTGTCATTTAAGAAGTTGATATAAATAGATCTGTAGAGTCTATATTATTTTTATATTACTTGCTATGATATTGTATGGGGACATCATTTATCAAATTGTAAGCTTTAGTATGCTATCTCAGGTTAAGATGAAAGCAGTAGTCAAAAGTTAATGTGGATTTTATTTGCCATCAATGAGTTTTGGCTTTAAATCAGCGTAGTACAAAAATATCCTTATTTTATTAAAACATACTAAAGTTAAGAAATGAAAATGACTTTCATATAGATTCTTCCTTCCAGTAACTGAACTTAAAGAAATACAAAGTTAAAATTATCATAAAAATTATGGTAAGTATTCCAATTTAACATTATAAGTTTTAAATTATGTGATAACTTTACAATGTAATGTATTATGTACTATTATTACATGTTTGCTGAAAAGGGTGATAAGTTCTATTCCTACTGCTTTTAGATAAAATTATTGATTGTTTCATAGGTGTTTTTTAAAATTTTCATCAGTATTAGAAGACAACAAAATACAGATATCTTTTGAAAATGGTGGCAAAATATACTCAAGTTGTGTAAATATGCTTCCATAGTACATCTTTCTTCTATATTTGGGAATAGACATTACTGAATATGATTTTTGCCCTCATTTGTCTGAAGACCCATTTGGTTAATATTTGGAATTTGGTACTCAGGTTGGCTTAAAGAGAAATACATCTCTGAAGAGGTCCCTAACCATTTTTACATCCATGATAAACCCAACAGCATATTTATTCTTCTTCATAATCAAGTGTAAGCTCAGTGCTGATGAGTATGCCATTTTCATGCATAAATGGTGCTTTCATCCCTTACATCTGTTCATATTAATAATGATAATTCTTAAACAGTGATTTTCATCTTTAGGAGTGTTATAAATGCCAACTAATTAATTAATCCCTTAAGTGCTTAATTGCATATGGATAATTAAACACACTCTTTGCTGGTAAAGCTTACAGAGCAAAAATTAAAAGGGAAATTATACCAAGCCTGATTTTCTAACTGATGGGTTGAAGATACGACTTACACATTTGAGCAGAAGCACCCTCTCTAGCCCCATTTCTGAAAATACCTTTTGCAGAAAAGCATTTTCACAATATTGACAAATGTTACGAAAATATTCCTATTTTTGAAAATTACAAAGAACAGTATATTACAGCTGTTGATATATACATATTTATGTACTATTTATTTTTGTGAAACACAAAACACATTTGGTCTTTGAATTTCTTTTTCATAAGACTCAATACATCCCTTGGAATAAGTTTTGCTTGGAAGAGCTTTTGGAAAAGACAGAGTTTGTTTTATGATACCTCTCAAGGAAGTAAAAGATTATTAGAGTTATGTTCTTTTTTATAACTTGGCTTTATGGTATTCTGTATTCAATAGCCTTTTCAAGTGTTTTCTCTTCCAAATGGTTTGGAATATTATTTCTTTAACATGAGAAAAATATTACAAAATCAAAACAGATACTGTTATCAATCTATCAATAATGTTTCAGTACTAAACACTAAATTGTCTAATACCAGTGTTTGTGAATAAATACACTATTTTCATTTTATTTTGAAGATTTCATCATGGTGAGAGGTTTCATCAAACACTGCAGTAAGTTTAACATTCTTGACTCCATTCTCAACTTCCATCTTGCTTTCACAATTGATTATAGTCTATTGATTATTATTTTATAATTGTTAACATGTCTTGCTTTTTCAACGTGTCTATGCATCAAGAATTTATGTGTCAGTCTTGTGGTAATTTGTATAGCTTGGTGCACACAGTATTCATTCACCGAAGAGTATTGAATTACTGCTACACAGTATTTTTGTACTCCTTGGAGAACTAAGGGTAAAGCTGCCATATTCTTGAGATCAATTTGAAAAGGTGTATATAGATAACTGCTGGGATAAGAAAAATCTACTGCAAAATCAAGACTTACGATTATTAACCAGAAAGAAATTTAAGTTTAATTTTGTATATGTTGAAGTTTTGGGGATATGGGATATAAAGTATTGGCCAAAGCAAGCAACTTTACACTTTTTAGACAAAGAAACAACAAATTTGTGAGGATATAACAGAACAAAGAAAATTAGGCTTGAGTGTTTAATTAGGGAGGAATCTAGACAGAGTTTGGGCTTGGGGTAGTCAATTACTAATATTGAAGTAACAGAATTCAAGGCTTTTGGCCTCGAATTCTTATCTCTAATCTCTCTACCTCCTGGTACAAGGAGGGTATATTTCACATGAAAGAAGTATTTCCTACTTTTAGAGGGATAAATAAAAATCAATGTTCTTCCTGTACCAGCTATTTCTTATGTAACTTTAACTCTAAATAATCAGTATGCCAAATTTTGCTCCCGTGTAAGGGATAGGAACTTAATGTGGGCTTGGTATTCTCTTCTATAGGATATCATTTTCCTCACATTTTTAACACACTAATTTGTTATGTCCTAACAATTTTAATTAAGGTTGATATTAAGGATCATCTGAGGTATTTGTTGTGCTTATTGTTTATTTATATCAATCAATGATAAAATCTTTAAATTTTTAGTTGTTTATGTGAATAATTTAAGTATAAAATTTCATGATGGATAAATTATCTATATTATCAATGACTTCTTAAAAATACATCTTTTTGCTTGAATTTAAGAAATGACTAATGTATGAAAATATATTGCATCATTGTTTTCTCCATAAGAACAATTTATGTAAATTAAGTTTGTCTACTATTCCAACTCACCAATGATTCAGAAATATTTAATAAAGTGATCAGAATGATTGTGGTCATGGCAACAGGTCAACTGAGTTGCTATTTTGAGCATAAAGCCAAAATAAAAATTCTCTGGCCATACAGTACATGAAGGAGCTTTCAATCTCATGAAACACAAATTGGGAAAGCAGTTAGGGATGCAAAAGGACCGAGGTTCTAGAGCACTGCTTATCTGTACCCTTACAAAGGCACTAATTTTTATGCTTTTAGATCAATATGCTTGATGGTATGGCTGTTCCAACATTTTGGAAGGCATTAACTACCTGGGGTTTGTTCAGATAGAGCAAGAGTATAAAGACTTTGTTCTAAACATGTATGTGATCTGTGCACATTGAGTATTTTTTCTTTTTCTTTTTGGTATGTGGGTAGCTCCCTGGCTGGGAATCGAACCCAGGCCGCAGCGCTGACAGCGCGGAAGCCTTAGCCAGTACACCACCAGGGAACTCCCTAAAATAAAACACTTTAGCTAGATAAGGCAATTAGGAGAAATTAATATTTTCTCAAGTGACACATCATGACAAACAATGTGATAAAGATAAACATGAACAAAGAGAAGTTACAGGTATTTCGTCCAGGAAGTGCTGGAAACTACGGCCTCTTTAGGTCTGGTATCCTGTCAGTAGGGCCACGCAGTCCTCCATTTTATCATCAGTACATGAGGACTAACAATACAATCTACTTTATAGGATTCTTGCAAAAATTAATTAAGATAATATACATAAATGCTTATAAAGAGTAAGAATTATACTAAGCACCTAATTAAAATAAGTTATTGTTGATAATATTATTATGCACAATTATAGAACGCAACTTAGGGGAGGTTTTGCTGTTCAAAACATCTTTCCCATTTCCACAAATCTTCAGCACATGATGGAAATCCAGACATTGTAACCAATACTTTTGTGTTAAAGAAATCACTTGTTAAAATTAAAAATACACACTGGGAAGCACAAGATACCAACTTATTTAATATAATTAAATGGGAAAGATTTTCTTAAACTCTTTCCCAATTGAGGATACTTTAGAGAGCATGTTTTGTTTTTGGAGTTTAAAAGTTTGAGACACTAATAAAGTTAAGCAGTGCAAATTATAGTCTAGTATTTTGGATAATGTTGGCAATATACTGTTACTGGGTATACAAACAACTGGAAAGGACAGAAATCATTAAAGGATAAATCTCAAATGTTTCAGATTTTCCAAAGGGAACATTTGAAATGTGGCTATTTTTAATACGAATACAATATACACTGGAGATTGGAGTAGCAGTGGTAAAAAATTAAAAAGAATATTGTTTCTCCCTATATACATTTTCTTCTCTTAATTACAAGTCTTTAAACTAAAAGAAGAAAGCAATACCAATTTTGGAGGAATTTTGCATTTTGTTGTGCAAATGAATTTGGTCAAGATAATATCCTTTATCAAATATGAAAATAATTCTTAACATAGGAAAAGATTTTACTTAAATGGCATGTTACTTACAATTTTACATGCACATTTTATAGACATGAGTAAAATATAAACATACAAGACAATCTTATTTACAGACTTCGAAAGTATTTTACATCAAAATACACACATTCAGTTCTATTGGTCTTGCTTCTGAGTTGTAACAGTAATGTAGCATGTGAGAGATTTAGCATAGTAAGGAAATCATAACATCAGTGGCAATATGTTGTCACTTCAGTCAGGTACACATTATGATGAAATGAAATGAAATGAACATTTTTATACTTATAAAAGGAGATTTATTTAATAAAATAATTATTTTATATAATTATAACACCTAAAGCAAGAGACTTGGAAATAATAGTAAATTTAATTTTAACATAAAGTATAGCTAAAATTATCATCATTGTATAATAAAATGCAAATTGTATGTTATTAAGAACTTTTAAATTAGGTGATACATAAATGCCATACAGCATTTTCTCCATCCTAACTGGAGTAATCTAATGGCTCACAGGAATTTTCTTTTCTACTCAACTGCTAGGAAATTGCAACCTTAGGGAAAATAAAAGCTTTCTCAATTTAAATTGCTTTTGGATCACCCCATTTTGCTAATTACTCTACCTTGTTCCTGTCTGACATTTTGTCAGTTTTACTCAGGTAATGGTTGCATATATTATTGAAAATTTAGTTTTGAAAGTCTAATCTGATAAATTTGCATAACTGTTGATTGCAAATCAAGTCTCTGACGAAGAGGTAGAATGGCACGCTAAGCAGGTACAACTTTTCTCAAGCCTTCCTTCCTGTAATAATTCCTTAACACAGGAAACAATAAATAGTAATTGCCTACTCGAACATACCTAACAATGTGCAATTCATTAGTTTCATTATTAAACTGTGGAGTTATGACATTCCTCTGGAATGAGCTACTTCATATTTCATTCTTGAAAAAGCTACATCTACAATGTCAAGCTGTTGGCACATATTTCTATTAGATTATTTCCAAAATTTTAGATTCCTTATATACACATTTTTAAATAGTCAAGTTAATTTTTAGAACAGATTTTAAATTTTGAAACTTTTTAATATTGCTATGTAATACACTGAATGCTGAAGAAAAACTACATTGTGGTTTACCTACCCTCAATATGTATGTGATTATTCAGCATAGTGAAAGAAAGAAGCATGCGTAACTAAAATTCCCTATACTTTTTGTGTTTGATGCTTTATTTCTTTCCTAAATTTGCATGGATTAATGTTTAATTGATGAGGTGGTCTATTAGAGAGATAAGGTTTTATGCAATGCTCATTTTATTTTTGTAAAATTCCCTGCTATAATGAATTTGAGAGTGAGATAGAGATTTAGGACAACGTGACTAAGTTGTAAACTGGAGGCAAATAGGGACTGGCCTTACCTCTCTATCATTCCCAACTGCAAATGGAGAAGTTGGAGCACAGGGCAGAGAACTGAATAGGCTCCTGCCTGAAGTTCATCTATCATTCCTGAGCACAAAAGACCAAGAAAACAACAGAGCCAAGGTGGGGATGCTGGCTGCTTTCAGACTTAGTTTTAAGTGGTAGTATACCCAGTAGATACTGGGTCCAGGAAACAGCCAATTACATTTCTTCCCACACGAAAAACAAGGTATAAGGAAGTCGATGTAGGTAACATCCTCTTTAGAACGAGGAGTGATAATATGCTTAAAATTATGTTTATAGTTTTTTATTTTATTTATTAATTAAAAATGAATGAGGATTTCAATGGTTTCTGAGGGTTTGCTTTGTTTTTGACAATTAAAACCAAACTATAAGTCAATAATGTTTTCAATCACTTCAGAAGATTAATTCCAGCTTAACCTAAAGAGCATGTGATAACCAAGATTGTTATATTTAGCACAAAGTTTAAATTTGTCCAAATTAAATATCTGCAAGTAAACTGTATTATTTCACAACTTTCCATTCATAGCTCTCATCTAAGAGCACAAATTATCAGTTCAGGTAAGCATGGTAAAGGTAAGATTAAAGCTGATAAAAAGAATTACTTACAAAGATAGATAATTGCAAGTCTATTCATTAAAATGCTTCAGAGAGATTCTCTAATGGAACCAGATGAAGGAAGCATTGCAGTAAGACAAAAACAACATAACAGAATGTGCAGGTGTGGGAATATCAGCAACAGAGGGGTTTAGCAGAAATTAACAGTATTCTTCACAAATCATGAAAGGTTTAACCTTATGAGTTACACATTCCTTTAAGAAGAAACATAAGAGGTAAGACTACAGTTTCTATGCAGAAAGAGAAGGAAAGACTTTCTTTAGAAATTCACATGGTTTGCAGGCAAGAGAGACTTTGGAATTGGAAAGCACTGGATTTGAACCCTATCTCTACCATTTTACTAGCTGTGTTGTGTTAAACAAGTTACCAAATTACATTTAAAATAAATAAAGCAATTAAAAAGCATGGGTTATTTACATACATTCTCAAATACTGTTCTTATATTTCATTAACTGAGTAATATTGGATAAATTATTTTTGGGTCTTATAATAGGGATAATGAATAATCATCTGATAATAGGGATAATGAATAATCATCATACAATTTTATCTGATAAAATTCTCAGGGATGTTGTGAACATAAAGTGTGATAAAATATGTAAAATACCCACATTATTCTCTACTTTAACAAATACCATTTAATCTCTATCCCCTTTAATTAAACTCCTTACGACAAAAAATTGAGAAATATTAAATTTTTCTTTGTGATGATGATCTCATTAAAAAAACCATAAACAGGTATTCTGATATATTGTTGATGGACTGTGAATTCTTACAATTGGGAAAACAATATGACAAATTCATCCTGTTATATACACCTAAGAGATTTTAAAACATGTTCATACAAAATATTGTACATTACTGCTGATGGGAGCATTATGTATAATAGTTAAAAATGCAAACAGCTCAAATGTCCATCAAATGATAAACAGGTAAATAAAAGTAGTATACCCACACAGTGGGATATTATTCAAATACAGAAAAAAAAAAAAGAGGTACCATGGGTGAAACTTACAATCTTATACTGAGTAAAAGAAGCCATAAAAAAGGCCATGTATTATATATGATTCCATTTTGATAAAATATCTAGCAAAGAAAAATGTAAATCTATAAAGACAGAAAGGAAATTACTGGTTGTCAAAAAGGAGATTACTGGTGAGGAGGAGGAATGGGGGGTGATTGCTAATCACAAATATGCAACTTCTTTTTGGGGTGATGAAAATATCTGCAATTAGATAGTGATAATGATTGCACAATCTTGTGAATATTCTACTAGTCATTGAATTGCACACTTTAAAAGGGTGAATTACTCTTATCTGTGAACCTACCCTACAGAAATACATGCTATTACAAAAACGTGGTTAGCTAAGGGATTTGTAATGGCAAGCAGTTGATAATATGAATGACCATCAAAAGGGAATGTTTGAATATATTCTAACAAAACAACAACAAAACTGTTAGTGTGCTTACTCTGTACCAGGTGTTGGTTAAACATTTTGCATATATTGCCTATTTTTTAATCTTACCATGCTATTTTTGGTAGGTAGTATTATTAATTTCCTCATTCTATAGAAGAAAAACTAAGGCATGGGAGACAGTGACATGCCTAAAATGACATTGTTTTGCATTCCTGACCTCAGTCTACTTCCATAGTTTGGAAATTAAGTATTGTTAAGCAGAGCAAGTGAGTTCTGCATATATTTTTACTCAGGGACGTCCAGACTAACATGCTAGAAAGCAGGAAAGCACAAGAATTAAAATCATGTTCTGGAGCCACAAGGCCTTAGTTTATATCCTAGCTCTGACACTCAGTAGCTCAGTCTCTGGGGAAAGTATTAGTTTTCCTGTGTTTCAGTGTCTTTCTTAGTAACTGGAATAGGGATAATAAATCTAAGTCCTAGGATTGTTTTGGCTATTAAATAAAATAATTCAAGTAAAGTCCTTAGTACCAATGGAATATAGTATACCCTATATGATGGTTAATTTTATGTGTCAATTTGTCTAAGGGAGGGCATCCATATTTGGTTGAATATTATTCTAGATGTTTCCCTGAAGGTTTTTTTTTTTTTCAGATGAAATTAACATATAAATCAGTCAACTTTGAGTAAATCAGATTATCAGATTATACTCCATAACTGGGTGAGCTTTAGCTAACCAGTGAAAGGCCTTAATAAGAGGAAGATTTAACTACCCTGGAGATAGAGGAAATTCTGCCAGCAGACTGCTTTCACGCTCTAACTGCAACTCTTCACTGCGTCTGAAGCCGGCGGGCCAACCTTGCAGATTTTGGACTTGTCATCCTCAATGTGAGCCAACTCCTTAAAATAAACCTCTTTCTCCCTCTATCTTTACACACACACACACACACACACACACACACACACACACATTATTGATCTGTTTCCCTGCAGATCCCTGACTAAACACACCCTAATAAAGTTCTCTTTTATTAAATAAATAAGCAAATTGCAAAAAAAAACATATTTTAAATCTCATTTTTGTTTTTAAAAAGTTTGTGTTTATATACGTACCTGTTTCTTATACACAGGGGGAAATGTGGAAAGATGTATGTGGGAGTGCATAATGGAGAAGCAGATTCAGACTTTGTATTTTGTACACATTTGTGTGGCCAACTTTGATTCATTAAGCAGATATGGCTTTTGTAGTTTGAAAGAAAATGATTATACAATATTTAAACATTAATAAAGGATTTTAAAACCAACAAAGTAAACAATGACAATCACAAACAAAGCACCTAGGAAGAATATCTGTTACTGGAATTCGAAGGTACAGTTACCCCCAGCTGAGCAGTGAAATTGACAGTGAAATGGTGGCAGGAGGAAGGACGTAGCTGTGTCATGGTCCAAACATGGAAATAAGTAGAGAATTAGTGAAAAAATCAAATGCTGAAAGCCCTTTTCCGAGTCCTTTTTTGACTTCCAAATACTATTTGATTTTAAAGTAATTTATGAAAGTTCTTTGGAAATTCTTACTATAAACAACGGTGTTTAAATTGAAACTGACAATGGAGTGCCTCTTTGAATTGTCTTGATTAGAGAATTCAACAACTAAGTAAAATTTCTTCAGCTAATAATTTGATTAATAGATGAACTGACATAACATTTATTTTATTGAGATTTGTCCAAACTCTCTAAAAGGTCCCTCTAATAAACTGGGTAATATTTCTAAGAAATAAAATGATTTCTTTCCTGAGGTTTTGAAGGTCTATAATTCTTTTGCTTTAGCCCATATCTGAAAACTAATTCCTGGTGAAAAGTTGTGCTAAAAGTCACACAGCAAATTGATAGCAAAGCCACAAATAGAACCTAGTAATTCTTATTTTCAGGTCCAGGCTTTAATCATTAAACCAGACGAGTTGCCACTTTCTCTGACTGATCACCCTTAACATTTAATCCTTCTTGCAAGATTCCCATTTATAGAGGTGACATAATTCACCATTTCTGACTGGTTCACATGACAGACAAAGGCATGTGTAGGATTAATTTGCTGAGGATGACAATAATTACAAAAATAAAATGGTTTTGGAGAATAAACCTAAAATATGCTTGATATTTTCAAATGGAAAACTGCCAAGAAATGACAAAGATGTGCAGTGGGTCACGGCAACAATCCTGTACTTCATTTTCTCTATCAAATGCACACAGTAGTTGGGGAATAGATGGCAAGGGATAATTCACCAGAGATGCTGATGCATAAAGACATATTCAAACTCAAGAACACATTTCTGTCAGCTTGAGGGCTAATGTCCTGAAAACTGCAAGGCCTAAACATTCTATATCCTGAAATGAGTATCCTAAGCTTCATGGAATAACATAGAAAGTGTAATAATCAGAGTAACACACTGCACCAGAGGCCACCATGGATTTCAAGGTGCTTTCTATAATCTGAAGCAGGGTGAATGCAGCTGCTTTTTACTGAATTGAAGTTAAGAATGTCTGTTGCTTCTTATCCAGAAGCCCAGGACTAGATTCCTTGAATTCTTTTATTTTCCATAAATTTAATGAGGAAATAGCAGAAAATACTATTAAAGAAAAGTACTTTTCAAATTGAGTAATGATTTCTTGTTTGTAGTTGAGGTGAGCAAAGATTTCTACTGCAGATTCTTTCATATTTTTTAAAATTTTTCCTCTATATCCATAGACCTCATTTAATAGTTTGAAAATTAAAACAACTATATCTAAAGCTCTGTATTGAAACTGGAAGAGATTTTGATTAAACTTCATTTTACTTATTTTTTAAATAGTTTCATAATATTTTGTGTATAGGTATGTGTAGTGTGTATTCTATTTTTTATCTTACTATGATCTAGTGTAGAAGTTGAAACATATAAGCAGATATCATTGGCAGACTCTAAAGTGCAGAGATCTGTCATATGAGTTGGGAATGGCTCACGTGAATACATATCTTATTAGGATCAATTGTTACATTATTGATCTGCTCGCTGTTATATTGTGTAAGGAAAGTTAAAAATAAGTCTTTGGTAACCAATGTCACCCCAGTAAGTCTAACAATAAAGAAAAAAGAAAAAAGAAAAAAGAAAAAAGATTGAAAAAAATATGAATGAAAAAATAAGTCTTTGAAAGGGATGTGCCTTACTGGGTATACCCAAAACTGGTAGCATAACTGTACTGGCAATTGGATCCAACACTGTTTATAGCTTTTGTCAGCAATATCCAAAAGATTTCTATCACAAAGACATTATAAACTCTAAAAAATAGCTGAAATCACATGGAGGTGTTTATAGATCTTTATATATAAACAATAATAAAATAAGAAACATTCATTATTAAATAAGCTTTATATTTCAATAATTACATATGTTTCTACATAAAGAATTTCTGAAACTCTTAGCCAAATATATCTTATCTTTGGAAAAGTCTCTGAAACTATATCAGTATCTTTTTTTTAATCTTGGCTCTGCGTTATATGATGTTACCCATGGAGATTTCATGTTATTTCAAATCCCAATCATTACTGCATTTAAATTGTCATGTACCTATTTTTTGTTTATTTGTTTATTTTGCTTTAATATTTATTCCGTGAATACCACATTCCTGGTTCCATTGCCAACCCTTTACATATAACATTCAGTAAGATCCTATGTTCAGAGAGACAGAGTTTGGAAGAGCAGATAGAAGTTTTTATTTTGGACAAAATCTGTTTTTGATGCAGATACTAAAGTTTTAAAATAAGAAAGCAAAGTAGACAGTTTGATAAATGAGTTTTGAGTTCAGGTATATAGTTAGACCCACAGAATAACTATTACAGTCAAGCTTGGAGCTCCTAAATTTATAGGATTAGAAGATAAAAAGCTGTCAAAGGGGACAGTGTTGGGAGGCAGGACTATGATGGTGTCCCACACTCCAAATAAAGTAAATACAGAAAGAAAGAAGTGATGAACTCTTCCAAATAGAGCTGAAGTTCACTAAGTGTAGGACTTAGAGTTAGCCATTGGGTTTGACTTACTGAAATTGTTATGAACTTAGTAAGAACAGTTTCAATGAAGGAGTGAAGATGAAAGCCTAATTATTGTGAAAGGAAAAAGGAAAAAGACAGGGATGTGGAGAAAAGTATAGACAAGTCTTACTCAGTTTTATAATAAAGGGAAGAGAAACATGGAAAAATAATTGAAGAGCTACTTAAGGTCAAGACTTTTGCTTTTGCTTTTTAAATAGTTGGATGCTATAATTTAAAACTCCCACCAATAAATATAAAAATGAAAATACTAAATATTCTGCTCTCAAGGGACTTTTTATGTGCGCAAGATTATTTGTATTATTTATATTAATGTCATATAAGAAGAGATGAGTTTTTATAGGACTAGATTTGGAGGTTTGCCTTTGTTGATCCTCTACAATTTTTTTTTCACTTATTTGGCAGACAAAGTGGAAAATAAAGAAAAGCAAAAAATCATGAAGGCTTGAATATTTAAAATCTATTTTTGATTTTATTATATATTATTCAAATAAATACAAGGATATGACAATTTGTATATTAGCACATGTTCTATAATTCTTTTAAGTATTATGATGGTGAGGGGTAGTAAAGTGTTTTGTCTATTATTCTCATAGTTTTCTATTTCAGAAAAAAATGTCCTCAGAGAATAAGTAAGGAGGCTATCACCTTAAGAGGGATTTCGTAGGTATATTAAGAGAAAAATGCAGTGAAATTTATGTATATGAATGCATTTTATTTCATTTAACATTCATTTTATTAAAATTGTGTTATTATTGCTTTTAAACTAAAAAATAGAAAACATTTTATAATTTTTGTCTACATAAGAATATAGTTTTATCTACGTATTATTTTCCATACATTTATCAGTGTAAATATCTCAGTAATATATGTTTTCACCATAAAATAGTGAACTCTAGACTCTAAATCTTTACCATCACCCTATCTCCAAACTACCAGAGCAACAAGGACAAATGTGCTGACTTCCTTCTGATAATTTTAACATTGATCATTTTACCTTTTAGATGGACCTTAACTACCTTAGCTTTTTGAAGTAGTTTTATGCAAATTAATAATTACTTTTTATAAACTTCCACATAGTATTTCAAGAGGAAGCATTCACTAAGGTATACTGGATATAAGTCTGTAACTGCATATTTTCTGAGTGATTTCTAGAAAATCTCAAATCGATATACAAGGAGGATTTTTCAGCCTTGAAAAAACTGTCATTTGGATGTTGTCTGGGATGTTAACATTGGGATGGAATAGTATAATTTTTGGACTAGTAACATCACCAGCACCTAAGAACTTGTTAGATGTACAAATTCTCAAGTTTCATCCCAGCCTAATGAATCAGAAAGTCTAGGGATAGGGCCTAGGAATTTGTGGTTTAACAAGCACTTCAGGTCATTCTGATGCTTGCTAAATTTTGAGATTCTTTGCGCAAAAGGAAACCATTATATAAATAATATTTTATTTTTTAAAAGCTGTTTTTCTAAATATGAACTGCATTAATTTTTCCTCATAAAATTTGTATAACTTAATCTCAACTGAGAAATTAATTCTAAATTGTATAAAGATTAACTAAATCAATGCATTGCTTTATTTTCCTTTAGTAAATTAAAATTTTAATTTCTTAGCTCATATCTATTGGTAGTATTCACTTCTTAAATTTAGGCATATTCAATACATTTATCTTTTTCCTTCTGATTATCATATCTTCATACTGTAGGACAGTTTTCCTTTCACTTTATTTAAAGAATACCAAAAAATTTTCTAATCTGTGATTGTCATAGTGAAATTTGATATCTTTTTGTTTTTTGTTTTTTACTGAGCTGTTTTTCTGTGTTACACACTGAACATTGGAGACTAGGATTCAAGCTCAAAACATAATGAAAACTTCTCTGATCTTCTTTCTTGCAAGTTTATATACTAATCTTGAAAGTATGAGGAGATTCCAGAGGTAGAAGGCAAGGCAAATTTGTCATCATTGAGTTAGAGTTCCCTTAGCATGTTTAATAATTTTACTTTGAAAACACTGGGATACAAAAAGAGTATAGTTTGTTACTTACCTAATGGAAAGTAACAAAAATGCAAGGGGTAACTTCTGAAATTCTGGAGGTTTCTCTATAAAGAAGAATGCTGAAACATAGTTCAGCAAAGGCATACTAATGCTTTCAGTAGGACACCCCTTATTCTTTGCCAGTGTTTAGGCTGTGGCAGAAGCTTTTGTGGTAACAGGAACCACACTCTAGGTGAATAAGCCTAATACAATACACTAGTCAAGAGATATTACCACATGAAGCATCACTGAAGACAAGTTAAGTATAGAATTAATGGAAAGTAATGCAGCTAAGAAGACATATAGATAAGCAAACGAGAAATATCCCCTAGAAAGTTCACAGAAATAATGGGGACATATTTTGAGTTTATCTGGAGTTCCTTCTATAGCAAATGGATAGCTACCAGAGAAAAATTTATTACAAAAAATACAGCCTCATTTTTATTCCCATACTGATGTGCTCCACTTAGATTACATTTATGTAAGGTCCTAATAGCCAACAGGCATTGTTAAATTGGAGTGAGATTGTATTCAAACACAGTATTATCTCCTAGACAGTACTAGATACCTCTTGCTATTTACAATGATATGACTAGACTGAAATACAGTCTTTAAACTCTTGTCCCACTATGGCTTGATGCTTTTATTTTCCTTAATTAAATATGTTATATTCTCCATGACCAAAAATATTCTGTAAGTCCAAATCAAGAGTCCAAATGATGTTGCTAAATTTTTTTGATATCAGAAGGATTGTTTATTATGAATTTGTATCAACTAGATAGTCAATCAAGTTTACTGTTTGAAAGTGTTGAAAAGGCTGCGTGAAAAAGTTAGACAAAAACCACCTCAACTTTTTGTCAATGCGTGGCTCTTGCATCACGGCAATGCACCAGCTCACAGGGCACTGTCTGGGAGGGAGTTTTTAGCCAACGCACAAATAACTATATTGCAACACCCTCCCTACTCACTTGATCTAGCCCCCAATTACTTTTTTTAATCTGAAGATAAAGGAAATATTGAAAGGAAGAAATTTTGAGGACATTCAGGACATGAAGGATAAGTACAACACCAGCTCTGATGGCCATTCCAGAAAAAGAGTTCCAACTGCTTTGAAGGGTGGACTAGGCCCTGTGTCAGTGCATAGCTTCCCAAGGGGAGTGCTTCACAGGTGACCACAGTGATGTTCAGCAATCGTAGCAATGTTTCTAGGATGAGTTGGTGAAATTAATTGTCAGAATCCATACATCTTTGCCATGTCGTTAAACTGTCATAAGCTACAGTATCTTGAGATGAAATTGTTAAGCTTAGGGTATTCCTAACGGGTTTAAATTACTGAAGACCTGTGCCTCCTGGAAAATATGGCATCATTATAGTGCATTTGCATACTTTGTCTTTGTTGCTAAGTACATTAATATGTATGCTAAAATGCCTTTCTTTCCTTTCCACACTTTGTGATTTGGTGTCAAATAAAATGTAGTTCATAAAATGAATGAAGAAAACATGCCAGGGTTCCCTGGTGGCCTAGTGGCTAGGATTCAGTGCTTTCACCACCGCAGCCCAGGCTTCATTCCCAGTCAGGGAACCACACACACGAAAACAAAACAAAACAAAAAAACAAAAAACATGCCGCCAAGGATCAACAGTATCAGTGAATACATACATACATACATATATATACACATATATGTGTGTGTGTGTGTGTGTGTTTATTTTGTATGCCAAGGGTGATTATGTCAGATGCATAATTGTAATTTCAAAGAACAAAGTCATATAGTCATAAGTCAGATAAAGGTGACTAAGAATCCCATGAACTAATCCATTATATTAGCTAGCTATCATCAACCCAATAGCTTGCAGAATGCTGACAAGGCTTAATGTAAAGTGGTCATAAAGATCAACTCAATGAACCAATTTATTTTTAAGCTATAGATGAACTGTTGATTTTAAAACCTACCTCACTGGATTCACTTTTGTAAAAGCTAGATGTTATCCAGTGCCATATAATTAAGTAGATATATATAAAGTCCTAAATAAAAAATATTAATAATAACTTTGTGAAACAGATCACAAATTTGCAACTAGGAGAAATGGGTTTATCTTTTTATATAGGAAAGCAAAATAATCCTATAAATGCTAAGGGTTTATAATTTTACTAGAAATCTGAGAAAAACAGCCTTATTAGGAATAAAAGTAAAAATATCTACCCAGTAGATGTCTAAAGAAACGTTTCTTCACGAGAAAACAGCAACATCTCCTATTTTTCAAACACAACCTTCCAGGGCATATTCCCATGTAACCATAATCTATCTATAACTTTACTCTTCACGTTACTCCAATCTAGTCAAAGACCCCTCATTAGATTTGCTATTTTCAAGATCAAAACCTCTACTTTTTCAAATCCATTGGACACTTTCACTTTAGCCATGTTACTCAGATTCTAAACAACATATGACACAGTTGATCACTCCCCCCCAATGTTCCATGTATGCATCTATAGATATATTTATAGATATATGCATATGCATAATATTTACATTAAATGAAATGCATGCAGAGTTACTTAGAATTATTTATAGAGTATGGCATAATATTGACACATTGAAGCTTTAAAATATTTATTAAAAATATAGACTATTTAACATAAATAGCTATACAACTTTACTAAGAGACATATTTTTTCATAAACATTTTTTTGAAAGATGTTTATATTAAGTACTATTCTAACATGAAAAGAAATAGAAAAATAGGTTTAGCTTTCCTTAGCCTAAATACAGATGCCAGAAACATTATACACATTTTCAGATATGTTATCTACGTATTACTTTTCAAAGTTGAATTGAATTATGGTAGCAATATATAGTATGCCATTCACTTAAAAGATGGCATTAATGAAATGAATGTTAGGCAGGATAGTCAAAGAAAATGGTGGCAGCATGGCTGTCATTCGAGAGGTGCAAGACCATTTTGAAGTGGTTTTTGAAATTCCAGAAAGTTATGGAAGTACAATGACAATGGAGGCATGAGTATGCCACAGAACTTCCAACATGTCTAACAACTGCAAGCATTCATAAGTTTGAGACACATGGTACTTTGGGAAGAAACGGAAACAACTTGCTCAGTGATACAAGTGGATACTTTGGTCAGTGTTGCTCAAGTAGTAGTTTGCCATAATTACAAGTGTCTGGACACTGATGGTAACCACTTGGAGCAGCTCTTGTAATTGCAGAAGTCAAACGTGACTTGCATTCATCTTTTGTTATGTGAATATATTGAGTATTACAATTTTAATACAGTTTTTCTTTTTTTAAATGTGTATACATTTTTTGGCACCACACACACACACACACACACATTGTTTTATATGTGTGTGTGTGTATGTATGTGTGTGTGTGTGTGTGTGTGTGTGTGTGTGTGTGTATATATATATATATATATCACTAATAATTGGAAACTCTAAACCCAACACCACTCAGTTCTCAAGTTAGCTATGATTGATCCTGAACAAAAGATGAAATATGATAGCCAATATTATTATATGTCTTATAGCCATTGTGCCTGGTGTCAATCCAACCACCTGTGTATACATCAAGTCCAAGAGTTTCCATTAAAATTATATCTTTTCAAATTTACTTAAGTGGGTATTTTTCTAAATTGCATATTCATCATGTAGTTCTGTATTGGGATTGGAGTCAAATTCTACTCAGCAAGACCTGGTATATGATGTAGCTGAGTAATCCAATATTCCCTCTCCAACTGCATTTGTAATGTACATCAATAGAAGGAATGATGGGAAGATCTACAATGCTGATATTCCAAAATACTCCACATACTCCAAAACTATTCATGCACCAGCTGGTGTCTTCTGATCTTGACTTTCTGTCTCATGAAGGCTTGAAGGTTGCCATCAGTTAAAAAGGAATGCTTCGTTTTTACTTTAACACTCAGTAGCCAACCACATGGCTTCTGTGTTAGTTTTCCACTGCTGATCTTCGTTTGTGCTTTTATTTCTCTCTCCCTTGCCTCTCATAAATTCTCAGCTGAGAAAAAACACTGAGCATAAGATATCAGAATATTTTTGTTCAGAAGGAGGCTCTGATTGTGAACCTAGTTTCCATAATTTAAAAATCTCGGGAGTTCCCTGATGGTGTAGTGGCTTAAGGCTTCAGTGCTGGCACTGTCAGCGCTGCGGCCTGGGTTCGATTCCCAGTCAGGGAGCTACCCACATACCAAAAAGCAAAAAAAAAAAAAACAAAAAAACTCCATTAAAGTGTTGTGTCACATTGACTAATTTTAATCAAATTAAAAGTATAAGCACAATTTGTAAGATGTCAGAGTTCTCTGATGATATTATCTATATCTAAATAATTTGTCACCGATTAAATAAATATTTTTCAAAGAATTTCTGAGTATAAAAAATATAACATATGACATGTCTGGCACTGCATTGCACTATAAATGCTCTTTTGTGCATATTTTTACTTCCCTAGGCTTGCAGGAAAGTTACCTAATTTTTATTAATAAGTTTGACTTGGGATACTTTAATATCTCTTCCCCTGTAATACTTTCTGTATTTTCTATATTGTAGAAGACATAGTCTTTTGGGAGTTGAGTTTGGTAGATGTTGACTTTAAAAAGCACTTTATTTTCTGGATAGAATAACTAGCAAACATACATTTATTGTTATAGAACCACAGAATCTTCACTTATAGTATATGGATTGAATTCAGAGGTGGGAGGCAGGCCTGAAAGGATAAATTAGGGTCAGATTTTTAAATGCCTTCTTTTGAGTCCAATGAGCTCAATTTATCCTTATAGTGTCTCCTTCCAACCAGAGTTTCCTCCTGAATACTGAGTAGAAATAGCACTCTGAAAATTAACTTGCATTAAATATATTTCAGGTTGTATACATGTATGTTTTGTATATTGCTGATACCAAATGCTTATTGTACAATGTGCAGAAAACCTGTTTTTTTCTGGCTTTAATTTTTATAGGGGTCTACTGCTTCCTTAACAAATAATTTATGTACCTTTAAGTTTCTAAGATCCTATACCTAGCATCCTTCTCATATAGTCAATGAAATAGAAAAAGCCAGGTTTGTGTATTTTACTCATAACCACAAGTGTAGTTTTTCAACTATTGGCTTCTTTGCTGCCAGTTTATTGCTCTTTTCATTTTTTTTTTTGAAACTGGCATTAAATCAGCTTTCTCAGTAACAAGAGCAGCAGGTTATTTCTAAATGTCTATTAATAGAGTATTTTGTTTCCATGAAAAACAGTCCCAAATGTTGCTTATAAAGAGAACTGTAGACTTATTATGGGAAGCTGAGAACCATTATAATATTAACATTTTCTATATCACTATGACTTTGTATTTTATAAAGTATATTCTCATGTATTATCCTATTTACATTTCAAGATAACCATTTAAAGAGAAAGGTTTTTTTTCTAGTTTTATATAATTGACAACATTATTTAAGTTTAATGTGTACAACTTATTTGTTTTGTACACTTATATATTGTAAAATGATTACTACCATAGAGTTAACTAACACCTCCTTCACATGACGTAATTACCATTTCTCTTCATGGTGAGAATGTCTAAAATATACTCCCTTAGCAACTTTCAAGCATGTAATACAGAATAATAGCTATAATTAGTATGCTGTACATTAAATCCCCAGAACTTATTTACTTTATAACTGAAAGTTTGTACTCTTTGACCAACATTTACCCTTTTCTCTCACCCTCCAGCCGTAGTAACCACCATTCTACTCTCTGTTTCTGAGTTTGGCTTTTTTAGATGCCACATGTAAGTGATCACCTGCAGGATTTGTCTTTGTCTATCTGACTTATCTGACTTATGTAATGCCTTCAGGTATCAACCATGTTGTGGTAAGCAGCAGAATGTTGTTCTATCTCGGCTGAATAATACATACATACAATGCCTGTCCAGAAAATCTCCAGTTACAAATACCTCTATTTTTCATATTTCATGGCTGGATTCTTTCCAGACAGCTCTCATACATCGTTTTCTTTATCCATGTGTCTGTTCACTGATTCTTTGGTCATTTCTATATCTCAGCTACTGTGAATCATGCTACAATAAACATGGGAGATGAACGGATGACTCTTTAAGATCCATTTTTATTTAATTTTAATATAAACCCACAAGAGAGATTGTTGGATTACATAGGAGTTCCATTTTTTATTTTTTGAAGTACCTCCTTACTGTTTTCCGTAGTGGATGCACCAATTCACGTGCCCCCACTCTACCACATTAGGACAAAGGTTTCCCTTTTTCTCTACAACCTTGCCAATACTACTCTTTCATGTTTTTAATGATACTCATTGTAACAAGTATGAGGTGTTACCTCATTGCAGTTTTGATTTGCATTCCCCTGATGATTCATGATGTTGATCTGTTTTTCCTTTGTGTATCTGTTTTGGAAAAATATCTGTTCAGTTCTGCTATTGATTTTTTAATCAGATTTTTTGCTCTTGAGTTTCGAGTTCTTACATATTTTGGATATTAACTCTTCTCAGTTATACACATGTACTGAAAGTTTGAGAGAAATTTCATTGAACCTGTAGATCAATTTCAGTAGTATGGACATTTTCACAATATTAATTCATCAAGTCCATGAGCACAGAATATTTTTCCATTTATTTGTCTTTTTCAATTTCTTTCATCAATGTCTTATAATTTTTAGTGTACATATCATTCACTTCCTGCACTAAATTTATTCCAGGATATTTTGTTCATTTCAATGTAAATGTACATAGAAAATTTTCTTCAATTTCTCTTTCTGCTAGTTTGCTGTTAGCGTATAGAAGTGGAACTGAGTTTTGATATTGTATTTACTGAATTCACTTTTTAGTCCTAACAGGCTCTTTTTTGGTGGAGGCTTTAGGGTTTTCTCTATAGAACAGCATGTCATTTGTAAGTGGAAACGGTTTTATTTGTTTCATGCTCTATCTCTTATTCATTCTCTCTCTCTCTCATTGTTAGAATGTACTTCCCATTATCTTTTTATTCACAAGGATGTTTTTTTCCAACCAGCTCAAATATAGAGTTTATACTCTGTTATCTCATAATTATTCTAGCATTCAAGGATAATGTGAACCTAATTAGTCCATATGAAAAAGTTGATGAAAGTATAAGAAAAAAAGTCATTTTATAACTAATAACCATACAAAATCTTCAAACTTTCAGTATAATGGAATTAAGAAGTGTTAAACCCTCCGTTTATCTTAGCAATTATATAAAAATTTAAAAATATTTATTTTTAAAGAAGTCACATTAAAATATTCAGTCAATAAAATCATAATTTTATAAAATTTTTAAAATATGCAAATGATTTCAGGATGATACTTTTAATACAGTAAATTTTGTAGCATATATTAAAAGAAAAAATAAATTTTCCATATAAAATGTGGTTTTCTTACACTATAAAATCAGATATTTATTTCTTGTTATTAATTCTTAAAGGCCATTTCTGCTTGAATAAAGACAATCTACATCCATATAAAGACCACACAATACTTAAAATGTTTGTGTGTGTGTTTATGTATGTGTAGTGAAAAAATTGTTATTCAAAAGTGGTTTTGTCTATTCCTTATAATTAAATAATGCAGGATCACACATAAATAGAAATGCTGCTAACATGCTATGCTATTGTGTAAACACAGGGGTTTGATTTGGTGCTTGTTAAATTTCAGAAAACAAATGACAGGATCTCTTGAAATCTATAATATATTTTTAACCATGATATTTTAATCTGAGTAGGGAATATAGAATATTGAAATGAAAAATGACCTTGTAACGCATTCTATTCACTTAATTATCTACAATTCATTCATTGGAGATAACATATTTTTGACTTTATTTTTCTTATTAAAACTTTTTCAAAGCTGGGGGCTCAACAACCTCAAATATTTTACAACTCAGAATTAATGTAAAACCTGAGTTCATCATTCTGTAATCTGAATTCACTCCTTTTTGTGCTGTACTGTTTCTAAAGGTTAAAGCTATTCACTTCAATGAGGAAAATCTTCCTCAACCCATTTACTTTCAGCTTTTAGTTGTTCCATTTTTAGAATAACCATGATAAAGTACTTTCTTAAGCTCTTCTTTGTTTAACTTATTTCTTTAACCTCAAATGCTTTAGAAACAGCCATATTTATCACAGAAGTCTATAACAGAACTGTTGAATATAAATTAATAGTCCAATCAAACACATCTCTTACATTGCAAATTAAATCATTCTTTTTCTTTATGGAAATAAAATCTCTTAAGCTAATATATTTTATTAAATTCTTTTCTATCTCAGAAGTTACTGATATTGCATAATAAGTTACTTTTTAAGATTCGCAGATACAACAAATTTGCATGCCATCATCAATTTAATAATAATACAATCACAATTATCAACAAAGAGTAGATTCTTCATTAACTGGAATTCTAGAAACCAGCACTCTAAAGCAAATTTTGCAACTTGCTTCAGAGTATCATTTGCTTGAGTTCTGGTTAACAAAGAGTCTACTTATATTTATTCAACATCTATCAATCCCATTGGTGCTGGTTAACTGAAAGTCTACTGTAGTTGTTTATATTATTTGATATGAATAAAATCAACACAGAATTATAAGGGGTCAAAATAATTATATATTGCAATACTTTTAAAACAATGCTCCATAAAGTTGAATTTGTGGGGGAGAATATAAAACTAAAAGAAATCTCCTTTAATTTTCAAGAGATAATTCAATTTTATAGAAAAATGCAGATAAGTGAACTGCTTGTCTTCATTTATCAAATCATTAATTTAATAAATATCTTGTGGGGGCACATATCCAGTCAGCCAATTCTGATATTGGCTAAGACACTACTGACAAAATTACCAAACAAAAAGAATGTTTTCAATGCTGACCATACAAATAATACATATTTTAAAGTTCATATATAAAATTTTAAAAATTAATATGTTATAATATTAAGTGAAAATGTAGAATATCACATTACATTTACCTTTATACAAAAACTGAGTCTTAGTATGGACAATTTTGAAAACATCAATTTTATTAGGTGATTTTTTTTCCTGGGCAGGTATAGACTTTTTTTATTTGTTTTACTTTTGGTTTATCATTATGTTGATACTGTCTTTGACATCTGTTATGGTGTGAGAAAGCAGAATGGAAATAAAGAGGGTGATAACACATTATAAAGTTTTTACATCAATATAGAAATATGTATATACTTTAGTGTTAGGATGTAGAACATTATACCTTTAATTATACAAAATTAAAAATTATCTTATTATTATAATCATTATTATTCTTATTTTTATTTCCTCTCCTTGAGGTTATCACTATTTATTGCTTAATATTGACTTTTTGTAACAGTACAAATAAACACATCAGCTTTTAAATATATACTTGTTCTTAGAAGAAGTATTGTTTAAATATATATATACATATTTATCAAAATAGCAAAAATAAGAGACTTTTCTATTATGCTAAGAAGAAAAGATTGAAAACTGTAGAATTTGTGAAGACCTGATTTTCCAGTGATAATGTTCTAAAAAAGCATTTTATAAAAAGAAAAAAAGCTGAAATAAAAAGATATTTGATCATCAAGCACTATTTCTGAAGAAAAAATCTTTAAAACCAGGATCTAATTAGCTGATGACTGAGTCCCTGTTCAGATCCTTCAATGGATTCCTATCACACTGACAATATAATCAATATGCAACCAAAGCCTATCCTGGGCTTGCCGCCATCTACCTCTAACCTGAGTGAACTCTCTCGAGCCTACTAAGCCTTCTGCTTCTTTAGAAACTGTCCTTTGTCTCTCTTTATAAATCTTTCCCAGATATTTTTATGGCTGGATCCCTTATTTTATTTGAGTTTCTGCTTAACTATCACTTCTTGGAGACCCCTTCTCTAAATAACACGTCAAAAATTCCAGCTCCTGTTATTCTCTTTTCTATTGCTTTTTTTTTTCTTTTTCTGATTGCATTTATTAACACCTTACAAATATGGAAGTGTATGCTTATGCTCTGTTTATTCAGCTGGAGTTTAAGTTTTACCACGCAGGAAAATTGTGTGTTTCTTTTAGGAGGTGAACAAATATTCTGGTTTGTGTGAAACTAGGAGTTTCTCAAGATATGGGACTTCAAGTGCTCAAAGTGGGACAGTCCTTGGAAAACTAGGATGTTTGGTCACCTAGTTTGTCTGCTCTTGCTTTCCTTTCACCTGGAATAATGATAGGCACATAGTAGATGCTTTATAACTATTTATCAAATAAATGATTCAATGAGTTTACCTCATGGAGCTTCAAATTTAATAATTGTGTTTTTAACTTTACTAAGTTTTGCAACATTAAAACTGGATTTTTGGTGTTAACTTTTGGATGCTTGGGGATTTTCTATAACTCCTGTGATATCAGCCCTCACACAAAACAGCAACAACAACAATGATAACAAATGTTTGCAGGAGCTAATTGTTGTGTAGTTGCAATGCCCTTAAAATAATTTCTAAACACCTTTGAACTAGCTAACTTCCATTTAATTCTTGGCCCACAGTTTAAACTTAATTTTGCATAGAAAGCCTTTTGAAAACTCATTAGAACTTGCTGTTGTACACTTTTATAGCACCCAAACTTGTCTGGCTAGTGCTTTCATCCATGCCTATCTTCCCTGAGACTTGATACTGCATGAATTCAATGACCATGTCTGTGCGGCTCACCACTGATGGACATCCAACGCAATCCAGTGTATCACTTTCTGAGTTTCCACTAGAATATTATTTGACTTGAGAACCAGGATCATTTTCCTGGTTATGCATTACAGATGTACTAATGCCAGTATGTATATATAATATAATACACACATATGCACAAATACATGTGTCATATGTGCTAAATAAATACACCTTTCATACTCTTACACATTGCTACCATAAATACCTCTCTCTTTGGAAAGCTTGAGTAGTTCTCTATTCCATGTATCCAAGGAGATCTAGCTAATGATAAGATGTAGAGAAAGGCAACATTGGGAAGAGAACTGCTGTGGGTACTGAGGACATACTTGGAGATTATAATCAGGGGAAGAATTCAACTCTCATATTTATAAGGAACGAAGAATCGTAGGGCATTTATCTGAATTGCCAGGCAAACATGAACACAATTCAATTTGGAGATTTTTTTAAACTGGATGAGGATAGAAACAAGGCATACTGATTATTCAAAATATTATATCAATAAGTTGTCCTATGATTAGATTAAAATCATTTATAATCAGAAAAAAGTTTTAAGTATATTTTAAATCTGTTATTGTTGTCTTATTTCTCATAGATCTCATAAAACTAATAATCTTTGTAAAATGTCATTTTACTCAGTTGCAACCAGAAGAAAATAATGGAAATGCTCTGATTCTGAGTAGCAAGAGGACACAAAAATCTCCTGGGGGCCACGAAACTCCTTTTGTCCTGCATCCTGTGTGCACTGAATCCTAATGGGGTTAGAAATGACAGTGAGGTGAAGGCCTTCGATAAAGCTAACAGGATACCACAAGGACAGCTCTTTCTTTACTACACTGAACACTGCTTTGCAATGTGCCCATCTGTCCAAAAACAACCTCCCTCTTTTTCTTCCCCAGTAAGTCTCTGTCTCCTTTACTACCTGGCTGAAAACACAAATCATTATGGCACCTCTCCTGATTAACCTCGACTCATTCTGATTGCCTTTTTTGTTTACCTCACTTCAGAACTTGCATGGTGGCTGTGCTATGTTCATTTGCTCTTAGTTATTTGCTGCTTTTTAAAGGTTGTTAAATCTTTTTAATCACCTACTAAACTGTCAACTCTTTGAAGGTGGGTACCATGGATTTTATTTCTTTATGCCCTCTCCCAAAACTTAGTAGAGTGTTCTGCCCTTATGAGCACTAAAGAATTAAATTAAGGCAGAATGAGACCGAGTCAGCTTTTCACTAAAGTAATGGTACTGCGATAAAGATACACATATTCTGAAACACTCCAAACTACAGAAAGGCAATTTCCTCTACTAAGCCATTTCCCAAACTACGTCTAAATTTAGAATGGAGAAATTATCTGCTGGTTTGGCACAAAATATGCACAAATTCCCTGTAGGGTCATTTTTGAAAATCACCACTTACTGATGTATAACTGATATACAATACAATGTATGCATTTTATGTGTCCATTGATGAGTTTTGACAGCTATACATACTATACACTCTCCTATCCAATCAAGATGTAGAATTCTAACACCTCAAAACATCTTCTCTTGCTTTTTCTCAATCAATGTCTCCTGCTGCCTGAGACAACAAGCGAAAGCTAACTTTACTCAAACAGAACCTACTTATCAGAGTTTTAAATTAAGGATGTGTTTCTATTTTCTAATTAGAATGTAGTCTTAATTAACATGCTTAGAAGCAAGAGAAAAAAAAAGAGTAATGAATTATGACATTTTCAGAAAAAACTACCTAAGTGTCAGTCTTTCCAAATCTGAACATTTATTTATTTTTCACAAGTATTCAATTAGTTCTTTAGTTTAGCCCCAAATTTGTGTATGATAAACTGGTCTTTTGTGTATGCTATAGAAAAATAATAGTACTCAGTATCAATAATAAAAGAGTACGTTTGCATTTAACACACATTTTATACATAATTGATGTATTAGTATATTAATGATTTGTACCATGGTAACAATTTATTTATAAAGCCTATCATAATAAATAATTTTCACTTTAGTCCTATGAAAGAATTGAGACATAGATACACATGAATGGAAACCTTTTTTATACTGAATAGTGGTCATTAAAGCTCATCTTTATTTCTCTCTCTTTTCAGATTTAGAGGATTTTAAAGTATTTTATTACAATTTTATAGAATGTAAGATAATAAGAAAACTATACATAAACTGAATAAAATTAAACTCTAGTTCTGAAAAAAATATGCCTAATAAGACGATATCACACTTCCATAGGCTTATGTGACATATATTTGAACGTTAGAAAAAAAAAGACAATATTTCATAAAGTTCATGTTCCTTGAAGGTCTTTGTTATGAAAAGCTATGCTTCCTTATATTACTTTGATAAATTCTGTTCTTTATTAGGACTCAATCTTTGTGCTTGGCAAGGTGTTGTGGCATATATTATATGTAAAATTGAGAAAGAATATTTTGCATGTAGACACTACACTTTGAATATATTTAGAGATACACATTAATCATCTTGGTTTTCTGGCTGTTACAATGAATTGACTTATAAATTGCTATGAATCTGGTTATTCTGTGCAAGGCACTTCAGGTAAAAAATATTTAATAAACAAAGGAGGATAGAAAGTAGCAGTTGGTTGACTTTTTTTTTTATAACTTTCTAGAAATGACATGATATTTTTGGAAGTATATCTAATGGATTTAAAATTTTCTCATGAATAATTTTACAGTTCCAGTGAGGCTGGTTTCACGATAGGAAAACTGTTCATTTTTGTTTGGAATCTGGTCTTTGAGCTGTACTCAGAACTTAGATAGCTCACTGCAGAGTGGCAGTTTGGTGCCATGCCCTGTATGTAGTCTGAGGCATATAGTTTTTTCCTCACTTTTTATGGTAATGATAATTTATTACTTTTGCTATTTATTCCTATCCTATTTTTTTAACTCAGATCCTAGCATACTTTTCTAAAATGTAAGATGAAGACTATAACAAAGTCTATTCCAAAGTTTTTCAGGTTGTGACAATGTCTCACGCATATAAGCTAAGGTTTTTACATAGACACACACATATCGTACTTAATTGTGTTATCAGTCTCCATATTCTCATAAATTTAAACAATAATTCATGTGACACAAAGAAAGTATTTTTTATTCTGCACCATGGACAATGTATGATTTAAATGCTTAATATTCAAGTTAATTTATTCTTAAGCACAATCCTATGAAATCAGTATGATCTCTAGTTTATAGAAGAAACAATGAATACTGAAAAAGTTCAAATATAATTTTACCAAATCCATAGAACTAATGGGCAGCAGCTGAAAAATTTAAAGTGAGAAAGTAATTATATGTTTCTTTGCATACATGCCTGAGGATAACTTTGGTGTTAGAATGTGGTCATTTCTACTGCAGGTTCTATAGTCATTTGGCCTCCACTTGCCACATGTATATAACATCCATCTAGTTTTTCTTCAAGGGATTTACTTAACCTCTTTTTTTTTAATTTTCCATAAAATTGGGGAATAACAGTCATATGATTCTTATAAGTTTTAAGTGAAAAGAACTTAGAAGCCTGACTGAAAAATAATGTGCTCAATATTTAGAAACTATTTCCATAGTGGTAGTGGTAATATTAGTGACAGTAACAATAGCAGTACCAGTAGGAGGAAAGGAGGGAGGAGAATATAATGTTCATTTGCTCTTCCATAGTGGGAAATCCCTTAGGTACTAGATACGATCATAGGTTAAGGGTAAAGTACATAGAGTCATGTCTTGCTTCACAATGGGGATGCATTCTGAGATGCATGTTTTTAGGCGGTTTCATTATTGTGAGAACATCACAGTGTGCACTTACACAAACCTAGATGATAATGCCTACTACATGCCTAGGCTATATTGTATAGCCTATACTTCCAGGCTACAAACCTGTACAGAATGTTACTGTACTGAATACTTCAGGCAGTTGTAGCAAATGATATGCACTTGTGTATCTAACCATAGAAAAGGCCCTGGAAAAAATACAATATATAAGATAAAAATGGCACACCTGTAAAGGGCACTTACCGTGAGTAGAGCTTGCAGGACTAGAAGTTGCTCTGGGTGAGTCAGTGAGTGAGTAGTGAGAAACTGTGAAGGCCTAGGACATTAATGTATAATACTGTTGACTTCACAAACACTGCGTTAGGCTACTCTAAATTTATTTAAAAAAATAATTCTTCAATAATAAATTAACCTTGTACAGCCACTATAGAAAATAGTATGGAGGTTCCTCAAAAGAGTAAGACTAGAGTTACCATATGACTTAGCAATCCCTCTGCTAGGTAGCTACCCAAAACAATCTGAAATCGTTTGTGTGCAAATATATATGTGCCCCTATGTTCATTGCAGCATTATTCATAGTGGTCACAACATGAAAACAACTGAAGTATCTTTTGATAAATGATTGCATAAAGACGGTGTGGTACACATACATAGTGGAATTTACTAGGCCATAAGAAAAGATGAAATGCTGCCATTTGTTACAATATGGATGGATATTGAGATTATCATGCTAAGTGAAATGAGTCAGATACAAAAAGTCAAGAACCATATGACTTCACTCATATGTGGGATATAAAACTGAAAGCAGCAAATGAATGTGACAAACATATAAAAAAAAGCAGAAACTCATGGACAGACACAAAAATTTAGTAGTTACCAGGGTAAGGGGGGAGGGGGTGCCAGAGGGGGGTCAAATATACAGTGATGTATTATAGAATTGTACATTTGAAACCTGTATTATCTTGCTAACTGATGTCACCCCAACAAATTTAATAAATAAATGGAAAAAAAAGAAATACGTCTATGGTGGTTTGCTTGGTTTGTTTCTTCTTATCATCATAGATTCACATGTAAGCAGATAATGCTCCATGGACATTTCTCTCTGTAAATGAAAACCTTCCAGTATTGGGGTTCCTATTTTCAAACTTTTAGGTATCTTGCTGAGGTCTGAAAAAGCTCTGCTAATCCTTTCACTGTGAATTTTCTTGGGGTTCTCTTTTTTTTTTCTTCTGCAGTTTCTTTTCCTTGTGCCAATTCTTCAGCTATGCTTCCCCGTTATACTTCCAACAACTGTTCAATAGTCAATTCCCCTGAAACCACCTACAGGGGTTATTCGATGCCATCATCCACAGCCAGGTTAAAGTTGTTTCCCAATTTAACCACAGTCTAATTTAGTAGTTACCAGGGTAACCACAGTCTAGTTAATTTTGTAACCATCTCATTTTTGGCAAATTCTTTGAAGTCATGGATGAACATCTCAAGTGTTGGTGTTTGGAGAGAAGAATACCACTTTGATATTGGGATGAAAATCTCCATCAAAGAAGCCTCTCTGGAGCATTATCAACAATAAGCAGAATCTTGAAGAGTATGTTTTTCTCCAAATAGTACTTCTCCATTTCCTGACATAGCAATGACACCTTGGGAGGGCAGTGGGTCATCTGTGACTTCTTATAGTGCTCCAGTAGTACACCAGTGGCAAGTGCTTATTAACGTGCTTGAAAGTCCTGTGGTTCTCACTGTACCAGGTCGCAAAGGCTTTTAATTTGTAGCCTGCAACATTGCCTCCAAGTGAAACTGTTATCCTGTCCTTAAAAGCCTTGAAACCTGGCATTGATTTGGTCTCCTTATGAATAAATGTCCTTGCAGTCATTCTTTTCCAGAGTAGGGAGATTTCACCCATGAATATTTGATCTGGGAAGTAATTTTCCTATACAATCAGCTTATCTAGAGTTTCCAAAAATTCTTCAGCTGCATTCACACCAGCACTTTCAGACTCACCACTCACTAATACATTATGCAATAAATAATGATTCTGGAATCGTTTAAATCCCCCAGAGCTAGAAGTAATTTGACATTGTAGTAAGGACCAGCCTTTTCTAATATCACAAACAAACTTTTGGACAAAATTATGCAAGTTTAAAAAATGCTTACTGCAATTCCTCTGGGCTATTTGTGTATTGTTAATCCCTTATGGCCCTCCTCTTGGGTCAAGAGATCTAAATTTATGCCTTTTAGGACATGTAAGCACTATTCTTCGGACTCATAACCTACTACTAAGTTCATCTAAAATAAAGTGTTACTTTTTGCTGTTAATTCTATTAATACTTTAAACATCATAGAATGGCTTCCTCAGGAATCTGTCTATAATTACAATTGACGAAGCCCCAATAATGACAGGAATGCATTATTGTGGTAATAAAAAAGTTCTGACAAATGAGAAGTGTAGTGACCTTGACATGGCATATTAAATTTTCATTAAAGTGTCTGAGTTATTTAATGCTTAATATGTTAGAATTGTAGGATTGATAAATAGAAAATAATAAGAAAGAATATTTCCAAGGTTATTATTTAACATTTCAAATTCTTTTTAAAATAGATACATGTACTTACACAAATAAAATTGACATGTGCAAGAAATAATTTGACAAATAAACAACTTAGCCTAACAATTTGGAATCTCCATTAACTAGTGTACAGATGATGCCTTTTAAAAAAATAGAGTGTGTGCTTTATCACAATCTCTCTTTTGAGCTTGGGTTTATCTTAGATATAAAATAAAGACCCTTATGGCAATGAACTATTTTAATCATGAAGTCATTTTTGTTTCAATAACATTTTTAGCTTTCAATTATATTGACATACACGTGATCAGCTCATGAAATATGATTTCAAGTCTGACTACACTATGTTTGGTGTCCAGGCCAATGTTCAACTGACAGGCAACCTTTTCTCTTAATCGGTCCACTTTTTCTGCCCAAACAACAGATACAGACACACACACACACACACACACACACACGACATCCCAGACCAATGTGGAGCTATAGCAGATAAATACAAATTCCATAGATGGAATTTAAGTTACCATGAAAGTAACGTAAAAACAGAAATTTGTACTTTCAGTTTCTAACTTAGGCACTTACAGTGGTTATTCTTTAAAAGTAAAACTACACTGTGAATTATGAGAGTTTTGTAGTTTGAGTATACTAATTGACCTTAGAGAAGATCAGAAGTATTTTTTAAAAAGGCGCCATACAACAGATGCGTCTCGCATGTGGCATTAGCAGAAGTTTATGCTGTAAATTTGTATCATGAGAAATTGTGAGACTTTGTGAGAGGCAGCAGGGGGAGTGAACTTCATAGATTTGAATGAACACATCTGGGTAAAAATGCCCAAGGTGAGTAGCAACAACGTAGTACGAGTACAGGACAAATTTATATAGGTAAATCAGTATTAACTTTCAGAGAACTTGAACAGAAATCAAGAATTTAGCCAGTGTAGAGGCAGTGTTTACTGTTTGTGAACACTTTTGTTAGACACTGACGCAGCTGCAGCAGTTGAGGCACGTACAGCGCCTGTCTTCATGGAGTACACGCTGTAGTGGAAAATAAGTGAGAGTCATATTGTAGGGTTGCCAGATTTGTTGGGAGGAGGGAAGATACAGTTAAACTTAAATTTGAACTTCAGCTAAGCAATGCAAATTGCTTACCATAATATGTTTTGTGCAATATTAGGGGCATATTTTATTAAAAAGTATTCATTGTCTATCTGAAATTAAATTTAACTGGCCATCCTATTGCAAAGCTGTATTTAGGATGAGGGTGAAGGTGCAGAAATAGGGTTGAAAAAAGAAGGTGATTGGTTATAACCAGAGAAGGCACACACGAAGGCACTTCCAAACTGAGAAAATGATTTCTTGAGTGATAAGAAAAGCAATTCAGGAAAATGAGGGGAAAGGTTCCCTGAGATCAGGAGAGAGAATGGGTAGAAATTGGGTAGAAATTTAGCAGCACAGTTGAATTTTACTTAAAGACCTCACTATGTTAAGACCTTTATTTGGATGTGAGAGATTGAGATTGAGAGGAGAGGATAAGTCTGAAAATAGAATGTGATGACTGAGTGAATGAGGGGATGAACAAGCAATCATGAAGAATGATCACCCAGGTTCAGACTTAGAGAAGCTAGATGAAAAATAATGCTATTACTGAGAATGGAGACAGGGGAAGTTAAGTATTTTTGGCGGGGTTGGGTGAAGGATAAATTGAATTTTTAAACTGTTCAATTTTTGTTACCTATAGAACATTCAAGTGGAACAAAAAGTTGGATATAAAATTTGAAGTCTCTTTTAAAAATATGAAAGCATTTACATTAGATTATGACTAAAGCCACAGGACTGGCTGAAAGAACTAAACCAGAGGAAGAATACAGAGCTCCAAGAAAATCTAACATTAAATAATTTTGCAACAAGACGAGATTGAGGTAGGAATTCATCAAATTAAAAAGTAAAACTAGCAGAGTGTTGTGATGCAGAGATCAAGGCAATAGTGCTTCAGAAAGGAGAAATGGTCAATTGTATCTCCTGTTTTGTGAAGTAAGGTAAAATGGAGACTGAAAACAGTCTGAGGAGGTCGTCATTGTTCACACATATTTTTAATAGAGATACGATGTTGGAGTCCATATTACAGCACACTGAGGAGTTAGTGGGAGGTGAGTTAATAAAAACAGTATGTCCTCTGAGAAAACTGGATGAAAAAGAGAAAGGAGATATTTCAGTGCGCTCACTCTCTCTCTGTCTCTCTTTCTCTCTCCCCCCCTCTCTCTTTCTGTTTCTCTCTGTCCTGCTTTTTGTCTCTCCCTCTGGGTATATTTTTACTTGAGTGAGATTTGAAGTTGTTTAAAATACTTTCAAAAAGTAGAGATGCAAGATTACAGAAAAGAAATGAAATGATAGCGCAAATGGCAGAGTGTGGAACTGAGAACACCAGTGGAAATAGAGAAGGAAGATCTCTTGCTTTGTTGCAAGAATTGGAAAGAGCAAAGGCTAGAAAGAGCAATATTTGTGTCTGAATTTGGGTCCAGATACAGAAATCCTCTCTATCTTATGGATTCAATTGTTATTTCCATGACAAATACTAAGTGGTTGAAATGGTGGTTCTTGGAATATACTGCACAGAGAGAGAGAAGAGGGTTGATAGTTTGTATTAAATGACAAGAAAATAGGCCTATATATAGAAATTTAGTCATAGAGTAACATGATAAAAGCAATTTTGGAGAACATTAAGGGCTGCTGTATCTGATAGAGATAAAGTAAATAGGAAAGTAAAATGTGAACAGAACTAAAGCTGAGAAATGTAAGAGCTTCTACTTTTGGTTGTGGTTCTTAACAATATCTAACTATGCAATTTTGCTGAATCACTTCATTTCTAAACTTACCTGTATATATATCTATAAAACAGGTTATTCCGGTATTATCTAGATCTAAAATTCTATCAGTAGAAGAGGAGAATCACAGAAGAACAGGATTAAAAATATGAGGACTTGAATTAAGTGATTGGAAGTAAGAAAGTAGAAGAAAATATGTAAGTAAATGTACAGAGGGTGCCAAAAATATATACACACTTTAAGAAAGGGAAAAACTGTATTAAAATTATAATATTCAATATATGCTGATAACAAAAGATGAATAGTCACATTTGACTTCTGCAATTACAAAAGGTGCTCAAAGTGATTACCATCAGCATCTAGACACCTCTAATTACAGTGAAATACGGCTTGAGCAACTTGACCAAAGCGTGCACTTGTATCACTGTGCATGCCATTTTAATTTCTTCCAGAAGTATCACCAGTGTAACTGGTTTTGTACTGTATACCACATCCTTTAAGTTTCCTCATAGGTAGAAGTCAAGGGATGTTAAGTCAGGAGAATGTGGGGAAAACTCAAACAACATTCCTGAGTTTCAAACACCACTTCAAAAGAGTCTTGTGCTCCTTGAACAACAACTTGCACGTGCCATTTTCTTTGACTGTCCTGCCTGTCCCATGGTGACACTAGCACTAATTTTGTTTATGCCATCTTTTGAGTGAACATCATACTACAGATTGCTATGATAATTCAATTTAAGTTAAAATGCTAATACATAGATAACATGTCTTAAAATGTATATACAGGTAACCCTCATATAACACGGCACTAATATAACCAGGTTTTGCTCTAACACCATTCGAGAATTGGAGGAAACCCTAATATAACACAACATCTTAGAACATGTTTTTACTCTAACGTGGTTTGAGAATTAGAGAAATCCCCGAACAACACAGAGTATAATAAAAGCTTTTAAGAGCTAAGAAATAGCTCATTTGAAATTAGTAAAATCCCTGAGCAACAAGGAACATAGTAAGAGCTTTTAAGAATAAAAGATATGTGATGGAAAGAGAACTCACATTAGGTGGTGAACTTATTATACAACAAGGTGACAATGCACTGTAGAACTGTATGCCCAAAACCTATGTAATCCTTGCTAACAGATGTCACCCCAATAAGTCTAACAATAAAAATGAATTAAAAAGAAAAAAAAGAATAAAAGATATATAATACATATTAATATGTTTTACACTTTTGGTGAAAATTGCTTTAATAAAGATTTCTCTTAATTATAAAAATATAATAGTATGTTCTTTGAATTTTTTGAAGCTAACCTTTTTTGTACTAGTTTTTTGTTTGGTATAACATGGATTCACATAACATGGCATTTTAGGAAACTAACAACCATGGTATACGGTGGTTACCTGCACATATTTTTGGCACCCCTAGTATATGTGTGTGCATTTATAGGACATGATATAGTTCTCTAAATAAATTATAAGATATTTGAATGACATTTCTTCATATATGCATATAGTATAAAAATAATGTAACTAGCATCGCCTTAAAAAAATTCACAATTTGGCTAGTTAAAAACTTCAGCTTCAATTCCCTCACCTACAAAATGTAGATAATAAAGGTATCTCATAAAACTTTGGGGAGTTTAAGTAAAAATACGTAAATAAACTCTATCACACTAGGAAAAATAATCAGCATTTGTTTCACTGGGGATTGGATATTGGTGAAAGAAGGGACAAACAATTAGAAGGAACTATAAGATGGCAGAGTTACTCTAGCCATAGGAAGTCATCCTGTTTTTATTTCTACTGTGGTTTCATGCTTATGTACTTTCTCTTAGGTTGACCCAAAACTTGGAATGAATTTCTTTATTCTTTACAGAATTTCTCCAAGTCATACTTTAAGTTTCTCTCAACTCAATGTAATCTTTTCCTCCCTAAACTTTAACCCTATACTCCCATTGTGCTTCTCCTGACCACTCCCCTTTATTTCTTACTGTTAGAGTTGTTCTCACGGGGTAACTACTCTTTCCTCGTGTTTAAAGCAATATATTTAGTTCATTCTTATGATACAACAAGAGCCTACCACAATGTAAAAGGTGATTCAGAGGTACTTTATTAGAAAAAAGTAATAGATCTGGGAGCTTCAAATCAGAAGAGCATGAGGTCTGCTTTTCTAACAAACTCTCCATTAATTTATTAAGTATGTTAAAGCTTAGAAGCATTTATACAAGTATTATTCATATTCGCTGAGTCAGTCAATAAGTTGTACATCTACTAAAATTTGTATATATAAGATTTTGAGTGAATATGTTTAAAGATAAATTGACTTAAGTGACATTTATGATTATGTTTAGAATTAATAAACTACTATTACATTGTTGACTGTAGGAGAGTAATACTGATGACACTAATTAAAAAGAGAAATTTGAGACTTGAGGAAGAGTCAGTAGGATGATGTTTAGTCAATCTTTGATTTAATGAGTGATGTTCAGAAGAGCCACATGGAAGATTCTTGTAGGGAAAACAGGCAATGTTCTGATAATGAGTCTATTTTTATTTTCCCACTGTATCAGTAACTTAACACTTCATACGCTCCTTACATTGTTAGTCACATTTCCTAGGGCATGATCTAGTTCTCTAAATAAATTATAAAACATTTGAATGTCAATTTTTTAAGTGAAACTGAAAACAATCTTCATTGCCATAATTCTCTACTTCTACTAAGATAATTTTAGATCTGAATAATACCAGAACAACCCATTTTACGGATACATAAAGGTGAGTTACACAAGTGAAGTTATTCAACAAAATAGCACAGTTGGTTATTTTCAATTTTTTTTATCATTCCCACAACACTTTACAAAATTGTGTTTAATTAGCTTATGAATTCTATAGAGACAGTAAAAATAGACATAAAATATGGAGTAAGAAAAGGAAAAAAGCCACAGGAACCAAGGGAGAAGAGCTTTACAGAAAAGAGACAGTCACTGAGTGTGAACCGCATTTGAAAGCTTATGGAAAGAAGAATTAGAATAGATGGGCTGAAACTATATGCAGGTCACTGGTGATTTTTGAAAAAGGCATTTTTCAAAAAGCATGGAATAGTGAAGCAGATTTAAAATTGATGAAAAAACTTAATGGAGTAGCTCTGGACATACGTTTGTAAAGTCTCAACATGGACAGGAAGGTAAGGGAAAAAGAAGGAAATTAAATTACAGTGAGCTTTTCCTACTTGTTAGTGACTAGGCTAAGTGCTTTAATGTACATTGTCCTATTTATTAATACTATATGAACAGCCTATATTCTAGGTACTATTCTATCCACTCTAGGGAAAAGAGTTCTAGCTCAGAGTAGTGCTTCTGAGCAATGAGAAAGATAAATATTAGGTCACAGATTACAAATGTGGATGAATTCTGTGGCATGGCAGATGTATGTATATTTGAAGGCAGGATCAATGTATCCCAGAGAGAAATTTATTAGAGAATAATATATAAAATTTGAGAGAAAGTTCCTCAAAAGTCCAGAGGAGGTGGGAATCTCAGAGTAATAGGATGGGTGAGCTTTACAGAAAAGGCAGGACATTAAATTGATATATAGAAAGTCAGTCATAGTAAAGGTGTGTGTATTATGAATTGCCTTTCTTTGTACTTTAAAAAGCCTAGCTTTCTGAGCTTCTTCTTTAGAGCAGTATCAAGTTGAACCCAGAGGATTACGACCCTAATGATCATAGACACATACACATCTTTATTTCATTTATTACTGTATGGCCTGGGTTATAAACCTACAGTTTATGGACTAGAATGATGATTCTGGATAAAGTGCATATTTCTCAAATAAAAAGAAAGTTCATCAGCATTAATACTCTTATCTTTTTTGTGGGACATTATTTGACCTACATATGCATAAATATACGGCATAAGCTATTTGGTATGAGGACGCTTAATACTACACAATCATGACCACCTTGTTTGTATACTGGTACCCCAGCTTACAAGTTAATTATTTTTAAAGATAACCTTAATAGTCCATTAATATCATTTAATTTTAACACTTTTTACTTGAAACTTTGTGCGTGTGAGACTCAAAACAGAATAGAGAAATTTATTCAGTGCCTCACAAAGGACCAATTTATAGTGAATACATAATAATATAAGAAGGGATTTTAACAATCTAGCAAGCATTTGTATTCATTAAAGGAAGCTTTCACAATCAGACTCAATCAGACCCTGATTACACAGCAATTTAGCAGTATCTGTGCCAGCAGTTTTATCAGCTACACCCATGTTCTCTGTGCTCAGGGACTGTTTGGGATACTGGTCAAAATTTTAACTCTAAAAATAAAATATTCTTGGGCTAAGATTTGATAAAAGATGTTATAGATTAAAAATATGCTCATTTATGCCTGATGATTGTCAAGCTTAGTGTCTCATAGTTCAGAAAGAAAAAATAAGGGGTGGTGGTGTACCCTTCACCCTCTTTGATGTGTTGATCCTGGGTCAGTGACTCCTTATCAGAATCTCACACTTGTTTTCAAGGTTTACTAAAATATAACCCCAGACTTATCAGTCTGATATTATCTCCTCATACTCCCTAATATACGGGGACTCTCCGGAAAGTATCCAGCCATGTAATATGAAAAACAGAGGACTTAATGGCTGAATTTTTTTCTGGACAGCCCTTGTCCATCCTCACTCAGCCAATCCACCTTCCTCCAAGTTGGCTTTTTTCTCTCATCCCTACCTTGGCCTCATTGTCTTTATCTTTGCTTTTTATTTTTTCCCCAGCAATATGCCACCTGCAAAGTATATTTAATCTCTTACGTCATTTGTGGAATAACATTTACCCTTAATTGCTCTCTGTTGCCTCCAGATTCCTTGTCTATGTATTGTCTGGAAGATCATTCATTCTAACTCTTGTGGACATGCATACATTTCTTTTTTTCCTTTTATATTGTAAATAGCTTGAGAATAATATTAAATTTTATTTATATGCATTACTTTTGATGCATTTGTATAACAGATACTAAGTTGATATTAGAAATATTGAATTACTTCATTATTATACACTAATAGGTACAAGGACTTGAAAATGTATCAATTTAGTACATTCTTTTGGTAGTGTTGCTTTACTTTTTACTTTTTTAAAAATATTCTCTCTTTGTGATTTTATGTAATGATAAAATTTACTATCTGATTTCTAATAATTTCTTCTTTGGCAACTTTGAGCCCGAGGATTATCATATTTTCAGTTTCTGTCCTGTTTACTTATCTGTACATGTTGAGCACTTCCCATCTCTATCTTGAGGTTCTCACTTCAAGTCTTTTCAGAATTACTCTTAAATGAAGTATGAAATCATTTAGATCAAAGGGTTTCACGAGCTGACAAACATTGACTGCTGATTAAAAGAACAAATAAAAGGGAGAACGGCATGGGGAAAGAGAGGTAGCAATAACCACAGAGGTTTGTGAAACTTTCCATTTATCTAACCCACACATGTGATAAAATTGCATAAAATAAACACACATACACACACACGTACAAGCAACTCTGGCAAAATATAAGATGGGTCGATTGTATTAATGCCAATATTCTGGTTTTGATATTGTACTATGTATTTGCAAGATGCTACCTCTGTGGGAAAATGGTCAAAGTATGTGTGATTTATGTTTATTAGTTCTTAAAATTGCATGCAAATTTATAATGATCTAAAAATTAGAAAGTTTACTTTAAATAGTCACATTGATTTATTTCACATTTAAATTTTCTCAAGAAATTTTACAATGACTATCTCATCATACTATCTGTATAGTTGCACTTCAGAGATGAACAAACTGAACCAAATGGGTGAAGTGACTTTCAACATACATTATGTTTAAGATTTTTGTCAAACTGTACTAGGCCAAAAGGCTAAGATGTAGTCTTCAAAAATAGCACATTAACTCATATTATCTAATAATTATCAACTATGTAAGATACAACTTTATTTCAGAAATAAAATCGGTCTTTTACATATACAAATATACACTGAATACCTATCATGTTCTATGATATTGTTAAATACTTAACATTTTCCTAGCTGTCCTGAGTTTAGCACTTTACTAAAAATAACTCATTTAATCCTTATATGTTCTTAGTTGCAAGTCTGGTGTTATTGTGTATCCTTATTCTGCGGATGAGATACTACTGCATTGGAAGTTTAAATAAGTGGTAGGGTTAGAGTTTACTAGTCTACTTCATTATGTGGCAAGTTCAAAAGAATAATGAAAAATGATGAATGGCAAAAGAATTCTAGCATCAATAAACAGTACATTATAAGATTATGAACCATAATAATTATGAATAGTTGTTTAATAAATATTACCAAATAGCTCAATATGAAAATCATAATCAGAGATTATGGATGTCTTTCATGAGCTACATACTGGTACAATAATGGAAAGGGCCAGGAGTAAAGCATAATGGCAATATAAACACAAAATCAGTTGCATTCAAAGTAGGAATTCTTTTCTATTAAGTGTAAAAGTCCTAGCATATTCATTTCTTTATGAAAAACCCACTCCTATCCCTAAATTCAATTTACTACCAACTCTATGCTGTAAAGCTAAAAGTAGTCATATGGCCTATCATTAACTTTTAAATAAAGGTAAGTCACCATGAATTATATCTTAATGCAATGGTTTTTCACATTTCCAAAAGTTAAAATCCCTTTTCAAAAATAAAGACATTTTAAACATTCATATATAATATGAAATGTGTTTGCCTATACATTTATGAAACCAATACAATAATTCTAGCTATTGCTCATTTGGGTATTTGTAGTTTCAACATTTGGGGACTACTTTTAAGGTTTATAGGAAAATTTCCCTTTAATAACTTAATAGTTCTCTGGGATGTTCTCAACTTGGAGTCATAAATAAAATACGCAAATTATTATTCATGTGTAAACATTATGCCATAATGATAGAAGAAAAGTTTTGTGTTTTTCTTGTCTGCATAATACTAAAAATATTTCTGATTGATATTTGACATTCTTTACTCAATTTGGCATTATTTTAGGCAAAACTATTTTAGTTGTGAGAGAATTTCAGCTTGAATAGGTTAGATAGGAAGGAATAAATATTTAGTTAAAAAACAAAATTTGTGAAGCACATTTACATGAAGGATCTTAGACCAGAGTATCAGATGCCATCAGAATCTTTGCTCTATGTCTCTTCTCTCTTCTTTCCTATGCATATTGATTTTGGTTTTTTTATATTAAATATATTGGGTTGACATTGGTCAGCAAAATTACACAGGTCCCAGGTGTACAGTTCTTCATCATCTATGTGTTGCACTGTATTCTCACCACCCAGACTCAGTTCTTCCATCACCACATATTTGAATCCTGCTCCCACCTCATTTTGGTTTTAAATGCACCAAATTTCACCATAACTCTGTTATTATGATTGCCAGCAACTCCTGAGCCCTGAAAGCTTTGGGTCAGATTCTCTTCATGATATCCAGAGTTGGAAAATATGGTTGGCCACCAGCACCAAAAATCATGGTTTGATGAGGAGGAAGGGGCTACTCCTCAAATGAAGGAGCTGCTATTACAAGAAGAAAAATATTATGTAGACATAACTGATTTGGTATTGTGTCCCTAAAAATTTCTATAAAGTAGCAGTATTGTCGTGCTAGCCACTGCAATGTGTATTTTTCTTTACCTTTATTCTCTTATACTGACAAAAGAGGGATGAGAAGAGGAGGAAACACACACACACACACACACACACACACACACACACACACACCAGACTTCTCAATCTCCACTGCAGACCCTTTCCATCTTCCCCAGCTCTCAATTCTGTAGAACCCCTGAGTTCAGTCTCTGGATCGTCTCTGCTATCTTTACTCATTCCCTCGGTGAGTTCATCCATTCCTGTGGTTTTAAATACTATCTGCCAACCAGATTTACATACCCAACCTGAGCTCTCCTCTGAAATTCAGATTTATATGTAATTGCTTTTCAAATTTAATAAGGCCAAAACCTATAGTATGTTGATTCCCACTGCACCTTTAGTCTTCCAGGTGTCAGGAATGCCAAATTGAACCTCCAGCTGTTCAAATCAGAAACTTTGGCATCACTTCTGTCACAGTCCACGTTCAATTCAAAAGAAAATCCATTCAGCTTTGTCTTTGAGACACATCTACTTAGGCATTCAGTCCCTACACCAGTGTCCATGATGACAACTGGTTCTCAATCAGGAATGATTTCTGATCCCCAAGGATATTGAACATTGTCTGGATATATTTTGGGTTGTTAAAAGCATGAGATACGACTGGTAGAGGTCAGGGATGCTACTAAACATACTACAAAACACAGGACAGTCTCCCACAATGACAATTCATCCCATGCAAGTGACACTACGTAGGTTGAGAAACTCCGATATGCACTAATCTCACATTATCTCTCCCTGTTGTTTTACTTAAATGATGTTTTAAAAATTTCTCCCTTAGCTATCTACCCACATTAAAGTAACCACAGAGGAGCCAGAAGGATCTGTTTCAACTTGCAGATCAAATCATACCTCTGCTCACAACCATCACAAACACAGGGTTCCCATCACCACTTTCTCCTGGTCTCGGCTCAAGTATTACCTTATTGCAGAAAACTTTCCTGCCACCCGAGCTAAATGAGCACATACTCAATTCCATTCTCCACTTCTATAACCCGAGTTTTCTTTCTTAGCATTTTATCATATAAATTATATATTTATTTACCTAAAATTGTTTAATTTCTTAGACTGGAATTTCATTTTCATAATATAAAGACTATTGTTCATTTTTTCACAATTCCATTCACTAGAACACGCTTAGTATATGAATTCAATACTCCTCTTTGAATTTAAAGAAAATCATAGGCCTAATATAATTATTTATTCATGTATTGTAAGAATAGCTTTTAGATACAGTTGACCACTTTTAGTTTTTAAATTCTCTCTTGGTTTTAATCACAAAAAATTCATAATTCTTTTTCTTTTACTCTAATGTTAATTTTCTATATATTTGTCTTATTTCTTCTTTCTGTCCATCCTTTCTTTAATTGTTAATGTTCCTTGAGAGACTTTCTTTGGCTTTCTTTTAAATCACAGTTGCTCCCTCTCTCAAAACTTTCTTCTAGTGTTCAACCTTAGTTGCTCTATGACACCTATTCCACAATTGCTCTTATTTCTCTTATAGCTTTAGACATATCCAAATACAAATGTCACTAGACTCCTCTATCAGCACAGTCCACACAAATCATACAGCAATTGATCCTGACAGATACTCTACCTCTGTTACTGGTTTTCATTAGCACTATCACTTTGTCTCTTAAAACAGTAAATTGCAAGGTATCCTTCCTTAATGTCTTCTTATCATTTTCTACTTTTCTAAGTTGGTTAAAAAAATCTCATCATATCTAATAAAAATAATTCAATAATCTGGTTTAACCTCTTGATAGTGAACACCTTAGTTCAAAACCTCATTATCTTTTGCTTGAGATATTACAATAATTTTCTATTGGATTTCACGCCAAGGACTTCAGTCTGTTTTGAATATTGCTTCCAGAATTATATTTCAGAAAAACTTTTAATAATCTCATTCCCATGATACAGATTGCATACAATATAAAATTAACATTCTCTGTTATACTAGCTTAGTATAAAAGCTTCATCACCAAAATAATCCATATCTAGCTTTGTGTTTTTGTCTCCTAACCTGTCCTTAAACTCTTACTACTCTGAATTTCTCATTATTCCCTTAACACACTGTGTCATTTATTACCTTTATCCTTGGACATTTTTTCTCCTCTGTGTGAGATATACTATCTGCTTCACGTGGAAATCTCCTAATCATCTATTAGGATGCCCCTCAAAAGTTACTTTGCTTTTCACTGGAACCTACGTAATTTTTACTAATGTCACCCCAATAAATTTAACAATAAAAAAGTTACTTTGTTAAGACCTCTATAATCATGGTTACCACTTTTTAATTTACCACCTATTCTCTTCTACAAAATTGTCATCTCAGAGACATGGACTTTTTTCCTCCAAAAACTAATGCAGGGACTAGAACACAGCAGAAAGAACACAACAGTGAAAGCATAAAGCATGAAAGAATCAAAGGTTTTATGTTATTCTTTTCTGGAGATGAGTATCATCAACCTAATTTTATATGTGAAAAGAGGAAACAAATAGTGTTAAGATATGCAACAAAATCTCCAAAACAATTCATAACCAAGACAGGATAAAAAAAATTAATTCTCTATATTTAATCTGGTATTCTTGTTATATATTCTACTATGGATTTGCACATACTATGTTGTTTTGATAATGAGTGATTAAGGTAGAAAACACATCATATAAAACTTTTTGGAATCTGGCTTGGAAAACTCTAGGACAGATTTGTATTTGGCTGTATTTTTAAATTCAATATAGCATTTGATACTGACTTTAAGATTTTTTTTTTTAAAGCTCAAACGTGCCTTTGAGAATGACAGAAAATGAGAAGTTAGCAGACTGCTGTGGAGAAAAAGAGTAGGTGAAAAAGCTGTAGAGCTACTACTGTAGTAAGACACTTTTGTGTTTTCTTCTTTCCCATTGTATGGTCATGTAAGAGGATTTTAGATTATCTCCATTTTCTTCAGAAGATTTACAGCAGGAAGTTAATAACTCACTCAGCAGAAGCTAAGACACAAAATAGGCAGGGAAGGGAAAATTACATCAGAGAAAGACAGACTTAATTGTGTTGTAGATACCGAGTGGTCTCTTTAGAAATGTGTAGTAGAGCAATAGATGAGGGATAGCAGTCCAGCCAAGCTAAACAAAAGCTATCAGCCTCCTCCCTAGAAGGAGCACCAGAGGGAGAAAAGGGAGAGGCCTCAGCCTGATTCCACAACCTGTAATAAGTAAGACGCTTTCTTTACTCAGATAGACGCAGATGGATATAAAACCAGTGTAGAACATAAAGAAACAGCATGCAATGGCAAAACAAAAACAAAAGCAAACCAACACCAAGGACACACACACACACACACACACACACACACACACACACACAGACACACACTCCATAAACTGCACATTCACAAAACCCCCACAGTTTATGTTATTTCTAGCCCTAGCAGGCTATCCATAATTCTCCCCCTCAATCTGACTCCAAATGTGAGTAGCAGCCTGCTATCATCCAAATGTTTGTGTGACCTCAAAATTCATTTGTTGAAATGGAATACCCAATGTGAGGTTTTTCGGAGGAGGGGCCTTTGGGAGTTGATGATGCTCTGAAGGTTGAGCCCTCATGAATGGAATTAATGCGCTTATAAAAGAGGCCTGAGAAGGTTCCCATGTGCCCTCTGCCGTGTGGGGACACACTAGGAAGATCACAGCTTAGGGACTGGGAAGCTGGCTCTCACAGGGTGTAGAACCTGACTCCTCAGGCACACCGATCTTGGACTCGTATCCTTCGGAACTGTTGGAAGTAAATTGTTGTTGTTTATAAGCCACTCATTCCCTGGCATTTCATTATAGTAACACAGACATTTTGAAATTACCTGTTCTAATTACAAAAGTACATATTATAACCCAAATGTTTAAAAATGCAGAAGGTACAGGGAATTAACTTAAAAATCATTTAAAATTATCTAATATTTTGCTATAATGAAAACTAAGAACATACTATAGTCTATTAAAGTATTCTTTTATGACCAGGTAAATACATCTGTTTCTATTCATTAAGATTATGTTCTTTTGTACCATGACACCTCTAAAAAACTATATATATATAGCTTTGTCTTAATTTACTTATATTTTTTACAACAAAATTTTAAATTATTTTATCATCCTAATGTGAGGCAGTTGATTTCTATAATCATCTATTATTGGAAATTTCAGTAATTTATATTATTTGGCTATTGTAAATAGTTCAGCTTTTCATTTCCTTCTATATACGTATGTGTGCACACTTTTCTAATTATTTCTTCAGACTAGATTTTGAGAGGTGGAAAGGTAGGAAGAAAGAGTATGACTATGTTTAATGATTTCACACTTGTACTCATCTAAAGAAAGTGTATTCCCATGTACACTTACTCTGGCTCTGTTTGTGACTGCCCATTTCACTGCATTGAGATCAATCTGAGACTATCTCTTGATGATGATTTAATTTGCATTTCCGTATATCCAATGAGGCTGCATCCCCCCTCCGAGGTGTTCAGATGATATTTGTATTACTCCTTGAGAGTACTACTTGCTTTTGTCTTTTTAAAATGTTATAGTATAAAAAATCACTTACATTAAGTAACTCAATAATAATAGCACTTTTTGTCAATGCATTTTGCAAATGCTTTCATTAAATGATACTTTGTTTTAAAACATTTTCTTAACTGCACTCTTTGAAATATAAATGTGTGAAAGTTTTATATAGTCAGATGTTTCAATCAAGCTTTTTTGCTTTTTTCATTTCCATCACTCTTTTAATGCTTAAAAAGATTAACTATCTGGGCACCATCATTAGATGCACATTTACCAGTATTTACTTTTCTTCGTTTTATTTCTTACATTTAACTTTTTAATTCACCAGACTTTTACTCTGTTTTAAGTGATGTATAAGAATCACACATATTATAATTTCCCTAAAATGTTACCTGCGGTAGTTTCCCCTTACTTGAGGTTCTGCTTTTTTGTGATTTCAGTACTTGGACCTGTGGTCACCACATCATCATAGCAAGGGTGAATATAGTAAAAGAGTTCATTTTGAGACAAAGAGGGACAGACAGACAGACATATGACAGTCATGTAACTGATTGAAATTTACTGTTATAATTGGTCTATTTTATTATTAGTCATTGTCATTAATCTCTTACTGTGCCTAAGTTATAGATTAAACTTCATTACATGCATACACATATAGAGAAAAACATAATATACATAGAATTTGGTACTGTCTACAGTTTCAGTCATCTACTAGGAACATATATTTGCAGATAAAGGAGGATTACTGTAATTTTCTAATTATATGTCTCTCCTTTTACTATTGATTAAATTTCTACCTATTTTCTACAGGAAATACATGTGTATTCCCAATTTTGCAGTCAGTTTTTCTACTTAATGCCATTTATCTGGCTATGCCTAGCATAAATATGTACTAGTTTAATTATGGCATTTCAAATACTCTATCAATCTTTTTGACTTTTTGAACTATATGTTGAATATGATTCTAATTTTCAGTGACTTGATTCTCTTTTGTGATTGCTATTTTGCAAAGGAGATAATGGAAGCTATGCTATATTTTCCTTATTTTGTAGCTAGAAAGAAGTCTTTGTTTTTAAAATTCTATTATCTATTTAAATAGAACATTACACTATATCTTTTAAATAATTTTTGTTTGTAAGTGTAAACCTAGTTTTTATGGTGACTCTATGTTTTCAGAATTACAATTTTTGCCCTATTATAACTTTGATAACTGTTTTTACTCCATTTTTCCCTACTTGAAGATACATCTCTGTTCTGAGCCCTTAATAAGCTATGCTTTCTACTCATTGTTTTAGTCTCTTTGTGCTCTTTCTCTGTAGTGCACCATTTTGGAGTACTTAATAAAGCAAAACAACAGCCTGGGAACTTTCTTCAGGGAGCTGGCATGGTACTCATAGCTAGGCCGAATTGTGTCTCTGCTAGGTCATACTGTGCTGAGAAGCAAGTACGTAAGAACACCCCATAATCATAGCCAAAGACACAAAAACAAGAACACTGTGAACACCACAAAAATGAGCGCTCCCGCCTTTCACCAGGAAACGTGACTACTGCATCTTTATCAGTTACAGTTCAGTGTGCTCCATTTCTCCTGCCTCTCAGATTTAAATAAATACATAAATAAATAACCCATCGAATGACTTAATTGTTTCTTCTGAGAGCACACAATAAAACCAAACAACTGCTTCCTTGCATCTTGTCCCAATTACCTACACAAGCCAAATCCAGTTATAAGTTCCTCCTAACACTTCCTTATCCCACAGTTTTTGTGCTGCTTCCCTTTTCAAAAAGTAAACACCCCAAATTGTATCATTACATGCCTGTTCCTGATCATCTCTCCTTGGAGGACCTTAGCGTGTTCAGGTTTGCTTTACAAAATTTTTCTGTTCTTTAAAATTTCTAGAGTTCTAATCTAAATATTGTTTTGGTTCCCCTGTCATTAAAAAGAAAGACATCTCTTTGTTTTATATTTTCTTTCTTTTTCAATACATAATATTTTTATTTAAATTAAAATAAATGATGACATTGATAGATATGTGTTTTAAATGTGTATAAATTAGTTTAGCTTCACTTTTTACAGTCAATAGTGCAGGATCATGGAGATTTTCTCTTTCTTGCACATTGTTAAACTTTTGCAACAAAATTTAATGATCCAGCAGCCTACAAAGTGAGAGAAACGTGGGCAGAATAAAGCCACTCTGGCTTTCTGATTAAGCCATTGTAATGAGAAGCTTTCCTAATCTGCCTTTTGTTTTGGCTTCGGAGACTATTCAGGTACTCCATGGACTGTGACTGGCCTTTCCCTGGGGCTTCACACTTACCCACCCAACCATGTTAAATGGCCCTAGGAAAAATCCTTGTTTGATGCACTTGTGATTGTACATGGATATCCAAAACAGGTGCTTGTGATATGGGCCAAACAGAGCAGCCATCCCCCCACTTCACTAAAGGACTCTCTTTTCCTTGTTCTTTAGCTCTCAGTTTCACCTTTTTCCTAGTCTAAAGTCTTAATCACTCTCCTTATCAATTTTCTCTGGCTCCTCACCCCAAGCAACAGGCGTCCCCCATGGGTAATTACTTCAAAACTTGTAACTGATGTCTCCAGCTTGCTGACTATAATCACTACAGGCAAGCACCACTTCTAGGCCTTTCTGGACCTAGACGGGGGATAACACCTGAATGACCAGTTGGGCCAGAAGTCAAAAAGCCGCAGGCCCAACGAACTCTCCATCCTAAAACCATCTAGTGACATGGGCTCTAAAACCTATTTCTTAGATCAATGCCTTTAAAACTACTAACTAAATTAATTTCTCTTCATCAGGATACAGGTGGTGCCCCGGCAGGACTTCTGGCCCATCTCGACCAAAGGAGTCAGCTTGGCGGATCTCGAGACCCCTTCCCCCTTTAGATCAGATAGGGTGAGAGCTCCATGGATCCCCAATAGGTAGGGACAACGACCATCTTCAGCAGGAAGCAGATACAGAAGATGAGACTTCCACCCCCTCAGCTTCCCATGGAGATTTGTGGGGATCACGCGTCTCAAGAGGATGTGAGGAAGGCAGATAAAATAGGGAAATCTCGAACTCCCCCATGAGACTTCCTGCTGGAATTGTTATGCCTAGATACCAGCCTTTCATATGTAATCCCCGCCCCAGACTAGGAGGAAGTTCCAGACAAAGACAAGGAAGTCAGAGGGTCCAAGTAGCCCACCAGCTTGGGCCAGCTCCTAAGGCCTGCGCAGTGAGAGTTACCTGAACCTCATTATGTCATCATTGTAATATCATACATATGCCCAGAAGTTCATTAACATTAGGACAGACTGAACTCTGGGAAAGGGCATGTGCAGTCAGAAGGCAGACCCCTTGTCAATCAAGAGAACCCAGGCCCAGAGGTGACTCCCCCAAAGACAAAATAAAAGCCCCAAAGCCTTGTTCATCGGAGCTCCGGAGCCATTTTCCTGCTCGAGCCCGCTCCTACCTCTTTGGAGTGTACTTTCCCTTCAATAAACTATCTCTTTGTTTCACCTTTTTACTTTTGTGTGTGTCTCGTTCAATTCCTTGCTCGAGATACCAAGAACCTGGACGTCATGTCGACGAGGACACCCCATTTCCGGTAACACTTGCAGATATGGTTTTTGTGAATGTAGACCACAGGTCCCATGGCTCCCCTATCAAGCTTTGTTCCACGTTTGAGCTTCTGAGAAGGTCTGTGTGGACTTCCTGAGTTATCCCTTTGATTTTCGAGGAAGGGTGCTCTGAGTGTGTTCTCACTATATTCCTGCAGGTATGATTTAATTGATTAGCTCCAAAGATCAGACAATTGTAATTGCAGCCTCCCTCCCTTTTACCTGAAAAGCAACATCTTTCTGAATTGATATCCAAAGAAATGGGTAATTTTCTTGTTCATCTTGTTTCTACCCAATTGAAACTAATTATTTTTAAACAAAATGGTTTATATACCCAAGCAATACATGAAAAGAGCTTTCTGAAAAACAGAATAAAGTTTCTCTGAAGACTATATTTACTGTAAGAGAACTGAATTTTTTTTCTCTCCAAACGTCTGTGATAAAACATTTTTAAATCTTTTTAAGTTTAAATTTATATTACTCTTAAATAACTAAATCTCCTGCACCCATTTATGATTACTTTTTAAATTTCTGTTTATGGAAGAAATATGGTTGAAATGTTAGGATGTCTATTAGTATGGCTGTCATATTCTTAGCAAAATGTCTGTTTTTTCTAAAAGAGAACAAGATTTAGTAAAGAAATTATACTATAGGTTACATATATTATATATTAATGTTGGCTATCAGTACAGTCCTCCACATTCCAGTCAGTTTACCACCAATAACCTGATTGTATTTTCTGTAATAGATAGAGTTCTGATACGACAGACACAAATACCAAGTTCCTATCTTTTGACTGCCCCCTGATTTTTGTGTGATCTTGGACAGGTTATCTCATCTCTCTGATCCACAATTTCTTTATTTGTTAACTCTATACAATATCTACCTTATGAAGAAGCTATGAGGTTAAGTAAAATCTTGCAAAAATATAGAGATGGATCAGGATATTATTAATTAATATCTTCTAAAGAATAAGAACGGTATGTTCTATGTCCCATAGCAGAGGGTTTTTTTAGTGCGATGTAAATAATATTGATCATTTTCAATAATGCCTTAAACTAGTAAGGTATAAAAAGACTAAAAGATCCCAAAGAGATGTGTATCATGTCCCACAATGTCAAATATTATAGTATAGCTGAAGCACTAAAGTTTATTTCATTATTTATAAAGATCTGTGTTTAAAAGGGAAGGATGAGTAAGAATTCCTTGTGTTTTTAGTCATGTGTAAAGCAAAAGTATATTTATGATTCTGACTGCCAATGATAGAGGAAGCTATGAAACAAATAAGATATGGAAATAATTTAATGACAAAAAACCTTTCTATATGCTACATCTTTTCTTAATTATTGAATTAAAAGTAACATATTAATATTTGGTTTGCCTTCATCTTGTAATAGAAGTTTCTGCAGAGAAAGAAATGAAAAGTAAGGTGCATAGACTTTATAAAAATATAAAATGAAAATAATCAAATATCTATTAATAGGTGTTGCCTGGCACTCAAATGCACAATATTAAATATGTTAAACTAAAATTTCCTCTTTTAATAAGAACTATTTTGAGAGGGAGTGATGGGGGTGTAGATAATATTCAATATAACATTTTATATTGATTATTTAAATAAGAAAACATATAATGATATAATATAATTATATAAAATAGAAAATATTTCTTGTCTTAAATAATCAGTATAAGGATAAAACACATGTAAGTATAAGAATATATTAATATATGCATGCATAAATATACAATACATATATATGATTTTTGTAGCGAACAGATTTTGCCATTGAGATATTCTTTATATTTTCAATAACAATTTTTTCCCTTTTCTCAGAAACTGTAGGTACACTAATATGGTGACCTAGTGGAAAATTCAAAAACTTTGAAGATACATCTGCCATAGTCACAGGGAAAAAGGCATATCCCATTTAGAGTTCAAGAGCAAGTACCAGGATCTTAGTACTGTAATATAAAGAGATTTTTCTGAGATCTAGAAAATCACATAACTCATGTCTTACAGTAACAGTAGTTCCATTTCATGTTCAGGAATATGTTTAGAAAAACAGTATGTTATACAACTGCTAGTAATAAAAGCGGTTTTATTTTGAACATTCACATGTATAATATCAGGCTCTCTGTTCAGGGCTTTAAAAGTAGTGTCACCTCTCACAGTAGTCCCACAAGGTAGATTGTATTATTATTCCTATTTTTCAGTGAGGATTGAGACTTAGAATAATAAAGAAAACTGAAGTAATATAGCTTGTACTAATATTGAAGTTGGCTTTTTATTTTAAAGAACATTTGTTACATTAGCATTGTAAACCAACATTTAAAGGAAAAAAAAATCTGAACAGTGCCCTAAACACTGTTCCAGTCTGTTACACTATATGTTTATTAAATATAATGACATTAGTATGTGATTTTGCATTACTTTTAACAATGCCAATATAAGCAATAATTTAGATTCTTCTTGTTCTATAGCAGTAAAAATAATTCTTTCTAAATCTAATAGTGTTTTATTCATAGATGTTTCTTTAATCCTCAAAAAAAACCCCAATTATTCTCCAGATTTTACAGATATGGAAACTGAAACACAAAGATGGCAAGTGCTCCATTCAATGTCATGTGGCTAGAAAGTGATCCACCCAGCTAGGACTTCAATTCAGGTAGACAGTCTCTAGCGTCCCTGCTTTAATCATTATCGCTGTGTGTGTCTCTTAATATGTTTTGACTTTGGAAATAAAATGCCATTGTATCAGCCCCCAGCAGGGAGATTTACTTTTATTTCTAAATTAAAAACATTTTAATTTAAAAATATATGAGAAATAATAACATTCATTGATGTATAAAAGCAACTATAGTATCAAGGCATCAAGAGTTCTTAGCTAGGTTTCTTCCTATATAATTCCAAAATTAAAAAAAAACACAACTTTCTCCTAGTTTTACAAATCTTTCTCTGAAGAAAGTACAGATTTTCCTATGCTTTTTCTTCAAAATGGATAGCTTTAGTTTTGTGTATCAAATAAATCAACCATAATTTACTTGAATAGCTAAATTATTCTGGAGTACCAACGAGAACCAAACAGCTACTCCTCACGGATAGTGTTGAAAAATGTAATGTTAACTGACAATTTGATATATAAGCATTTGTGGAGCCGAGGATATTTTTAAAATCACTGTAAATACACTGAATTTTAGTAAAACACATATAAAAATAAAATGAAAACTTAGATTGCTATAAGCCACCAACATATCACTGTGATTTAAGTAGAATAATTATATTAAAACATAGTGTCCAAAAACCACCAATCCATAGACCTAATTCTTAAAATTATTCCAGGTAGCTTAAGAGAAATGAAGCACTGATCTTAATAGAATATTAGTGTAAATCTGGTAACTGAGAAAAACTCTTGAGAATATTGAATGCAGCTGTTGTCTTGGCCATGTTCTTTAACATACGGTTCTTAATCTGTTTCTGTATTAATCATCCTTGAAATTAAGTTTTTTTCTGTGACACAGTTATTACTTATAGCATTTATTATCATCTATCTACCTCCCATCTAATTATCTATATATTTGTTTAGTCATACAAATACATAGAACATAGACAAAGGCATTCACCTGGCATTTTCAAGGATACAAAAGTGAGTATGTTGATGACATTTTAGCCTAATTCAGGGAAGAAAGAGCAAACGTGGAAAAAGAATGCAGAGTAAGTATAAGACATGAACACTAATTACATCTCATATAACTTTGTTGTCTCACATTTACTATTGGAAAACTCGGGTTCAATGCATGTTTATTGAAAGAATAAGTAAACTGTTATATCAATGTCAAAACATGCCTTTCCAACACAACACAAATACAAATTAACACAATAATTACTGAAAATTATATCATAGTCTGAATAAAGTGGAGCTATAATTTTTTTCAAAAATCTGGGATTTTTAGTCTTTTTGCATCTCTGCTTCTCTATCATGCTTTATTATTCTCACCTGCCTTGTAGCCCAGGACCAAGGTCACTGTCTAGGATAATGACAGCTGAAAGCCACTGTCTGACCTCATGAATTTTTATCAGTCATATATATTTTTGCAGCTCATCTCAAGAATTCCAAATTGATGTAAAATCTGTAGGATTGTGTACATGGGATGTCAGGACAAAGGCAAAGAGAAAAGGAGACTTTTCCAATGAGTACTGAGGAGGAGGTACAAGATGGGTTAGGAATTTGCTGGATCCTGTCAGCTTTGTGCTACTTCCCCCCTAATCTGTACTTTATATTACTTCTACAATCGGTTTTAATTGATGATGAAAAACAAGTTTAATCCATTTTTGGCTTAATAGTACCCACTCTATTCTGGCTTTAGTGGAGAGGTAATTTAAAAATTCTATGAATTTGCTCCAAGATTAAGCATAAAATTCTACCCTTAGTAGTTTAACCCCAAATTCATTGGCATATTCCTTCAAATGAATGTTGGTCATTTCCTTGCAGTCTGGTCCGCATTCTGTTTCAGTTTAAAATTCTAAACCGTAGGTCATTGCCTTTAAGGCCCATTCAAAGGACGTGTCCTGCTCTATTAAAATAAATAACTTACCAGAGGCAAATGGTGTGAATTACTGATTGTCAATTAATTCATCATTGATCACTGACCTCCACTGAGAAACTTCATTATCTCAGATAGTTTTCTTGTTTCAAGATAGCCTGGCTTTCGGAAAGCACATGTGGAGGCACTATAAAAATGCTGAGTTTCAGATGTTCCCAAGTACTCTGCACTGCTTCTGAGCACCTAAGGTTTACCCAGGGGTCTGCTGTGGAGCCCTGGGTGGCACCAGGCCTAGTTAACCAAAAGTTAGAACTGTGTGGCCATGGGGTCAGTATGCCTCGATCAATAGCTCGAGAAATGGCCTAGTACTTCGTCATACACTTCGGACGATCTCTCATACTGTGGTGAAGTCTTATAGATCTTTGTCAGAAGGGGTTTTAGAGAATTTTCGGAATATCGCAGTTATTTCCTGAGCCCTGTGGTTGCAGGTATTAAAAAGCAGCATCCAAAAACGAGATGCTTAAAGTCATAATTGTAGCACTGTTTGCTGCGGAACCATGAAATCTGAGTTCAACACTGTCATTTCCTCATCTTTTTCATTCACTGGAAGCACACACAGATGTTGGGACAGCTGGTTTGATTGGCAATGGTCTTTATTGTTTGCAAGCGTATGCCCTGCATGCCTGGGTCTATGCCTTCCGAGAATTCTGACCATCTGCCCTTTCAGTAAGGTTTTCTACCCAGAGTGCAGTGGATTATTTTCCTCAAGTTCAATGCATACCAAAACTGGGCCTCCAGGCATTCTGGAAATCTCAGTATATATAATGCTCAGATAAACTGATATTCTGGTCTCTGTCTACCCAATTCTTATTATAGAAATATATTCCTTATACATTGAAGTTGTTCCTAGAGAGAAACATGTTTCCATCATTTAGGAAACATATTTAAACTAGAGATATTTTTCTATTATACATGCTAATCATAGGGAAATTTTCTTATAGATCAGAATCATTATGGTTTGTTTCCAACTGTCTTTTGTCAGTGGAGTCTGTTTTTCTTTCAGAGTGAAAATTAGATTGCTAACAGCCCCTGGGCCATGATAGTCCACTTGGTTGTCAAATAGGTTAGCCAGTGAAAAGCCCATGACTGTGTACCCAGGAAGATTTGTACCATCAGTCACAGTCTAGGTTTTAGAACACACAGGCAGTCGGGTTTTTTGTTTTTGGTTGAATTTTTGTCTGTTGTTTTTGTTTGTTGTTGGAACTGACATACAGGGTTATTAATCCAAATTTAGAAATCAAATTGGGAAGTGTGTTCTGGGAATGAAGTAATGAGGGAGTTATATAAACTGTCTACTACAGGCTGATGCCCTCTCACTCTCTGGAGGCTATATAGTATAATAGTTAAGACCAATATTCCAGAATACAACTGTTTGCATATATGTCCCTTAACTTCTGGTTATCCCAATATAATTTGAGACAAATATCTAAATTATGTTTCTTCATCTGTTAAAGTGTTTATTTTATTTTGTTTTAATATCATACATAAGTCTGATAAGTTGACCATGATGCCCATCTCTGTGACACCTGGACCTTCAGTTATCATAGCCTACTCAGGTTATAAATGTTAAGTTTATTTTCAAAATTGGGCAGGGAAGAACCAAGATACATCCAGGTAGATTACTTGAGTGCCAGATGCATTCTTCCTTGCTCACATTATATAATAAAAGAGTATATGAGAGAATATGGGTAATGGGTGTTCTTCATCACTTTACCTTACACATAGGTTCTTAGGAAATATTTACTGATTTGATAAATTAATGCAAAATATATATGGGGGTTATAATCATTCTGAGGTGGTGATTTCTTATTTGAAGTATGTACATTCCAGGTTTTGTGCAAATTGAATTAATAAAATGTGGGAAATATATATAATTTTAAGTTCTAACTATTTATGTAAGAATATATATTTTATGGTTATAATTTACATGATATATTAACAATCAGTATATAAATATTAAATGTGTAACTACAAATATATATGTGATGTTCCCTTTTTTTTTTTCTGTAGGTAGGGATTCATGATTAAAAATTTGGAGACTCCTGGAACCAGACAGAGCATTCAGATGCAGAGCATGTCAGATACATAGATTTGTACTTGGTAACTAGACTTTATACAACACTAACCTTATTTAATTAGAACATATTCTAGAAGAGGAAAAAAATGACTAAGAATTGTAGTTCTTGGAAAAAGTATAGATGCACAGCAATTAGCCAAGGAATTACTATATTTTTCTTGGCTTTATAATTTTCATCACTATCTAAAGTGAAATGGATTCTTATTCGGATCAATCAGTAAAATAAATGGCATCTGAGGAGTTTATATTTGACCTCTTCTGAATTTCATTTAGGATCTTAGACCAAAAGTGGTTAAAAAAATCTTGTGGTTAATATCATGAGCAAAATACAGTTGAATAAAATCTTGGAGCTTAAAGAAACACTAGAAATTACTTATTTTATCTTGAGCCATTTTTCTAGGAGAAGTTAAGAGACCAATTCAACATGAGACATTGAGTTAAAGAGGAGAGTAAGGACAAGTTTTAATTATCCTAATCCCTAGGCCAGTATTCTTTCTATTACATTAACATATATTAAAATCACCAAAGAGACATAAACATTATTTTTTCTATTTAGTGGTGTGAGTACTATAGTATTTTAGATAGTTGAAAGAAATTCTTGATGGAAACATGAGAATTTTTAAAATTCTGTTAAATCCAGTCTCTCTCTCTCTCTCTCTCTCTCTCTCTCTCTCTCTCTCTCTCTATATATATATATATATATATATATATATATATAATCTGTTTCTTAATTTTATTTAGAGCAGTTTGAAAAGATATTTGTAGAACATATTTTATAACCTTTACACCTTTTCAAATGTTTTCATAGCAGTTTGATTATTAGATAAAACTCAAGAGTTTTTATTTTATTTACAGCTCATAAAAATGTATTTTTTTTCTTGTGCTGATTCTTCTAAGTTTCAGATTCTCATTATTCAATTTATCTTTCTATATAAATCACGGTCTTACATTAAAAAGTATGGGATTACCAGCTCTGCAGCAGAAATTTCTATATTATCCATATGTAGTGCTGTCTTTAAACAGAGTGCATTCCAAGTCTGTCCTTCTCTTTAGCCTCAAATATTCCTATATAACAGCCATAGCTCTGTGGGCCCATTCATGTTGTCTGCTGTTGATTTGAGGTCAGGACCAAGATTAAGCTTGGAAACTCTGATAAATATTCATATTTATCAGAGAATAATCATAACTAGACTCTGATTGGCAAAGCTGTAATGGTAAGTCTGTCATCATAAAATTATTTGTGTTTTTGTTGTTGTTGTTTCCCTGAGCTGGAATCGAACCCAGGCTGTGGTGGTGAGAGCACAGTTCCTAAAAAGATAAAATGTTTTGCTACGATGACATGGCTATGAAAACAGACCAGATCATTGTGACTTAAGTGTGCTGTGGGCTCAGAGTAGATAATTACTGAGTGCCTTGTGGATCCCAGGTTATATTTCAAGTTTGCTGAGTCGATAATCTCCTCCCCACACCTCCTCTAATAATTGAACTATAGCTTTTTAAAGTATAATACATACTACCAGAAATAATTGTTTTTTTTAACTCAACACTTATTGCTAAATGTTGACCATTATGTTAGATTCCTTATTTTATGACAATTTTTTAATCTATAATTATCTTCACTGCCCTTTCATTTTTTAGTTCAGAAATATTGTGGTAGTGAACAACCCTTCACCATTGTAAAATTTTCTAGTGCTTTGTAGGTAATCAATTTGTGTTAGCTATTTTTTTATTAAATTTATTGGGGTGACATTGGTTAGTAAAATTATATAGGTTTCAACTGTACAATTCTATACTACATCATCTCTGTGTGGCATTGTGTGTTCCCCACCCAGAGTCAGTTCTCTTTCCGTAACTATGTATTTGACCCCCTTTCCCTCTTCTACCTCCCTCCCACTACCCCCTGGTAACCACTTTCATTGCCTTCAAAACAGGCATTCAGTTTCATACCTAAATTTAAAAAATTAGATCATAATGCCTCAAAAGCATATTAAAATGTCTTCTGGAGTTCAAATTATAAAGAAAAAACAGCTTTCACATTGTAAGCACTTAGGTCCCTCTCATTTCTTTAACATCATAAAAGAAATATTATTTGTTCCCTTTGGGCATATAACTACAGTATTTTCAATAATTATTTTGAATTTTAAAATACAAAGAGAAAAAATTCTATGAAACAAAGTTCATCACAGTAGATTATTATGAAATGACACAAAACAATTTCCTATCTCTTTTTAACCACTTAAGAAATTTTCAATTTTCCTCAATCAGCTTACTTGGAAATATCTGAGTCACTTTAAATCACACAAAAGCAATCCAGCACACAATATTCACTGTTATCTCTGGAAACTGCAGGCTAATTCCCTACGCAGTGCCCGTAAAATGTAATTCCTAGTGTCCATTTGCATGTTAACTGATGAAGTGAAACAGACAAAATAGAGTATGTAAGTGTTAGCATTGCTTGCTTGCTGGCAATCACAAGATTTTTAGCTACCTGATTTATTTAGAAGTATTTAAGGGTGTGTGTGTGTGTGTGTGTGTGTGTGTGAGCATGTGTGTGTGGATTTCTTCTTCTTCCCCATCTTTCTTGAGTACATAACAAAGCTAGAAAAATAATCACAATGCAGCCTGATGCTGGCATGAGAACAGTTATTTTGTTTGTGTTTTCAGTGACATAATACCAAATCAACTGTGTTAAATGGTTTTGTATGACGAGACTAATAGTGACTGTTTTTTCAGCGTGAAAATATCATGGTGCCCTTTGGCTGCAGAATGATGCTAGCAGCATTCTTTTCTCTCTAGCAATCCGTGCAAGACTGGGGTAAGTCTGCAGATGCTGATTTACTTTGTCTTGTCTTACCTAGGAAAAATAGCAGTGACTTTACTTCTGGTCTCATTAAAATAGGGCAATTATCATCAAACAGTATTAAGTAGTGAGATATTGCTTCTCTTATTCACATCCAATAGAGTCCAGGACCTACATACCCTTATAACGAATGCAAATTAGTGTGTAAGATGTGATTTGTATCAGGCTATGGTTTCCTTTATTCCCCTCGCGGTTTGTGACATCACAAACAGTTTTTACAAGTGCTAGAACTTCTGGTTTCAATTTTTCCTTTTTTGTGCTACCTGATCCATTCACTTATTCTTCAGTTAATTGACTTAAGGTAACTGAAATAGAAGAAAGATAATCATCTGAATTGTTACATCAGAGTAAGAAGTATCTTATGCTCCACAGTGCTGCAGAGTAAGCTGTTTCTCCTAGATGCTAGAAGAAATGAATGGTCTTAAGAGCTAAGAAAAATGTCTGTTTTACTACAATATTTTGTAGAGGAGGGTGTTATTTCTTTGTTTTCCCTGTCCAAAATTTATCACCCTCTACATCAAAATTTTGTAGCAAGTGTCAGTACATTTCAGTGTCGCTTTTTTTCATCTATTGAGCAAGTAAACAGACTGAAGTGGCAGTACAAAAAATAGTTTTTTTAGTCAGTTATAAGAATAGTTGGAAACTATAACATTTTGAGGATAGAGATAGGATTTAAGAAAACAGATTGAAATCAACCTTGCAAGAGGTAGGTGATCGTGGGATTAGAGGGGTAGTTTTTTGGTACAAAAAAGAATTACTATGAATTACATAAAAACGACACTATGTATTTATAAAAATAGAGCAGCTGGTCAAATACATAATTCTCATACAAATTTGTTACCTTATTTAATAAATAATAAACATATACCCACTATGTCCCAGATTCTATTCCAAATATTGGGATAAAGAATAATGTGATGTGAGTGGCTCTGAACATGAAGAGGAACATTACGTGTGGCCATCAGAGGAGACCTCTCTGAAGACGTAGCATTTGGTTTAAGAATTAAATTATGAGTAGAAAATAACATAAAGAACAGTAGACAGGGTATTAGAAAGCTGGAACAATGTATATAATGGTCATTGATGTATTCAAGGACATAGTGAAAGTTTGCAGTAAATTAAAGAGGAAAAGGTAAGCATCTTTGGATTTTAGAATGAGGAAAAAATCCAAATAACTTTAAGTTCTGAGTTTAAGTTCCAGAGAACACTGGACATTGCCATATCCTAAGATGGGTGACAATCAGGATGGAATGTTTTAAGAGAGAACAAGGGTTCCATGTCAGGCATGCTAAAATTGAGATGCTTATTAAATATTTTAGTGTAATATCAAATGGATATCTGATTATCTGAGTTAATTTTTTACCTTGCCATCAATGTTTTACAAAATTTCATAGTATACAAATAAAGATGACAATTTGGTGCCACATCAACAAAACTGAGATCAGGATACCTAATGATCATTATATAATAGCTACTATTACCTATTTTCTATAAAGGTGTTTATCTTGATACGAAGACACAATTCCTTAAGCCTCCTAGTCTACATGTTCCACACAGAAAATATTCATTAAATAAATAGATATTGGGCATCCAATATGTGCCATGTACCACTGATTTTTAATTTTATCTAATTTTGGAACATATAGATAATTACTGTATTTTGCTCTGTATAATGTGCTCCTGTGTATAATGTACACCCACAATTTTGGCCCAAACTTTCAGGAAAACTAATCTTTCATTTTAATTTTTTAATTCAAATTTTTATTTGTTTATATTTAGGATCCTGTTTTTTGTGTTACAAATGAATTTTATTTTACCATGTAATTTTTAACATATTATGGGACAATAAATTTTATTTAACAAATAATTACAAAACACAGGAATAAATTTAACAATAAAAAATCCTAAATATTATATTAGAGGGTATTATTTTGCATATGGATATCATTATTGATTTCTCAAGTTACACTTTTAACTCATAAGCATAAATAAATGAATTAAAAACATTTATATAGATACAAAATTAGCACTAGCCATGTATAATGCACATCCTTCTTTTTCCCTCATAAATTTGAGCACAAAATACACATTATACATGGCAAAATATGGCAATATTTATTCCTGAAAACATGTATACCACGTTATTATTTAGTTAAAAAAGAATCAGATTATTGGGCATAATAAAAATTATTGTTTTCCTTACTAATTTTCAACTACATTTTGCTTCTCCAACACTGCTCAAACAATGTGATGATCACTGAGCATTGAGTAGACAGCAGTGAATGCATGACGATTAGATTGATGTATCATGAATGGTAATTTACAACTTTAAAAGTGAAATCAAGTAGAGAATTAGAAACTGTATAATACAAGAAAGAATATGAAGCAGATTTGAAACTATTGCTCCTCAGAGTCAACTCAAATTGTCTCGGTCTGTCTACATACAACTTCAGGGTATCTAACTTCAAGATGATGCCACCTAGCCCAGTGTTTCTCAACTAAGTACTGTTGATATTTTGGCATAGCTAAGTCCTTGTTGTGAATGTTGTCATGTAGTTTGTAGGATGTTTAGCAGTATCCCTGTCCTCTATCCATTAGGTGCCAGTAGTGGCCCGCCTGTTGTGGCAACTGAAAACGTCCCCAGGCATTATCAAAACCTCCTGTCCTAATCAAGCCTTCTTTTCAAGATCACTTCCACATTTATTGTAATTATAACACTTTCAAGACAATTCCACATGTGTGCCCTAACACCCTCTCTAAAGAAAAAACTCTAAGCTAAAATTGTTAATAGTCTCCCTGATATGAAAACCTGAGGTAATTAGACAATTAATATGGCCATCAGAGTTATCTGAGGATGGATTTTTAAAGCCCAGGAAGATTGATGATTTACGTAAGATTATGTGGAAGGTTCTGATACAGATGAGCACTAAAGTACATGATTCCTGAGTTCTTGTTCTGTGTTCTTAATTTTCGTTCTGTGTTCTTTTCACTGGAATTCTGATTTTACACTAAATGCCTATTTCTCATGATGATGTTATTAATGGCTTTGTCTTTAAGAATCAAAGAATCTCATCGGCTGCATGTTTACTTTCTTGGCCTTTTGAACTTACACCAAAAAACAAAATAAAACACAAAACAAAAAACTTGTGCACACATCTCCCATCTTTCAACTAGTCAGTAATAGAGCTTTGTTAAGTGATTCTAAACAACTTTTTAGAGCATTGGTTTTCTTAACTACCTTTCATTTCCATTTGTTAGTGCCCTACCCCCAACTTCTGCATTTAGATCTATCTACTGGTTACTGCACATTTGTGCACCTGAGCTCAGCTGCAAATTGCTGTCCCATCTCTGTTTTTCATACAGCACATTAGCACTAGCTGAATCTTAGACATCACTGTAATTGAATCACTCCTCTATTCCTAAATGTTAAGGGATTTCTCCAATTCTAGAGAGCACATTTTAGGGTATATAATATTATTCTCTGTAAACAAAAATTATATTTTTATTTATGGACCTCCAATAATATAATAGGCAAACCACCACATAGCAAGAACTTTACAGTGGCAGAATTGCTGTACTCAACTTGAAAAACACTTGAACACTGCATCTTGAAGATTTTCTTACATTTTCCCTTGTGCAAGAAGAGCTCATTTTCTCCTCCTGTGCAAACACTCCTTTTTTTTTTGCTACTGAAGAGTCCTTCTATTAGGAAAACTAGACTACTTGAGTCCACAATGATGTCTCTTTCTTCTAAGACATCACTATATATTTTACTTATTTTCAATTAATGATTTGCTCTTATATAGTATCTCTTGGAATTATATTTTTTAGACCAACTTCTAATGAAAGGATTTGTGACCAAATGGAAGAAGTCAAGCAAAGGTTTTTTTTGAGATGAAAACCCAGTTTCACTTGGATCTCTTAGGGATGTCTAAAATATACAGCAGAGTGTATCCCATTTCTAGAAAAGTGAGATGCAGTTTTGGGGATACTATAGCAGTCATTGAATATATAGTAACACCTGGTCCCTGTAGGGGGTGGTGTGTGCTGGGCTGGTTATAACGCCAACCACTCCTGGCTCTAGGCTTCTCTGAGTCATGCAGCTTCAACAGGAGCACATCACTAATCTTCCAAAGATGGTAGAGGCCAGACAATACAGACAGGTTCTCAAAAGGTGGGGGACAGACAGACCTTAGAAGAGGTTGCACTGACACTGGACAAAACAACAAAGGTTATCAATACCTATGCCATTTTAATCATTTCAGTGCCATTAGCCATTAATGCATTTATTTGCTCTTGGTTTTAATAGATTATGAGGTTTTAGCAGTAGGGTTGATTTACATTTCATGCCTTTTGGTAACTGCCCAGTAGTAAGCATTGAACACAGTCTTTGCTTAGTCAATAACTGTTAACTCATAATTCAAATTAATTAGGATTTATCATTTATATAATACCAGGCTTATGTTTTTAAAATTATTATAGTGTTGTGCAAAATGAGGAAACGTGGTTATTTGCCCATTTGGGTTTCATTTTCTTAGTTTTCTAGCAGAGGCCTGGGGCTTTTATAGAAAAATAATTACCCAAATTTTCAATTCACCATATAAAGTATTTGGCTCTCTTCAGCAGCTTCTTTTCTTGGATCACATCAGATCTCCCCTTTCTATTCATTCTTTAATACTAATATTCTATCTCTGCCAGCCAGTTTGTCTGCCACAAATGATTGCAAATTAAAATACCAGTTCTATTTCAGGATATTTCAATTACATCTTCTTCAATGCTTACATGGTGAAGACTAAACTTATCACAGATGTTGTTTTAAATGTTTTGAATGTGACACTATAGATTTTTATTGAAAAATATTTTTTCTTCCAGCTTTTACCACAATGACTGTAGCTATAGTGAGAAGAATGTAATGAATTTTATGTTTAGTCAGAAAAAAGAAATGCGAGATTTGTGAGTATTTCATTTTTTTCATTGCAAGTCTACCTTTATTACTACATGATTCATTTATGTCTTACCTTCTCAAACAGAGAATATTCTGCTAACACAAATAATCTAGGAGATACAGCTTTGAAAAAGTGTTTTCTTTTTATCTAGTGACTCTGCCCAGCCTTGAATATTATTAATCACGTCTGTATAGTTAAGGTGCAATCAGGTAAATGATGAGATGTTCTCACCACTAGCTTAAATAATCTATTTTACAACTCACTGAAATCATTTCATTAGGTAAATACAACTTAAGAATTCTTTAAAAAGGCAAAAGATTTGTTCCCTGTAATCTGCAATGTTTTGCTGTATATTAGCAATGCGGCATTTATATTGATTTCCATTTATTAGATTATTTTAATAAACCATTGACACTGCATGATAGTCAGTATTTTAAGTATCAACTGTAGTCCCTGCTTGTTGTTTTCATTATTTCTGAGTATAATCATTATATGTGTGTGTGCGCATGTGGGTGTACACTTATATATGCTCATATGTTATATTTCTCACATATTCACACACGTTCTTTTTGTGTAGAAATGAGAAGATCTGGGGCTCTAAAGGACAGCATGTAGCTATTGTTAATATTGTATTGTACTCAAAATTTGCTAAGATAGATTTTAAGAGTTCTCACCCCACATGCAAAAAAAAAAAAAAAGGTAATTATGTGAAGTGATGGATGTTTCAATCAGTTTGATTGCTGTAATCATTTCATAATATATATGCATATCCAATCATTACATTGCACACCTTAAGTCTTTACGTTTTTGTTCACTGTACTTTAATAAATATGAAAAAATATGAAATGCAAGCACATAAAAATAGGGAAAAATGAAAATTTACATTAAAGAAAAAAATTAATGAGATATTGAAAGAGAAATACAGTAGACCAACCAGGGTAGAAATACAAAGTTTCTAAAGAGAAATTGACTTGGGGCTACATTTGGGAGAAAAGAAGGACATTGCTTAACTGTTGCCAGAAATCTTCAGACACTCCATAGCCTCAGTACAAATTCTAGCAGGGCACATAAGGCCATAATCAGTGGTATGCCCATTTATCTTTGCAGGTTTCTTCATGAGTTTTATTACAAACTCTGGGCTTGATGGTATGTACAAGGGCTCTCCAGAAAGTATTTAGCCATGTAATAGGAAAAAATAGAAGCATTTATGACTGGATTTTTTTCAGGACAAACCTAGTATAATGACCGTTACTTGTTTTATTTCTTTATTGTATTTTTACTCCTTTTGACTTTTCTTTCCATCTTAAATAAGACTTCTTTCATGTACTATCTAACCTTGACTGTCCTTCAAGTAATAATACAGGAGATGGGGAAAAAAATTGCAATACTGGTAGTCAAGGAAATTGGAGCCTGGAGAATTAATTCCATCATTTATTGGCCATATGTCTCCAATTGTAAAATAAGAAAAATCATCCCTATTATGATTAACTCAAGATGTTTTGTGATTTTCAAGTAAGATTACATATGTGGAAGTAATTTAAAAAGAGTAATGCTTTATTAGCTAGAGCTAACTGAACTACAGCTTGTTCAGGAAGTAATTCTGTGTCCTACATTTAAAGAAGAATCTATTTTCCCTCTGGGTTACAAAAGGTTTTAGTTTATATCTAAGTTATAGGAGTTATTCTACAGGCCTCAAAAAAATACCTCATATTAGATCAGATGGTGTTCGAACTTATGGGCATTATTTATTTCACTCATAGACTTTCAATGTTACCCAGTACATAACCTCTGCTAGATAAAAGTTTATTGGAGAGGAATTTTTACATTATGTTTTGCCTGCCTTTCTCACTCTGCCCTTAAACATAAACTGCTGTATGTTTCTCCATTTTTCTTTTTTTCCCCTTATACTGGTTTAAAAGTTGATAATGTTAAACTTTGTAAGAGTCCTGAGATTGTGTAAAACAGTAATGACTGATGAAATGCCCTGACCCGTTCTGTTCCCATAGGATTTAGACATGGCTCAAAAAGCATTCCTTCTCACCTTTGACAAAGCCGAACACATATCCTCCAAATTCCCATTCTTCACATCTTATATGATTAGTCCACTGACCAATCTGGACAAAATATCCGACTGGACCAAACTTCAAGTTTCTTCCTTCCCCTCAGGCCCCTGAATTTTGACCCACACAGCCTGATCCAGCATACGGGGACCTCTTCTCAGTAGCTTCTCCTGGGAATTGGCTTACAAAGCCTTCCCTGATCAGCTGTGTGACCACACTACCCACTCGCTCACACTTGGTTCTCTCACTTACTCCTTATAAAAGAGAGGCTTGCACACTGTTTGGGTGGAGTAGACCCTCCATTCCAATAGTACTCTTTATCCTATTGCATTTGTCCTTTTCTCCCATTGTAGTCATCCTCTCCATTCAATCTTATTCTTTACCTAATTTCAGGGTTCATCTATTTTTACTTTAATCTGCATGTTTAATTCTCTCTTCTCCCTATTGTTTAATCTCTATTTTACTGTTCAATTTTTTTCTTGTCTCTAAACTCTGTTTCACCCTCTAATCTTATTATTCAATCTGTGCTCATTAAATTTCAAGTTCTCTGATCTAGCTTCCAGTTGCCTAATATGTTTTCTAATCAGTCCTTTGCTTATCTATTTCAAATGGTTCTGTTTTTCATTTTTGAAGTTCCTTTTCATATTTCTTGTATTTTTTTTAATAGTACAAACTACTTCGCTCATTGTCTCCATTCTTCCTTTTACTACTTTGGTTACTATAAACATATTTATTTAGTGTAAGAAGTTCTTATAGTTTATTAATATTCCTGTTTGGTTGTATTTGCTGACTCCATTATATTTAATTGTGTACTGTTGTGTTGTTGAAATTTTAATTGTTTGTCTTCAGGAACATTCATCTGCCATAGTTATGGAAGGGTGGTGAATTGGGCTGTGGGTTATCATAATCAATTTCATCAATGTTAATTTTTCTGATTTTGATATAATAATTACACTATGGTTATAAAAGCAAATACACTGATTTTAAGAAATGCACACTAAAATATTTGGAATAAAGGGGCCTGAAAACTGCAACTTATTCTCAAATGTTTCAGAAAAAGCATATATGTGGATATATTTTATACATTTACCTGTGTACATGTAAATAGAAAACGATAAATCAAATAGTCCAAAATGTTAACAGTGGGCAAATATTTATTTTTTGCAACTTTTAAAATACATTTAACTTATATCAAAAGTAAACTTTATAGAAACTAAAATAAAACATAAATTTGATCACCTAGCAATTTATTTATTTCTACTTCCATTATTCTTTCTCCCTTCAATATCCAAGATCAATGTGTTATTTCCTTGGGGACTTCGTTCTTTAGCTTTCACTTTTCTCTTTGCTTCTAGTAACAGATTTTCTCTATTTCTTGTACACTTGGCTGGGTGTATTTTTTTCTTCATCGTATTTTGTCTAGAAGTTCTAGATTTTTGTCGTGAAAGGTGGTCCTCACTGAGGTCTGAATTAGAAGTGTCCTATTTGCATTTCTACTTTTCTTTTTAGGCATATGTTTCCTGACTTTTTGCCTCCAGGCAGATCCCTACAAAGCAGAGTTATCTACTATTCTTTTTTTGTCTTTATTAGTATTAATAATTGCTTCTTGTGAAGCTATGTGGTTGGCTCACCTAGATTTAAAGGATGGTTTTACCATGCACTAGCTCTGTGACAAGCATTGAGACACTCTAATCTCCTGTCTTCTCATAGATTAAATGAGGATGAAAATTATCTCATATAACCAGTAGAACAGAGGCTCATTCAAGGATGACAGAGAAGGATGTGATTAAAATAGGTGAAATGTATGTTTTTGCAGAGAAATGTGATCTATGAGAGCCAAAGAGCAGCTCTAATATTAAAGAGCTTATCTTAAACCTATTGTCCGGTTGTTAAAAATAAAACAGTGTGATAAGCACTACTGAGAGCATTAGGAGGCTATTGTGTTTATCATTTAACACTAATCCACATGAGAAATAATTATAGAGCCACTTTCTCTGTCAAGCAATTATGGAGCAAATAACTGAATGAGGCTGTAAATAGGTGAGAAAGATGGATTTAAAGACAAAAAATATTTATTTGACATTATCTGAGAAAATAATGGTAGGATTGCTTACATTAGAAATGAATAATGATAAAAACAAGTGAAAGATGGTTGCAAATATTTAAATTTAAAGAATAAAAGATTATTCTTTTAGCAATAGTAACGTAAAAGTTGGAAAAGAACCATAACATGAAAAATGTGGAAGATGCCAACTTTTTAAAAAAAGTATTGTTAATATAGTTTTTGCAACTATATGCCTGAATTATATACAATAAAAACCTAATTTTTATGCTCAGATTTTAAAATAAATATCAACTTTATATTTCCTTTCCATTCTCTACTCTCAAGTCTTTCCTTTTGCTGCTTATATCATTTCTATTTTACACATTTACAATCTGTTTGCCAATCATCCATTCCCTTAGTTTCCTGAATTTCTATTAATTGACTAATGTATATAATTTATCAATATATAATTTCTATTAATATATTTATATATCAAAATTCTATTTATTATACATTGAAATTTTACATACTGAAAAATATATAAACACACAGACACATAATGTATATTAACATCATGTATTATAATACACATTATAGTTTTTTAGTTTGCCTAACTTTAGCTTTGAACAACCATGCTCTCGCCATTCTATCTAAATTGCTCAGCATTCATTATTTGGAATAGTATATAAATTCAGAAAAATAAAAGAGAAAACACAAAACCTAGCCCCAACCTAAATAAATCCTATACCCATAGTTGTAAACACAGCTCTCAACACATATTTAGTTATACTAATTGTACTGTTCTGAGATTGTTTTAGGTTGCAATAGTAACTTAAAAATATAAAAAAAATTCCAATTTTCCCACATCCTCACCAACATTTATTTTTAGTTTAATGTTGTTTTTTTAAATTATAAGCATCTTGGCAAACTGGATGAAAGAATTAAATGTAAGACTTGAAACTGGGAGTTCCCTGATGGTGTAGTGGCTTAAGGCTTCGACGCTGGTGCTGTCAGCGCTGCGGCCTGGGTTCAATTCCCAGCCAGGGAACTACCCATATACCAAAAAGCAAAAGACTTGAAACTAAAATTACCACAAGGAAACACAGGGAAAATTTTCATGACATTGGTCTTGGCAATGATTCTATAGATATGGCACTGAAAACACAAACAAAAACTTTTGCTGAGCTGTAGTATTATAGTTTTAACTTTTCAAAATTTTCTTCTGACTTTTAGGGAGCTGTTTATACTATAAAGTTAGTCTAATATTTGCATTGCAATGCTCCATATAGCAAATGATTAATTCCAAAATTTTTCCTACTCCTTCAGATTTTTCCTCACATCATAGGTAACTATTTACAGCTGTGGTCTTGCTGTGAGTAAAAATTTTCTATTGCCCCAGTATGAAATTATACCAGTCTGGTAGAAAATTCCTTGTCACTGCTCAAGAAATAAACACTCACAGGTAAACAAACTCCCTCTCCCCATAATATAACAGAAACAGCAGAAGCCTGGGAAGTTAAATCTATGAAAAGACACTAATACCTCAGCCCCCATGAGTTTATTTACTGGTAACTAAAAAGAGTATTATTTTGGTAGATTTAAAATTTATCTTTTTCAAACTATATCTTTTTTTCATTTAGTAGAGAACCTATATACGTTCAAAGTCTCACTGTCTTAAAAAATTCTGCTCAGAGACTAAGGGCACATGAGAAATGCTTCTTTGCTATGCATATATTCATCACACGAGAGATGTGTCTCTTTGAGCATGAAGTGGTGTGTCAGACCAATAATGTGAAACTTTTGCTTTTCTGCTTGAATTAAAATATTGCTCTGGGCTCTTCCCCCTCTCAACAAAGCACAAGCTTTTATTTGGTATCATTTTTATTGCTGCTCTCCAAGTTCTATTTTATTCTTGAATAAGGAAGTCATGCTGTGAAGTAAAGGCTCTATTCACTTTAAAGTACCTAAAGCCTTTGGAAAATGGCTTTAAACTATGTTCTGCATCAGCTGAGCTTGGTGGAAATTTATGTAATTGTCAAAGTCATGGATTTCACCTTAAACACTAAGCAAACCAAAAGAGTTCCAGAAACAACCCAACAAAATTTTCTCCAAGTATATTATGTTTCTTTATATATTATACTTAACTCAGTATTCATAAGATTCTCCATGGTTAGAAAATGGTCATTTGCCATTTATAACGTGCACCCATGTTTTTGGCCCAAACTTTCAGGAAAAGTTTCATTCGAATTTTTTAATCCAAATATTTGTTTGTTTATATTTAGGTATTTGTTCTTTGTATTATAAAGGAATTTTAGCATTTATTCTTTTTATGTATTATGGTACAAGAAATTTTATGTAACAAATAATGACAAACACAAAGACAGATACAATTTTACATATAAAATTTTTTAATTAAAGAATGCTTATCATATTCTAGGATATCATTTTGCATACAGATACCGATATTGATTTCTAGAGTTACACCTTTAATTCATGAGCATAAATAAAAGAATTATGTAGATAGGGAGCTAGTACTACCCATGTATAATGCATATCCTTATTTTTCACTGACAAATTTGGGCAAAAAAGTGCACATTACACATGGCAAAATATGGTAATTTATATGGTAGTAGAAGTACCAGACATTCCTCAGTGAATGAGCACGTCTCCTAAGATTCTGACTCTGAAATGAATTAAGTATCACTTAATTTATTTTAAGTAGTCAAAGACCTTGTAACCAAGCAAAAAAGACCTGAAACCCCCTACTTGGAGTAATGACTTTTAGAGCTTATTCTGTGTTGAGGTGGTTCTGAATTTCTTTTCATAGATAATCCAGCATCTTTTCCACCTAATATAGTTTTAACAGTCAATACTTAAGATGGCTGTCTTTTTTCTTTTAAATTCACTGTCCTAATTATCTTGTCCAATGATCTTGCAACAAAATACAGAGTGCTTTTAAGTTGTTTATGCAGAGAAACTTTTGAAAACTCTCCACAAAGGTATAACTTTTATTTTGAGAATAGTGAGCAGGTTGTTCTTCAGTTTTAGTGGCCTCCTTTAATTTGATAAGCTAATATTTTTAATGTCATGTCTTGATATTCATAAGTTTTCACAAATATAATTGATTCTAAACAAGAATATTAAATATTAATTGTTTGTATTTGGCTATGTATAAAAGCTGCTTAATAAAGGAAATATTTATTTTCCTTAGGTAATTCAGTTTGGGGTTGAGCAGCCATGGCTGGTATGACTGCTAACATGCCAGGGCCCCTCAACTCTGATTCTCTGTTTTCCTCAGTTGGCGGCTTGCTTTCTCCTCATTGCAGGATGTTACTCTATCTTCCAGTATCAATGTGTGTTCCAGATAAGAATAAGAATAAATGCAAAGGGCAAATAAGCATACTAGTTAAAACATGAATTACCACTCAGTATCATGTATCAATGTGATGATACACATTCATTATAGCTTTACTTTTTATAGAAATATAATAAATCAGAAGCAATAGTTTTTATGAAGCTCTCCTCCAAAGGAGTATCTGTTTATAATTTGTTTATCAGATTACATCTCATATCTTTCATATCCTCTCTATCTAGAAGCCTAAAAAGGCTGAGAAATTAATTTTTTGAAGAAGAAAAATAAGACTCAGTATTAGGTAGGCAAGTGGCAATGCCTGTCACATTATTAACACTGTACATGATATGCTATAATATAAACCTACTTGGCATAACTATGGCTCAGTTCCTACTTGACATAAATAATTGAATGAAATTAGTTTGTGAAAATTTGTATAGCTGTTGAGTTGGGAAAATAACTTGTCAAAGTAGAAAAACATATATTGATAGGAAGCTGTAATGAGAATATTTATTGAATAAGTATTGATTTAGTTGTATTTCCAAGCCAATGCTATTTATACTTTTACAGATACATGTGCTCAATAGACACCACAGTTAGAGAGGTAAAATTGCATGATTAGTGGTATTTGTTATCCAAACTTCCAACTTACATGAATTATCACTGGAAAAAAAATCTTTATAGATATAGGACAAAAGCTGTAGTAGCTAGTACTGAATGCATCCTTTAAAAATCTGCAGTATAGTATTTAATAACTTAAATCCCAGAGAACCTTGTTTACACTTGTATTGTATTTTAATGCCAACAGTAGCATATTAACATATACAAAGAAGTAGTAACATAATTGTTTATAGTTACCTGTACATACGTATTTATGTTTATGCTGCATTTCTTTCATTTGTGTTGCTTTTATCTATCCCCACATCCTACTTGCATTTCCGTTATGTAACTCTTTTCTTCTCCACTGGTTCACCCCCCAAATAAGATTCGCTTTCATGGTCTAAAGATTTCTGTACAGTTTCTGTCATCACTTTATTTCCTTTCAATTCTCCATTGTAACAATTTTCATTCTGCCGCTGTCACTCTATCCCTGAAATTCTTCTTTCTGGTACTCCTCCTAGCCAGGATAGATACATTCTGTCCTGTTTACTGCTCGGAGCCTGGTCCTCTATTTTAGGGCAATAGACTTCTGTCTCTGCTATCACTTGAACCTCAATTCTACTTAAACCTAACATTTCAATAGTGTTTATTATACATATATTAAACAATAATTTATATAGCAAGTCTGAGAATCCCTTAGCTCTAATTCACTGCAGCTTCAGAATTAATAGTGCTAATAATTCTCTAGCTAACACCAGGCTGAATCACAACTGTCCCTTCAAGTGATTGCTAACCTTATTCTCCAATCTGTCTGATTTTTAAATTTTCTGTTAAGCCCCAGCAGTTTTCAGTTCTTGCTTTGATGTGACTACTTACCCTGAGAAGAAGTAAGTTTCTTCAGTCGTTCTCTCTTTCCTCACTTGACACCTCCCTGACTCTCTTCTTTTTTGCCCCCTCCTCTTCCCTGCACTCTTCCCTTCTCTGCAGTATTTTCCACTGTTTCCTCCTAAATTTCCCCCACTTTCCATACTATTTTGCACCCTGTAACAGAAGAAAATATTTGCCAGTTACTTTTACTTATGTTGGAAAATGAGATGGAAGAATAGGAGGAGGGTAGCTTTCATTCGACCATCAGAATATAGACACACCTCATTTGATTTTGTTTCACTTTATTTCACTTCTAATGTGTTACACTTTTTTTTTTATCAAATGGAAGGCAAGACCCTCCAGACCCTCCACTAGCAAAGATTGCGACTCACTTTATTGTGATACTGGTTTTATTGCATCTGGACCCCAAAAAGTTGCATCTCTGAGATCTGCCTGTATTGTGTGGTTTCTCTTGTCTTTTATGTCTCCCATGCTTCTTAAATAAGTTTTCTTTACTGTCAGCTCCAATTTCTCATTCAATGTTTTGTCCACAGTCCTCTGGAATTTAATTTCCTTTCTAATAAACACATTAAAAGAATTGTATAACTTTGCCTATAATTTTCTCCCACAAGGTACTCTCTTATTTACCTTCAGCCTTGAATTTTACCACTCCTGACTATTATCTCCCTTGAGTCACCTATTTTGACTTCTGTGATAACTGTGCACTTTTCTCATCTCTCTGCCTTTCTTCGTCAGTGTCTGGAGTCTCTCTCCTTTGCTTTTCTTCAGGAACCTCTGCTGATAGGAGTTAATGAAAAACTCCCATGTTTGCATCTTCAGTCATGTACTCCTCTATTTTGTTGTTGTCGCTACCTCATAACATCTCTGAATGGAAATGCATTTGATTACCTTTCTCATTCCAATAATAATCCTTTTGAATTTCTCTATCTCCATTAGCATCCCCAGTACTCACCACTTAATAGGTGCTTAGAGTTTCTTGTTTTGTATGAAAACTGCCTTTTTAGGGTACTCACCATCCTCGATTCAGATGCTAAGTCATGTTCGTCTCATCCCTGTCTTTAAGACTGCACTCCTCATTTGTGTTTCCACAGCTACTACCTTGTCTAAGCTCTCTTCTCATGCATGTGTAACTCCATTGCTCCCTTAATTTTTTTCAGTTGATTCTATGCAATGATGCCTAACACATACTGAGTAGCAATATCATGTTATAACAATAGTGAATAATTATCCCATTATCGAAAATTTCAGAACTCATCTTCTTTGGGGAGTTAAGACTCCATTAAATATTTATTTAGCTTTTAAACTTTAACTACAGTTCAAGCATTACCAATTTGGTCAAGAGAATATTTTCCATTCCCCTCAATTGTCTCCCCTGTTTTTATCCAAAGACCAGTGATATCTCCTCCTTACTCTTTTAAGAATCTAATATTCAATTAAATTTTTCAAGCCTAAAATTATAATACTCTCGTAATTTCTAATTCTATGTACTTTTAGTTCCTGTATGATTGATAAATGGAAAAGTTAACTCACTTTATTTCGTAACTTTAATACATATTATTTTATCTAAATTCCTGTAAGATATCTTTAAAATTTAAAACTTGTATGTATTGAAATAAACAGCTATATAGATTTGTTACATAGAAACTTTTACAATGTCATATATATATATATATATTTGGCTAAACATTTTTGATAATGGCTAAATAAGTAATAATACCAATATTCCCCTGCCCCAGAATTTCAGCTTTTAATTTTCTTGCATCTGAAGAAGGATATTTTGAAGAATAGTCCCATCTCTTCGCTTAGCTTCAATGCAAGAAAAGTATGTTTTATTATAGAAATATTGGCAAGTGAGAGTTCACCTGATTAATTTTTCATTCCTGACAAATTTGCAACTATCTAGAGGGAAGGTAATATAAAGAAAGTGAGATAGTTGTCTTTATACAATATGCTTTCTGGGAGAAAATTGAATCCTGAACAACTGTTTAAATATCTTAAAAAAGAAGAAACTAATCAGGTCTATAGAAGCAATGTAATAAAAAGCAACTGCTTCCTAAATTAACTTCAAATATGCAGTAACATTTTGTTTCATATATGTAGGTGCTAGGCAATTTAAAATATCTCAACTACTTGCCAAAAGGTACTGTTTAACATTGTTATATTTTGCATAGATTTAAAAGGACAATCTTTGATTTATGCTAATTGGCTAAAAACTTCCATAATTTCCAGTACATTAACAAACCTCAATTTGGAAGTAAGTTACTCTCATTCTCTAAAAATCATAGACAGCTCAATCTTTTTCATTAATTACCAACTAATGCTATCCTTTCCATTTATAATCAATCAATATATAACCTCAGATTCTAATTCACCAAATGAAAATAATTTAATATTGTGAGATTTGCTCTTTTAAAGTAATGCAACATGGGCACCTAATAAAATATATATCAGTTGTTTTATAATGGAAATCTTTTACTTACCATGCTTTTAGAAAAAGAGAAAATGTCATCAATATTTCAGAAAAAATAACATGTTTTCAGTTTTCTGAGGTTATTGTAATCTACAGATTCATTATTGTTTTTTTTTAAAGAACATCAGTAACAACTTGTCTTCTTTAGCTGCTATTCCTTCTACTTACAGTACTGCATGACAAATAGTTGAAAAGCCTCCCACAACAGGGTGATGAATGAAAGAGAAACTTCCTATGGTATGAATGACTTTAAGGAAACATTTTGAATATAAGTAGATTTGTGAAATTTTAGTCCATTGTAAGACTTTATTTCCTAGTGTGTATGAGGTGGGAGAGAAGTATTTTTATTTATCATGTTATACATAATTCATTGAATAATCAGGTTCTAATTTAATATGTCATAGTTCTCTTTTAAAAGAAGATTATTATTCTGGAAATTATCATTAGGTTGTATTCAAATACCACATAGGCTTTGTGTTTAAATTCAAGGAAATACTTAAATGTTACATATCTTTTCATGCAATACTTATTATACAATCTAGGGACATTTCAGCACTAAGAAACATTAACTCCACAATTTCTTCACAAATATTCTTTTATGATTGCAAGTGTCTAGCTTTCCCTTCTCTGCTTATGCATCTAGATATATATCTATCATACGGCCTAATTATTAGGAGCACATGTGGTAAGTCCCTTAATTAAATTCAGGTCCTCCTTTGAATTTTACAATTAAGATTAAGCTAAGTGCACAGAAAAGACAGGCAAAATTTTTCCTATACGGAGTAAATACCTAAATTATACCATCTGAGTGTGCTATATAGTAAAGTAGGATGTTACATAGTTTAATCATTACATGTGTGGGTTCTGCTGCCACACTGTCTTTCACGTCTCAGCCCTTATTTACTGTGTAGATTTTAAGCATGGTAGATATTCTTTGTAACCATTAGTTTTTTCATTCAATGATAATAAAAGCACCTGTCCCTAAGGTTCTTTTATGTTGAAATGAAGTTACATGTGAAAAAGACTGAGCGCTCAATAGATTTTATCTGCTATTGATGGCGAAATGCACTAAAAGGGATTGAACTAAAGAAATAACTGCTATCATGTAATCTGTGGAAAATGCTACTGAATTTCTGATTGTTCCCTCAAGAGATGTCTTTTCATATGAGAAAATTATACTACAAAATGCAGTTAATTCAGTTCCTCAAACCCGGTTTTAAAGAAACTATTTTAAAAAAATAAACAAAATTAAAAAAAAATCATTAAAGTGTTATTGTGTAAATGAATTTCCAACATTAATATAACCTATTAAAAATGTAAATATTTGATAAGAACAACATGGCGGCTGGTGGTGAGACATGCCTAAAAGAAAAGTACATCTATAGGAGGTGAAAAGCACCTTTAGAAGGGTGGATCATGGAAAACACACAAGGTTGGAGAAAATGAATTTTGCAAACTCATCCTCGAAAAAGTGCTACATGCTTCATTGTGGAATATCACTAGGGTAATCTTTGAAGTACTCCCCTTGGGAAGCTATGCACTGATACCAGCACCTAGTCCACCCTTCAAAGAAATTTTGGAACTTTTTCTGGAGTGACCATCCAGAGCCTTGCCAAGGTTATGACATCTTATCGAGTAGTTTGTACAGTGCCGTCAATTTAAGAGCACAGGGGTAGCTCATGGACTTAACTCGCAGATTCTGGGGACGACAACTCTGTTGGCCATTTCAGAAAGACTCCCAAAATATCTAAAATGAGTTCATGAAATTAATTGTCTGACCTTGTACACAGCATTATGATGATAGTTTAGGAGCTCACGACACACACACACACACACACACACACACACACACACATAAAATATACACATATTGTAAATATAATCCTGTAACATGAGGAGAAAAGAATCATGACTAGTAAAAATCAACTTTGGTCTGAAAGAGTGGTCCAATATAAGATGTAGAGTCAGTATTTCACATGGTCAATTGGTAGTGGTAACTGGAATAAATACAATACAGTAGCTGCAATAAACAAGTAAATAAGAAATGGTCCTTGTCATGGCAAGAGGCATTAGTAGTTAGTCTTGAGTGTAATCAAGTGAGAACTGTTTTTGTAACATTCATAAAATATTCTTTTTTGAAAAAGAATTGCCTTTTATTTGGGGTGGGGTTTCTTTTTAAGTTTTATGGAGTAAAATGTAAGATACTGACATCATGACTATAACAGAAATCTTTGCTGAAACGAATGGATAAACAGTAAGTCTGTTCTGCTTGAATCTTTTAGAGTTGGGTAGGGAAGAGGAGAGTACAGAATGGGGGAGGATGGATGAATTAGATCTTGGGACACTAGGCAACCATGCAGTGTAAAGGGCCAGAAGAACTCACAAATGGTTTGGTAGCTAAAATAAATAAATAATAAATACATAAATCAATAAGATTATGTAATGTATAATTTGAATTTATTTTGATATTTTACTGTAATGTTTTTCTTCTAATACTTTCATTAACATTTTTAATTAATACCTTGGATGTGTGTAATTTTGGAAGCACTTAGAATTTTAGGAGATGGCTCATTTTCTCACTTCAGTCAATAAAGACATTTGGTCTAAAAAATAATAAAAAAGCAAGGGAAAGGTCTAGAATCAGAGGTCACCATGAAAATGTGATCCTTCAAAGTCCTTAAAAACTTGAGGAGGAATTTAGATTTCTATAAATTGTGGAACTTGGATTCAAGCCAATATTATATAGTGATCTACAGAAACAAATTAGCCCTCACTGGCAATATGATTATGTAAGTAGAATCACCTAAGCCATCATTGCAGGTTTGGACCTGCCCTCTCTTCAATGAACCAACAGTCCCTGCTGCTTCCCAATGGAGTTATCTCAATTTCACACACTACCATCTTATAAACTTGTTGAAAATTAAGCTTGGAAAATAACTTGCAAATTTCAGAAAATTGGTGATTAACAAAAAGGTCTGACTCTGGGTAGTGAACACACAATGCAACATATGGATGAAGTATTTTAGAATTGTACACCTGGAACCTATGTAATTTTTACTAACCAATGTCACCCCAACAAATTTAACAATAAAAAAATCTGTAAAGAAGATATTAAAATATAGAAGTCAAGCTCTGAGCCAAGGTCTCCCTACCTCCAAATTCTATTAGTTACCAATTACATTAAAAAGGTCCTTGAAATATTATTAACTACTCCTATGGATTGAGGAACTTGGATTTTTAATCATGTAAATTACAGAAGATATTATATTATACACACACAAGGTCTTATTTATAGAGATGTAAAAGCAATAGTGATTCACTTAATGTTTATTGTCCACCTTTTATGTCCAGCACTAAGATAGATATTGTGATATAGTCTCCCTTTTATCTTGAATATTTGAAAGGCCTGACCTGTAATTAATGGAATACATGCTTTCAGTCTCCTCATCCCACTGGTGAATGTTCATTGTTGTACTTATATTTATAGATGATTGTTGAAAAAGCTGGTGGTAACTGAGGCTCAGTTACTGGATGTCACAAGATCATCGTTATCTTGCTTTAGGTTCACTTTGCCATGTATTAAACAAATTACCACATGGCTAATGTTATCATGAAAAATCCTTTTGCCATAGCTTCTGAAGAAATGCTCACAACTTCTGTTTATTTCATTTTAAAGATTTGTGATACATGACTCTCCCTGGACTCCCACAGGGCCAATACTTTTGGACTGGAAAAGTAGATTTTCCATAATTATAAGCAGTTTGATGATAAAAAAATGTACACAAAAATTACTAGACCTCCATTGTCGTGCATAGAGTATCTTATTCTTGGAAAAAAGGTATGCTATGTGAAAAGACCAAATGGTGATGAATCAGAAGTTACAAGTTTTATCCATAACTATACCACTTAAAACCATGTGATCCCCACTTACTCTCTCTGAAGAACCAGTTCCTGAGACCAATATTTCTGCTTCTATAGATTAGAGAGCTGTTTTGAGCATCAGTTGAAAAATTATGTAAAATTTATCTGAAAACTGCTCTTCAAATATAAGATTGCTTGGCACACAGCAGTCATTTAATAAATATATGCTGACTGAATGGAGATTTTATTATCACTTTTGCATCCATGACTGAAGTGCTTTAATTCATTGGAGACACAGAGAACTAGTATATGAAGGTAGTGGGGTGACTCATTTATATTTGACAGATAATCAGATTGCACTGCCCAGTTTAATTATATATCTTCGTGGGGAACTAAATTTATTACAGATGATGAAGTGCAATTTGCAAAGCCTTTACTCTAGCAGTGTGCACTCATCACAAAAATGGAATCTTAACTCAATTAAATATAATACAGAAAATTGAGCCAAGTTGGAGTATGTTTTTGCCACTGAAGCACTAGTCCTTCAGATTACTTTTAATAAATATCTTGTAAATATTCAGTAAATATAAATAAGTGAAAGGATTCCATATATTTTACGAAAATCGAAAACCTTTTGGACCACATGTGGCTAAACCCTAAAATCAATAAATGGCATTTGCTAAAGTAATGATTGTGAAACTATTTTTAATTATATCACCGCAGTTATTATATTGATTCTGTGCACGCATCCATAATGGAAATAAGAAATCAAGCTGCCTAATCAGCATTTGGATTATTCATTGCAATTTCTTTCCTCACCAACTTGCTATTTTCGATAACTCCCCTAGATTAATGGGCTATGTTTTTCCTGAGTCTTATTCTCAACAAAATTCTGATGGCTAAATATTCAGTTACTATCAAGTTACTATAGTGCTCTCCAAACCTCACACTCTTAAGTTTCTGGAATTCCAACCCCACCATGATCCTTCATATAGGTTTGCTAGTCTCTCTGCAGATAATGCTCATCTGAACTATCAAGGAAGAATCAACTTGAAATAAAACATATTCAGACGATCCGCGGAAGTCACCAGCTACTGCTTCCCACACTGACTTTCGGGACCTGTTCAATTAGACAGGGACCTCTTCAGGCACCAACTGGATGTTGACATTACCTCCTACTTGCTCTAACAATTCAACCAACAGTTGTGATTACTGGGTGTAATGTTCTCCATACCTTTTTATTCAAGTGAAGAGAAAAAAAATGCACAAATACTTATTTTAAAATAAAATGTCACAGACGATAAAGAGAAACACAGAAATCTGCAATGGAAGATATTACTTCTGAGTGGTGGGATCTAGAGAAACTTTATGAAGGAAGAGAGTCATTGTGACATGTAAAAGGTACAAAAATTTGAAAAAGCTGATATGATTTAGGGGAGTCTAATAGGAGTTACAGTGAAGCTAGGAGAGAAAACCAGAGGTCTGTCATATATTGAGGACGGTTTGAGGTTAAGAAGTGGGTAATGAGGCTGAAAAGTTAGAGTTGCATAAAAGAACAGTCTGTTTTCAGAAGAATAGTTAGAAGAAGGCTGTGAGATTGATTTTGAACTCAAACATTAAAAAAAACAAAGAATAAAAAGAAGTGCTGGTTAGTGCTACTCCAAGTGTGGTCTGTGGACCAGTGCCTATGCGTTGCACGTTACCGTTTAGTGAGGCCAAGCATTTAAAAACCTTTGCAGTGCTTTGGCAGCATAATTTTGTCTAAGTTTACTAAATAAGCTTTTTATTTGAAATAATTATAGATTCACATGCAATTGTAAAACAAAATATAGTGAGATCAACCCCCCCGCCCCCAATAACTTGCAAAACTGTAAGACAATATCCTAACTAGAATATTGAAATTACAGTCAAAGCACAGAACATGCTCATGGTATGAGGTTCCTATCTGTTGCCCTTTCATGTTGACACCCATCTCCTTCTTGCGCCTGCACTCTGCTTAACCCCCAGCAACTACTGATTTGTTCTCCATGTCTATAATTCTGTCCTTTCAAGAATGTTCTGTAAGTGGAATTGTATAGTATGGAAACTTTCAAATTCTAATCATAAAAACTGATATTTGAACGTTATGTGTATTTTTTTAACTTTATGTTTCTGCTAATTTACTTTAATTGCATTATATAAAAAACATTGGTCCACAATAAATTTGGAGAAGTCCTGAGAAGCACTGGTGTGGTGTGGGAGCAGCCTGTAGTAAATGAGGGTATGTGGAAGTGAGAAGGCAGAATCAGGCCAGATAATTGTGCCTGAGTGGCCGGGCTGGGCTCCCAATTATTTATTAGCCATGGGGATCCAGTGGGAGTTTCTGCACCTCCCACTGCTTCCTTTAAGTTGTCTTCCTCCTCCACTACTGCTGGGGCTGGAGAGTCTCTCTGGAGGCTGTTTCCACTAACAATGTTGCCGGAGGTAACACACTGAAAGTGACAACCTTAATAGCAACACACCAGAGAGGTTGCCAATAGCAGCGATCACAGTATTCCTCATGTAGTCGGATTCCTGAGTCTTCAAGTCTCTTCTCTGACTTTCGCAATGGCAGTTTCTATTGTTCATTTCCTATGTTCTGGCTATCCTACATGCTGACTGATTTTTCTAATTCCAGCATGTTCTGTCCCTAAAGTTACATCCATCTATCCAGCTTGTTATAGATTTTGTTTTGGCCATGGATCTCATTGAAAATACAGGAAACATGGTATATGAACACCTCCTTTAAAAATGCACATGAACACATGCAATTAAAATTGACTATACATTTATAGACTACATGTATAATTTATTTTGTCTTTTTTTTTTAATAAATAAAGTACCATATAATAAGCCAGGATGAAAATCAACTTTGTATTAGTTAAGGTAACATCGCCTACAAGGGCAAGACATTGTATGAAAGATAGTCATTCTGCCCACACTAAATCAGAAGGTAGAGGCTGTTGATTTTCTGAGGGAAAAAAGTGAGATAATTTTATATTTTTACACAATCATAGAGATGCTACTTCATTTCTAAGGAGGACAGAAAAGGATTCTCATTCCTCAGAAGAAAATTATTAGACCTCATCTTGCCCAACGCTTTCACGGCTACCTTCTGTCTTGAGAAGAACATGTGCACTAAAATCAGTGACAGTTAAACACGGCTACCCTAAGATTTCAAGCATGAGACAACTATAACATTGAGGAAAGAGCATCATCATTCTATGAAAAAAACACTGTACCTTATGCTGAGATCTAGATACCAATGAGTCACTTCAGCAGTGATAAAAACTCTGGCAGTGTAGGAATAGTCTTTAGTAGTGACTGCATAGCTTGTGAGGAATGCTTCAGAAAGTGTATGACAAGCAGTTCTGTACCGGTGTGGCATGTCGAAGTTGGTTGTCATAAATATCTGAGGAGTGTGGAAAAATTCCGAGGTGGGAAGAAAGGGGCAAGTTTCAAGGATAGATTTTTGGACTGAATGTCATTGAGAAAATTAAGCAGAGTACTAAAAAAATGAAATAGATGACTGTTAATACTTCAACCTGCCACTATTAGCTATAAGTAATTAACATCTTTTCAAAGAATTAACTAAATGAAGATTTATTCTTTCTTGATCTTATGTCTAGATGAAAAACTAATAACCAGTTGATGAAAAACCTCATAAGAAGTCAAAATCAGCAATTATAATTTAATTTTGTTCAATTTTTTTTCAATAAGATTGTATTTATAATGACCTGAATAAATAGTTCAAAGCAGTATGCATATTATCTGTTCAGTTTAACCAAATTGTTTTTCCTCATTTTTATCAACATTGCTGAAAACACTGGTTTAGAAACAATTTGGGAAGCAAAGGTGATCAGAAAGATTTCTCTCATTCAATTTGCAATATGAGCTTAATAATGTTTCTAGAATTCAGCAAGACTCAAGTTAAAGCCATGTTGCCTTAATTTGTCATGTTGATTTTCATCAAGTTAATGGTGAAGCCACAAATAGCAAGTTTTACCTTTTTTTTATAACCCCAAATTTTTTATTTTAATGTAGCCTAAAAAAAAAATGGACAGCATTTTCAGATGTCTGCCATTACTTGCCTGCCGGAGTAATCCATGAGACTCTATCACCCCCAAATCTGGTGTATATCATAAGACTGAAAAGTTCATATAGTTTATTTAATCTCTTCTTGCAGAGTATTATTTCAATCAAAAGAGCTTATAGTTTCTCAGCACCACCCATAATCCTGAATGCAGAGTCATAATTGAGATACACAGTCTGTGTTTTAACATGCTCTCTAGTGTACGCTGCTGTACACTAGAATTTGAAATCCATTTTTGGCTCTAAATTAACAGTCTTTTAATTAACCCTTGCCAAAAAAGAACTCCTTTATGTCAAATTGTCCTAACAAGGAAATTTTTTTTTCTTCTCAAAAGAAAAAAGATAAAACTTCTATTTGAAGTTCAATCAAGTTCTTCAACACTTTTGATATGGAAATCCAGAAATTTTCTATACATAAATAGAAATGACATTATGCTACCGTTTTGTAAAAAGCAGTATCCTTAATACAGAAAATAATTCAATGGTTTGGCTCTAATGAAGCTGATGACATTCACAGTAGCAAACAAAACATATTTCTGTAGTGTCAACTGAGATTTTATGACATTAGATACAAATGTTTCAAAGTATAATTTTGATGATGTGTGGTGTTAGTTTTATCTCCAGAGCCACAGATACCTTAAATATTGAAGATGCCCAAATACACATGAAGTATTCTGATTTCAACGCATTTAAATATGTATTTCTTAAAGAAAATTTTGAATCAGTTAAAAACTCTTGACAATTTTTAAATAAATAAAGTGGTATGAGAATACACATAATTGTGTAAGCCCAGAAGCTGACCATAAAATGTGTTTTGAACATTCTTATCCAACCGCATGTAGAAAGACAAAAAAATAGAAGTCTATTTTTTTTCATGACTTGTTTTAAAATACCAAAATGAATGTGATTTGGGCGGTGTTGTGTAGTAGGGTGTCATGTGTTAAATCACAACTCATCTATTGTGTGTTTCTTTATGTCAAGCCACAACTTGACTCAGCCAATTTCAGAACAAACAGCTTCCCTAAATTGTACCAAATCACATGTATATATATATATATCTATATATATATATAGATATATATATATTTTTTTTTAGTTTGATTAAATGATGAGCACATTTTAAGATGTTTTAAGACAAGGGTAGGGGCTAATCCAGGGTTTGATTAACATCCAGTCTTTTTCAAATTGAGTTTATTTTTCACTTAAAAAAATTTTTTTAAGGATGCATAGTTATATAGTATTCCTTTAGCTCTGCTGGCTCCAGGCTACCGTTGCTAAATCCCTAGCCAGAAAAAAAGTACTGCAGCTTTTTAATAGCATTACTTTTTACATAGTGACTACATCCAATAGATGAGTTCCTTCCTTCTTTACTTCCTTCCTTCCTTCCTTCCATCCTTCTTTCCTTTCTTCCTTCCTTCTTTCCTTCCTTTTTAACTAAGTCTAATGTAAAAATAAAGAGAAGTTGATAATCAAAATGTCACATTTGTAATAAAAATACAGTCTATCTAATGGCAGCCTATATTTTCATTTAATCTAGTTGTAAAGTAGTATGGACATCATGAGATGATAACAGTAATATTGTCCTCGATTTTGTACCATAGTGTTTCATGACAATTTAATATGTTTGGAGAGAACCAATGTATTACAATAGATGCCCAAGGCTATACATGAGATTGTTAGCTCTTATCCCTAGAGAATTTAATTCAGAGGAAGATTACAGAGCTGGGAAAGGAGAACATCATAGTTCTACGTTATATCCCTCTGCATTGTCTCAATGTTTCTTTTGTATATAGGGGACATGAATTACTTTTATAATAAAACAAATCTACAAATATTTAAAAGTTCTTTGCTGAAAGTAAGTCTGAAGTAGAAAAAATTAGAGTGTAAGAGGTTTCAAAAAACAAGAAATCTACTAGGAGAAATGATACATATAAAGCCTATGTGTAACCTCATGCTCACTCCTGCAGATTTCAGACCACGATTAAAATACCATACACTATATATCTTTTTTAGAGTAGTTTTAATCACTAATACATTTTCCATCAGCCTACACATAGCTGAATACTAAAACTAAACATCTATTCAGACATTTGTTTTGAATTTAATTTCAATATAGCTAACTCCCCATGAAGCCTTCTACTCAAAGGATATCACATAGATAACCTAAAGTTAATGTGCTCAAAATATACTTATTCAATTTCCCTCAAACCTTCTCTTTGTGGTTAATGGACTATTTCATTTGATACCAACACTACTTATTAAATATTTTTATTGTAAAATTTATCTCTAAAATTTGTCCATAAGTTTTTCTCAATACCGGTGACTTACTTCATTTCTCTACCTGAATTTGTGAAATAACTTTCTAATTGAACACCCAAATTTTCAGTACTTTATTTGTTCAATTTATTCTATATACCAAGGACTATTTTTTACAGGCCAAGTTTTATTATTGGTTCCCCTTCTTTAAAAAAAACTTAAATGACCTCCCACTAACGAGATGATATCTGGACATCCGTGCTTGTCTTCTCACCAAGGGACTCATTTTATTCCTTTTCTTCTCTCATATCTATATGATTTGTATCAGAGCTAAATGTGTGTTTGAGATTAAATTTTTCACCCATTCTGCAAAAACATGCAAGTACAATGAGTTTATATAATCACACACTATAGTGAAGTTAATCTTTCTTCTACCAGACTATATCATCCACATAAGATTTATGTTTCAAAAGACAGGAAGCAACTCCATGGAGTAGAGTATAGGATCTTTATTCCAAGCTCCTTAGTTTGTGGATAACAGAGACTACAGTTTGAGGAAAATTACTTTGTCTTGTAGGTTTTAGTTTTCCCAATTGTGAAAAACAGGTAATAACAGCATTCACCATAGTGGGTGGAAGTGGAATGAATACTAAATAAGATACTGCATATAAAGTCTCTAGGAAAGTTCCTGACACATATTTTCAAATGAATAAACGTAATCTATTATGCAAATTGCCTTTTTATATTATGTATTATTTTACCAACTCAATACTTTAGATGCTAGTCTCTAGGTACATTGTGTCATCAAATTTATTAATTTCATACTCCGTTCCATGCATTACTGGGAAGCTAAAATGATACATAACTTTAACACCTAAGACTCCCACTTTCTCAAAATTGACATTAAGTATATAGAATATGTCATAGACAATCATCAGCAATTATAATCATTGTCTATAATCCTCAAATAAACCTGAAAGTTTCACATTTTTAATTTAATTCGAAGTCACACATATAATAAACAATAGAGTCAAAAGATAATCCTAATTTGTTGTCTGTTTACCACTCCATCTTGAGTTAGTATTGGTTAACATTTACTGACTACTTTGAATAGATCATGAAGTATGATAAAGGTTTAGATATATTAACTCAAATCATCACAACTATAAGGTTAGCATTTCTCTTTTAAAGTTAATGTGGAGAAATGGAGACAAAATTATGGTGGTTGCACACTGTGCATAAATTAAAAGCAATAGAATAAATGTGTGCACACAAAAAGAAGTGGGTCTTTAAAAAATGCCAATATAAAAAAAAAAACCAAGATATATAATTCAATTTCACATATGCATTCACATGAGTAAAAAATTAAACACATTAAATAATATACATTTTGTAAGAGCAAACACAAAAAAATAAGAGGCCCATTTAGCATAGCAAAAGGTTTCCTACAGGACAAGTTTTAATTTGAGTGATAAATGCAAAGGGAATAAAACATAAATACAAGACGGGTCTTGTAGAAACCAATCGTCAAAATATACCATTAACGGCGTAGTGAAATTAACTCACTACTTTGTACCTAATACACAATTAAAGGGGAGGAGGAGGTGGATGAAGAAAGGGAGGGAGGGAGGGAGAAAGAGAGGTGGCGGGGGAGAGAAAGAAAGAGAAAGAGAGAGATGAGCTTGGTTAGAAATTTACATTAGAGAAAGAAATGAACAAATAACCCCTGGACACAATCAATAGTTTAATGTTTATTTGGGGACGAGTGGGTTAGGGAGGGGAGAAAGGGGAGGGGGTGGGAGAGGAGGGGGGGAAGCTAACTATAAGGTGATGGAAAGAGAAGTCACATTAGGTGGTGAACTTATACATCAAGTTGACAATGCACTGTAGAATGTGTGCCTGAAACCTATGTAATCCTTGCTAACAGATATCACCCCAATAAGTCTAACAATAAAAATGAATTTAAAAAAAAAAGAAAAGAAATTTACTTTAGAGATAAAACATAGCCAGCATAAAACTTCTACTCAATCTATTCCATGTTCTCTCCAAAATATTTTTCCACTATGACCATTTGATTCTTTGGGTTATTTTGATGCCCATGCCTATTCCTCAGTAAATATATGATTTTAGATAATTATTAACTTAGAGGAAATTATTGAGAATACCAATCTAATACAGATTTGTTATTTAATTCTTATTAATGAAACTCTAAATAATCTTTATTTTCAAAAACTACTCCCAAATTCATATTTCATCTATAGTATGTTACTATTAAAGTTATTTTCATACTAATTCAAAGTTTTTAACTGTTTTTTTGATTCAGCAGTTCTACATTTAATAACTCATGTTTAGTCCACAATAGGTGATATAAATAAAAATGAGGAGGCTCTAACTGAACTTCTGGAGGAAACCAAAGCCCCACCTGCACAGACAGGTATTTGTTGTTTTTATTTTTTATTTTGTTTCATTTAGTTTTGGGTTGTTTTGTTTTTTTTTTTGTATGTGTGCATGGGAAGCCACAAGAGTATGTATTTCACAGTAATAAAAATGCAGGTTTTTCAAATAACTTACTGTAAAAACAACTTTCATCAATAAAGTGCAATATTTTTCAACAAAGGGGAAAAATCCAAAAATATTTGTTCATAGCTAGCCTCAGTTCACATTTAGACATAATAAAGATTTGACAAGTACATAAATGAGTGCAAATAGAATGTTTTAAAATATATAGCATTCTTTCCTCAATGTTGGAATTTGGATGTACTCTAAACAAATTACATAAAATGTGAGAAAGGCAAAAATAAGCTGAAAGAACAGTATAATATTTAACCCTCTTTTTTAATCAATTGAATGCAATCTTAGAAAATGCATTTTTGAGTGCAAGTTTTTTTCTGAATTTACCTTACTTCCTAAACTTACTGCCCTAAGGTAAGTAAGATAAATTTTTTCTGAATTTATCTTACTTATCTTAGGGAAGTAAGATAAATGTCCTGATTTATCTTTCTATAATGTTATCTATCTATCTATATATCTACAAAAATATATCGGTCTATAAATACACAGCTGTTTTATTTCAAATCAGTTTTGGAACAATGCCAATTATAAATAAATAATGTTATATGTACACAATAATGAAAATGATTAATATTTTCTCACAACTGATCATAATTTGGACTCTGTCAATTTAGTTGTACTAGTTCACTTAATTCTTCCAAAATACTTTCGAGTAATGGACTTCTATTGTCCTTCTTTTACAGGTAAGCAACTTCACCTTAATAAGATTAAATATTCTGCTCATATTTCCCCAAAAAAGAAATATAGCTGCTAGAAGATCCATGATGAGTTTTTAGTAAACACAATGCTAAGTAAGTTTTAAGGTACGGATCAGAAGACCAAAGTGAATCCAAGATATATGAAGCCTCAAGGTGTTGAGGGAAACTAGAAAATAAAACAAACAAAAAAACCTATTACATTTATGAGACGGCTATAAATGTTCATCAGGTTATAAAACTCTGAACTGCTCAAACCTATCTGTTAAAGATGACCAAGAGCAAACCTGAAACCTAGCAAAACAGGTTTGCATAACTTGTTGCATCAAGGTTAACTACATGCCCCAGGTCCATGAGGTGTTTATGTAAGGAGGTGAGGTAGGAAGCATTTTTGATGAGTTTGAGGCTTGCCATGATGGATTCTAAGGCGGGGCTAGGATAGAAAGAATCAGCTCTGGATTGAGTGCAGTTTCTGAGGTGGAAGTAGGAGAAATACGGGCGCTCCTCACTTAACGACAGAGTTACATTCCTATGAGTAGGTTGTTAAGCGAATTGTAGATTAGTGAGGAGTTTAAAGGAGGATGTCTCGTGGTGTGTCGTGGCATCATCCGGTATGTACTTTTCAATAGATATCATGCAACACCACACTTATAAATGAAATAGGTAATCTTGTGTGATTGTGAACACTTCATGTAGTGAGTATTAACCAATTGCAGAAACTAGACAAAGACTGAGAAAAGGGATTCCTCCACCCTGGAGAACTGGTCATAAATCTGAGAAGTCATTAAACAGCTAGGTCGTTAAGCGAGGAGTGGCTGTAGTTTTGAGCTCGGGACTGGTTACGGTTGTGAGGTGATGGAGGCTAACAATTGAGTATCACAATGACCCTGATTCACAATGTGAGAACTGCAATGTAGGGCTATAGTAGTCTCTCGTTTTGACACTACGAGTATAGCTGCAATGAGAGAAGTATTAATACTTGTTAAGTTTTCAGATGGTTTTATCAATGTCACTTATCACAAACTGATTGCTGATTTTTACTATCTCTTTACTGAGAAAATTTTTTTCCTTGTTCAGTTTGAGGCTGTTATTCTACTTTTTATTAACTCACAATTTATTCATTATTTCAAAGGTGGAGTATGGAGCTAGAGAGTCTGGAAGTGAATCTCACCACTGGCGCTTTCAGACTGGGTGACCTGTATGAAATTCACATAACCTCCTGGTGCTTTAATTTTCTCAAGTGTAAAAATGGATAAAGTAATTACACCTTCCTCATGTCTGAAACATGAATTTAGTACAGTGTGTGGCATTCAGTAAATTCTATTTAAGTGCTATTATTATATAATATTAACATATTCAACTATAGGTAAAGTGTTTCTTAATGCCACAAGGTATTTGTGATACAGTTTTTGCATTATGCATGGAAATATAATGCAATTCCCTGTATATATAAAGACCACAAAAGAAATGTGAAAGGCAAAGACACAAATATGATAATAGATAGAACTTTAGCTTTCAATTTCTCTTTTACCCTACGCCATCCAAAGCAAAGTCTCACTGATAGAGCATGTTATATACTAAAAATATGGATGAAAAATCTAACTAAACAAAACAGTGTGTGCTTGGATATTCAAGCAAGGCTAGAACTCTTTTCAAAGAAATAAAACTATGATCAAAGTGCACAGTCTATAGCTACTCATGACTTCCACTATATTTCAGGTGAGGATTTTGAGTTTCTAAGAGATTATATGAATTGTACCTCCATGATTACATAGCTATCCTCAATGTATAACATGAAAACAGTGATGAAGCTTACTAAAGAAGTAGGAGCATTCTAAAATAAGAAAATTATTTAAAAATATCTGTGTAAAGTAAAACTGGATTGTATCTTTGGGACATAATAGACTAAGTTTCTAATTTGATAGTAGAAATAATGTGGAATTAAAGAATAAACTTACTCTTTTGCCTAGACCTGATGCAATAAACAATCAAGATCAAAACCATCAATTGTATATAGGTTGGAAAAATCTATATGCATTTAAAGTACAAACAAGAAAACTTATAAGTATACAAGGACTGTCTGGAAAGTATCTAGCCATATTTTATGAAGAACGGAGGCATTTATGGCTGGATTTTTTTTCTGGACAGCTCTCATATATTAATTTTGATAAGATATAATTTGTAGAAGACCTTCTAGGACAGAAAAAAATAACTGGATAATTAACCAAAATATCTACTTGAAACCTTAAAGAAAGAGATAAATCAGAACAAGAAAAAAATGGAAACTGCATTCAATAGAATGATGACCACAGAGTATGACATGAATTTTCTTAATATTAAAGAATTTTGACATAAACTATTACAAAACTCTGGGGGCGATGGTGATTATCTATAGTATATTATGACTGAACTTGTAGAATGTATTATAAAGTAAGAGGCATACTTGTCAATATATTCTTTTTTCTTTCCTATCTCATTCTTAATGACTATTATGTAAAGTCATATATTTATCATAGCAGGTTAAAGGCCATGAATAGTCTCAAAAATTTTCCCCACAATTGTTCATGCTTTCATTGTATTTGTATTTTCTCAGCTCAGTTCATTTTTATTTTCTTTTCAAGAAAATCCTGAGGTTGGCTCATCTGATAAAACCAATACTTACTGCTTTAATACCAAATCATGAAGTCCTAGGATTTTGACCCAGAAGTTCAAGAAACTTGGAAAAGAGAAATCAGAACTATATATGACTGCAATGATGTGTAGCACATTTTAAAAAGCACAAAAGAAATCACTCACAATACATTTGCCACTTCTTTTCAGGAACTGTTTCTTTTAAACATTCCTAAAGATAATTTTCTAGTAATTCTTTTTTTCTAAGATTTTTTTTCTCTACTAAGCCAGGTTTCTAAATTGCTCTGTTTCTGAAAATATCGCAAAAATATCTTAGCAGGGTGGCAATTTTCAGATCTTCTTGCCTAAAAAACAGATGACTTACCCTTCAAATGACTCCTGTGATGAGGGAAAATAAATGAGCCTTATGTACCAGGCTTTCAAATACTCCATTTTTCTGTCATTATGGCATGCTAAGATAACATTTCTAATTATATACATCTATAACTTTTATTTAAGATTCTTATCCTTTAGTGAAAAAAATCTAGCTTTCCTAATCGTAGTAAATGACAAAAACTAAATTTTTCTAATCTAATCTCAATTAGATTAATTGAAAAATCCATTGTATTGAACTAAATAAAAGATTCCATTAATCCAACCTACAACTGAATCATTTTTCCATATGAACCATGATTATTTATCTGATTATGAATTTCATTTATACATGTATTACTCCTTAGTCCTAGAATTTTTACCTCATTTTTAAAAATTATTTTTACTCAACTTCATCCTTTTTGATTAAATGTTGTAAACTTAACTAAATCAATTTTGAGATGAACAGTTCTTAGTATCTTTTTTTTAATTCTTAGTATCTTTTATTGCAAGATAATTTAAATGACTTGAAATGAATGAAGATTAATATGCTCCTACAACCTTGCTACCAAATTATAATAAAAATAATTCTGAGACCAAATTCCATCACAATACAAACATTTATTAAGTGAATCTATATTAAGAGGCACAGAATATTTCATAAAGTTTGTACTCTAAGTGGGTGAATCTCATCTCTTTGGTGTTTTGGCTATCTGAACACAACTTACATGAAACTGTTAATAGAGGAATACTTAATAATATTTGAGAAGCAAGCTTCTGTGATTTTGACTATTGGCAATTGAAAAACTGAAATTCTCCAATTCGGTTTCTTGATGTAGGACCTTTTATGGATCAAATTTTAGCTTTCTTTCTACTGCCTCTCTAGATTTTTATGCTTGTTCATGTAAGGTTGGAATTCATCTATAAAATGCTTTAGCCATTTTACATATATCAAGTACTATAAATTTCATCCATGAGAGAGACTATTACTATCATTGAAGCTGATTGAAGATAGACAAATTTTACTATCTGACCAGTTCTAAAGTGGGGCAAAAGACTGGCCTGAGAGTATAGCTTACATCAAACCATCTTTTAATATTGTGCTGTACAGGTTGATATATTTTAAATTAAAGTACAGATTTTATAACAGTTAGTTGGCATATTATGAAGTAACCCTCCTCTGCAGTAATGCAGTGAATAAAAGCAGTTTCCTCTTATTTTATGTAAGTTTCTTTTCCACTATAGTGGTTAATTTGTGATTATATAGTTAGGGCTCATCATCTTTATAGAAATCACTACAGTAGATATTCCTGAAAGCCTATGCTTGAATGTTGGATGGCATTATTGCATATTGCAGCTATATGAGGAAGAGAAAAGAGCCAGTCAGCTAATAATTATCTGTAAAAGATCTTCAAAGGATCACTGGTTTTATTACTTAAAGGTTGGGACTAGTAAAAACGAAACTAAGAGATGAGCTAAATCTCTCAGAGATCTTAAGCAGAGGAAAGGTATGCTGGTAGTCTTGCTTAGATATTTAGCTGGACTAAAATCTAAAAGAACATAGCCTGAGACAGAAAACAACTGGAATCTACAAGAACAGGCACTGTCAGAGAAAAGAAGCATCATGTAAACAGAAAGGATTCAGGCTAGAATGCCCAGGTCGGTCTCAGACACAATAACAATAACTAGTACTTAGAAACATATCAAACTTGAAGAGTATGTAGAGGCAGTAGGAAAGCTAGGATCTCCACACATGAAAAATGGTACAAATTCATTCAGACAAGCAGGTAACTTCTCAGCTGTCTTCATCCTGATTACTGCCAGCACAATGTTTTTACTTTCAGATCTTAAATTTTCCTCAAATGGCCCCTAAGAGACAGCAAAATAGAATTAACAGCAACAGGCAAATCTTGTTTCCTGCAAATTTGATTCTTCCATGCAGTCTTTTTAATCTTTTGATAAATCCCTACTGGATAAATGGCTGCTTTTAGCATTTACACTCCAGTTTAATTTATCTCAACACCTTTGTTATTCGCATCAACCAACAATTTTAGTAACAATCTAGAAGCAGCCCTAACTCATGCTTATTCTTTGGAGTCTTGACTGGGAATTCAATATGTGATTAAATCATTTAAATTTCCTAGGTACTCAATGAATGGAGAGGTAAGAGTTTTGTTTTCCTTGTTTACATTAGAAGCAAGGGAGCATCAGAAGTAATTTCCTTCTTACATAAGACCATTAAAATTGAGAAAGTGACATATTTATTAATCTTATTTGTAATCAATTCAATTTAATTTGGGTGAACAGTTTGAATATCCACTACATGCCCACTGTGTTAATCCTCAAAATATAATGATAAATAATATGCAATCCTAGATATCAAAAGTTTTATATCAGCTACTAAATAGTGTCCAAGGATTCGGCAATAGTTTCATAAAAATTTTGAGAACATTTACTTCTATAAATTATTTTATAAAATCTAAGTAGTTTAATTTTTATTAAGTAATTGTAATAACAAAAATGGTTAGCATGTGTTTAATGAACTATCATGTTATGGTTACTGTTATCACTGTAAGCTTAAAATATTTTTTAAAAATTAAAAACATTATTACACAGTGCTTAAAAATTCAGTCAATCATTGCAACTACTTTACATGGTATATATTATTATTATTCCATTTTATGTGTTGGAGATTTACTTAAGTAAATACATTTATTTAAGTTAAATTTAAATTAAATTTAAATTTATTTAAGTTAAAGTAATTTTTTTTCTAGTCACACAGCCAGTAGTGAATAAGGGAAGTTAAGATCTAATATTGAACCCATGTTATCTCACTCTAAATTGATCCTGTTACCATTGATCGAATCAATTTTTTTTTCTGACAAGTACATGTTAAATATCTACAATTTGTAGTCACAGTTCAAGGAACTTGACATACATCTGTAACAAGACAGACAAAAGGTACTGCCTTTCTAGAGCTTATCTATAATGGGGATCATGATATTAAGCAAGAAACAAAAATAAATAATGATATTAGATTATGGTAAGTGAAATAAAAATATATATAGTCAGATATGTGGAATTTGGAAGGGGAAGATGTCAGTTTTAAATAGGGCACTCATATCAGATTTCATTGAGAGAAGGACTTTTAAGCAAATACTTGAATGATGAGAGAATGAAAGCCATACACATATCTAGGGTGAAAAAGTTCCAGGCAAAGGGAATGGTCAGCACAAAGGCTCCAAGTAGGGGGTTAGTCTGGAATATTTGAGAAATTGCAAAAAAAAAAAAGAAAATAGCATGGGTCCATTAGTGTGAAAGAGATAGATTGTAGTTGTAGGAGCAAGACAATTGAATAGAGACAAATAACACAGGGGTTTTCAGGACATGGTAAAGTCTAAATAGTTTTTTCAGAGTAAAATAATGATACATGGAAGTATTCTGTGAGTATGAATAACATAACCTGCCTGCTCAACCCGGTCCTCGGGTTCAGAGAGGATTTTGTGAATTTGACCTCAAATGTAGGGGAGTAAGAACAATAATAAATGCATGAGACTATATCAAACTCAAAAGCTTCTGCACAGAAAAAGAAAGCATCAACAAAACAGTCAACCAACCAAATGGGAGAAAATATTTACAACACTTTTGATGAGGGGCTCATATCCAAAATATACAAAGAACTCATACAACTCAACAACGAAAAAATAAACAATCCAGTTAAAAAATGGACAGAGGACCTGAAGAGACACTTCTCCCAAGAAGACACACTGACGGCCAACAGATATATGAAAAAGTGCTCAAGTTCACTAGAAATTAGGGAAATGCAAATTAAAACCACAATGAGATACCACCTCATATCTGTTAGAATGGCTGTTATCAACAAGACAAGAAATAACAAGTGCTGGAGAAGCTGTGGAGAAAAAGGAACACTTACACACTGCTGGTGGGAGTGCAAACTGGTACAGCCACTATGGAAAACAGTATGAAGTTTCCTCAAAAAATTAAGAATAAAATTACCATATGACCCAGCAATCCTTCTGAAAATATTTACCCATAAAGATATATGTATCCCTATGTTCATTGCAGCACTATTTACAATAAACAAGACAGAGACAACCTAGTGTCCTTCTACAGAAGATTGGATAAAGAAGCTGTGGTACATATACACAATGGAATATTACTCAGCTATAAGAAGAGATGAAATACTGTCATTTGAGATGAAATGGATGGATGTTGAGATTATCATGCTAAGCAAAATAAGACAGGAAAAGTTAAAAACTATGACTTCACTTACATGAATGTGAGCATATAACACTGAAAGCAACAAATCAACAAGACAAAGAAACAAATACTCATAGACACAACAGAAACAACAGTTCAGTGGTAACTAGAAGGTAAGGAAGAGGTGGTAGAAGAGAGAAAGGGGTCACATATATGAAGATAGGACAACTGACTCTGGGTGATGAGCACACAATGCAGTATATGGATAATGTATTACAGAATTGTATACTTGAAATCTATATAATTTTACTAACCAATGTCACCCCAATACATTTAATAACAATAAAAAATAAATCATGAGATAATTATATTGCAATAATTGAAAAAAAGAAAGTAGAGCCAATAGAATTGACAGATTGGTCAGAGATGAAGAGAGAGAAATGAACAGTAATTGAAAATTTTATTCCCAGCAACTAGAAGAATGAAGTTACTATCAATTGAAAAGGATGGGAAAGAATGTGGGTAGAACATCTTTCTTTTCTTATGCTTTTGAAATAGGGGGTGATGATTAAGAGTTCAATTTTAAACATATTCAAGTTTTAGAAATGAAAATTACATAGACTTATGTATATATGAGTTTTGAAACTAATGTCTGGACTGAAGAAGTATATTTGGGAATTAGCAGATAGATTTATTCATATCATTTATAATAGAATTTAAAGTCATAAGATTGTGTGATATCACCAAGAGGGTAAGTTCAGTTAGATAAGAGATGGCATTCCCAAACTGAGCCTGGTTCATTGTGAAGTTGAGAGAAGAGAAACTATCATGAAGACTGAGCAATAGCAATAAGCAAATAAGATTAAAAATGATGAATGCAACAACAATGAATACCCTGGAAGCCTAAAGAAGGTAGTTTGTCAAGAGGGATAGAATTATCAACAATGTCAAATGTGATTATTAGGCACTGAATATTAGAGTTTGCTACACAAGAGTTCATCGGTGACAGTGAAAAAGCTGTTTCAGTCAAGGGATGAGAGTGGAAGACAGAATGACATAAGATTTAAAAAATTGGAAGAAAAATAATAGAATTTCCAAATATAAAAATTTCCTTTAACCTACTGTACTATCAAGAAAATGGGGCAGTAGGTATCTGGGGAAGTAGGGTCAAAATAAGTTCACTTTTAATTTAAAAAAATAACATCATTTCATATAATAAAAGAAGTGACTTAGTAGGGAAGTAAAAAGTGATAATATAAATAATGTGAAGAGGAATTGCTGCAGTAATGTCCTTGAGTATGTGAGATCAAGATTACAAGTGGTAAGTATTAGCTACGATAGGAACGGAAACGGCTATTTATAGCAAGAGATAAACAGAGCATGGGAATACGTTTGTGGTTAGATGTTGTATGAGGCTATTGTAGTTCTCCTTTGATTACCCAACTTTGTGAAGAACAATCACAACAAAGTTGAGAGTAGACTAGAAAATATTTAAGGAAGGAGCAGGTATCAAAGCATCATCCAGCAGAGTAGGCCAGTGACTGGATTAGGCCATACAGAATGACTACAGAACATTAAAATCAACTTGATGTTTATGATGAAGAATTTAATGTGGAAAAAGTTACTGTGTTTGTATGTTATCCCACAGCCACATTAAGCTGAATGGGTGTAAAGAGGAGGTAGGCAGAAAGTTAGCTTTAAATAGGGTGTGGTTTTTTCATGTGAATGTAATAAATATGAGAGAGGCAGGGAGGTTCAGGTGTCATTAAAATTGTTTTATAGTGATTGATCATGGCATTTAAACTGATTAAGGGAAAAAAGAAAGGACACCAGTGAGTGGAGCGAAAGCAGAAAGCTGATGGAAGCACATTGATGACATCTGTTAGAGGAAAAGTACAGGAACCAAAGAAGGGTACTTAGAAGAGAGATCGTCAAGGGTTGAAATTTTAAGTGACAAGAATACGACAGTGAGTGACAGAAGTAGGGTAAAGGTGAAGATAAAGAAGGGTTCATTCAATAAACTAGAGTTCTTGAGGAATCATTTAGGTATATTGCAGTCACTAAGATTTTTAGGGAGGAATATATGAGAATAAACTGTAAGTCAATATAAGATACACAAAGCTATCTATCCCACTTCAAGTCATAAATTTTTTATTACTGAGCTTGCTTAAAAGATATACTGTTTAACACAGTATTCTTACAATGTTGTTAAAATTATAGAAGAATGTCAATGGCAGTTTCACATACAAAAGGGTCTTATATTTTAAAAGGTGTAATTCTACTCTCGCTACATTTCTTCAAGCATTTTCAAAATTATTTTCAACTAGGCTTTCCTGAACCTTCAGCCTTTTTATAGTTCAAATGGTTTCCACATCATTTAATAGCTTGCTATGAACGACTCTGCTTTTCTAACCCGTTTAGTTAAAAGCCGAGACTGCTTATCCATTTCAGTTCTCAGGTGCTTGGTTTCTCATTCAACAGCTACTTTTTGCTCACCTCACCTCTCTGATGCTGTCAGCAAGAGAGCAAAGGCTAAAATGAAAAACACAGAGTTCAGATTCACATTCCTTTTTCTTGAACACTGGCAAATTTCCAGCTACCTACTCCCTTGTTGCATTTCACAGTAATTTAATCTCGCTCTACATGAAGGAAGTAAAAATTCCAGTTTAATTTAGAGTGTATAAGATTAGAAATAAGAAGCACTATACAATTAAAAAGAAGAAAGACTTAGCTAATTCAATAAAATAAACTGACATCTCAAAGGGCCTAAGAAACTCACGTCTTGTCCCATAGTGTTCTATTTCATTCCAAAAAGAGGCCCTGCTGTAGATTTCACGTCTCCATTGGGAAATAAGTTTTCCTTTTCAGGAGAACAAATATATGATATGTGGCTGACAAGCTGCCCAACAACCCATAGCTATTTATTGCCAAGAATATCATGCAAGGCAGTCTAACAAAATCACTGCTCAAGAGTCCATGCACTGCAAGATTGACGAGTTTTTTTAGAGAACACCCTAAAAATACAAAGATGTAGTATTTAACATGCGGCCACTTTCTATTCCTGGCTAGTTCCCCAATTACCTGGCTTGATCATTCTGCATTCTAAAATACATAGCAAACCCTCAAGAGTATTACATAATAAATTTCTTAGCTCAAATCAATAAAATATATTTTTAAATATTCTGCTTTCTCTCATTTTTTAATTGTCTATAGTTTATAGTTGTGTAGTTCTATATTCGTCCATCTACAAAACAATAGTACTTCTTCATGGCTTTTGCCCCAAAATAATTCTCTGTGCTTCATTTTCCCATTATTTCTAACAGAGCTCTTTACCCTCCTTTTATCTTTAGTTTTGCTAAGTCAAAATATGAATCTTTTAAATGAGCTCTTCTTATATCTCTTACCTTGGAAAACTTTATTCTGACAATGACATCATGGCTTATCTTATATTTTCTGATTTAATTATTCTCCTTTCCTCAGAAAATTACCTAAAACTAGCCTATGAACATTAATTCTGTATGTTTAAGTAGAGGGGAAGGTTCATGAGTACAAATGTGGTAGTGACATAATAGTTTCCCTGTTTAATTAATTACCTCTGCAGCTATACACAAAATTTGGATACAATGCTACAACCAGAGGCTAAATATCCTTATCCTAAGTTCTTGGCTTTGATAGAGATTTACCCCTCCACACAGTTAGAAAAACAGATAACTAAATAGTTACCTCTCATGGTATCAGTTGATAAAAATATCCTTTTGGGATCTTGAATTAATGTATAGCAAAGCTACTGTGGAAAGGGAGAACCTTATCTCTCGACTGGAACCTCTCAGCTTGATGGGGAGGTGAGAAGCCATTCATCCTTTGTTTTAAATTTGACTCTAGCTGAGGCTTGCTAGAGCAGGACCTGAATTTGTCTTCCATTTCTCTTACATGGTATATCAATAGCGTTCCAACTTTTTTCTCTATTCTTTATAGACATGTTTTGGAAAAGTGAGGCAGAGAATAGTTGTTTACACCCGCTGGAGAGGAAGAAACTATACCTGGTGTTTTTAAGAAACACTTTTAGGATAAAAAATGGCTTTGGTTCTATACAACAAAGTTTATTTTACCTAGAATTTTTTTTTAATTTGATGCTCTATATAATTTTTAAATATATATACTACCTCTTATAAATATATCTATCTCTTTTAATGTTGATTTCAGCTTAGCTTTCTAGCTTTTTTTTCTAACAAATCTATAAATATTTTACAGGTGAAAACAAACTACTTATCTATCTATATTTGCGTGGAAATAGAAACATTTATGGAAAACCTTCAGTTGAATGTCTTACAAATGATTATTTTATACTGTTTTAATATCTGAGTTATATAGTATGTTAAGTTTTAAAAGGCATAAATTTGTATTAATTCTCATTAATTAAAATGTTGCTTGATGGAGGTATTTGTCATCTATTGATACATAACAAATTTTCCCACAATTTAGCACCTTAATACAAGAAGCATTTTTTTATGTCTCACAGTCTCTGAGGCTCAAGAACGGGAAAGTGGCTTAGCTGAAGTCCGCCTCAGGGTCTCTTAGGAGATTCCAGTTAAACTCTGCCCCGGAGCAGCAATCACAGCAAGGCTGGTCTGGGATGGGAGACTGTTTGTAAGCTTGTGTTTGCAAGGAAACACATTCCTACGTGGCTATGTCCTGGAGAGTTCAGGTCCTCCTCTTGTCAGTTTCTTCATGAGGCTTCTTACAATAAGGCCACTTGCTTCCTCCAGAAGGTGGGAGGGGGACAGGGGAAGGTGAAGGGCGGGAAGATCCTAACATGGAAACCAAAATAACCTTATAACCTAAGTTCAAAAGTAATATACTGTTATGAAACAATACACTATACGAGGGCTGTCTGGAAAGTGTCCAGCCATGTAATATGAAACATGGAGGCATTTATGGCTGGATATTTTTTTCTGGACAGCCCTTGCATACATAGTACTTTAAAGCATATGAGCTGTGATGGCACAGACCAATCAGTAGAATGTTGGAGGACACTGCACGATAGTATGGATACCAGGAGGTAAGGATCTTGGGCCATCTTGGAGGCTGCTACTATAGTCAGATGTATAGCTAAGCCTGGTGTGTTTACTTTTAAAATTAGATCATTTATACTTATGACAAAAAGTAGCTAAATAAAACTTTTGTATACATGATTAAACAAATAAATGTGGAGTTAGAACCACTTATAAAATTAGAACTTTTTACATGTAGTAAGTGCATTTGTTTAGCATGCAACACATATTAAAAGATATTTAATGAGCTATAAATAGTAATTGGTAAGTTTCAGTCACAAATTCTGTTTTTAAATAGAAATTAAATCATTTTTAAATCACCTAATTGGAATCATTAATATAGAATTGTATAAAGTTCAGATAATATATATGGGTTCTAAATGACTCAAATTGTTTCTATCAAGTGCAAATTATGATTTTTTTCAGGCTGCTACTCTAAAAATTCTAAAATTTACACTCCTTGTAGCACAACTAACAAGATGCAGTGAGGTTTTAAATAAATACACACACGCACACACACACACACCTCACACACAGATGTCTGAAAAAGCATTCTGTCATTTTGTTGTACAAACAAAAAGAGAAAAATATTATACAATGCTAGAAGAAAATATAAATGTCAAATTTTATATAATATTTGTATTCAAATCAACCCATTATAGAAAAACACTTTAGTTTTGGAAGAATCCAATGTATAAATTATAAATTGGATAAATATTTAAAAATTGAATTTATTTTTCTCATTTTAATTTTAATGAAAAAATAAATATTACTAATAGGAAAAATATTGAATTATTAATTTTTCTCTACCATAATCTTTGCAGGATAATAGTCTTCAACTGTTCCATTCTCAATCCTTTTGCTAAACATACGGTATAACCAGTTTTAGAGGTCAATTGCAGTCTTGCTGCTTCCCTTTGGCCTGGGCTAAAGAAATCTACACTTCCGAAGATGTGAGTAGTGAGAGATTTTAGCAACAATCTAAATTGTTCCCCAATCTATTGGCATTCCCTAATTTATTCTATTCCCTCCCCACAGAATACTCCTTGTTGCCGATTTCACATTGCAATATTTAATAATACACGCAATACACTCTACTCGCATTTTATATACACAAATAGACGTAACGTAGAAATACGAAGTTCAGTGTCATGTCTATTTAATTGCTTAGTTTACCATTAAGTAATGACACTCTTTTGCCTAACAATATTTTTGTATTAATAGCTAGATAACATGCCTACAACAACCTTTTTTTCTTCAATTAGCCTGGAATACCTTTTTTGAACCATTAATTTTCAATCTTTCTGAATATATTAGGTGCATTTCTGAATCATTTTGTTTTACTTTAAAAAATATGACCTGAGATTTCTGTTTTGAAAAGCAAGTTAATTTCTGTTTTGAAAAGCAAGTTATAGTTTTACTGTGTTGCTGTATCTTGATTAGTTTGAAATAATCTTGACTATATCATTTTGAACTTTCTTTTTACCATGCTCTTTCTTTACCTCAGTTTTATTTCTCTTTCTTCTGTGTGTGTATGTGTGTGTGTGTGTGTGTGTGTGTGTGTGTGTGTGTGTGTATCTTTTGGCTTCATTACTAGTTTGGAGATTTACATTCTTTTTGTATTTCCTAAGTGATTGTTCTTAAATTAAACATGTATATTTGATTCAACACAAACTAACAGAATTAATATTTTATCATCCTCCTTAAAAACAAATATTTTAGCATTCCCTAATTCTGTAGTGCTTTCCATGATTTACATTCCACTTTGAAATAATTCTCAAATTTGTCACTATTGAATATAGTCAATATTTGTTTATGTGTAACCAGATGTTTACCATTATTTTTTGTTCAACATTGCTATTCATTCTTTTTACTTCAATTTTCTTTTTTCTGAGATTTGCATTCTAAAATGCTATGTAAGTAGCAAAGACTTTTTGTTTTTGGAAATGTTTTTAATTTTTCCATCACACTTTTATAATACTTAGGTGAGTGTATAATTTTCACTTTACAGTATCACCTCAGCCATTTCATGATCAGAATAATGTCCTCCAGGCTCTGCTCTTGATGATGAGAAATCAGGTATTAGGTTTATTTATCATTACATTGTATATCTTTTACCCAATTGTTTTTAATATTTTCTCTTAGACTTCGGTATTCCACAATTTCAGTATAATATACAAGAGAAGATGTGATTTTATTTTGCTAACTAAAGACTTCTTAATTACTATTTTGAAATGAAGATAATTTTTTTAAATTTTTATTAAATGTATTGGGCTGATACTGGTTAGTAAAATTATATAGGTTTTTTTCAGGAAGATAATTTTTTCAAGTGTTTTTCTAGGTCAGCAATTTGCTATTCAGCTATTTATTCTACAAATTGAGTTTTTAATTACGATAACTATTTTTTCACATCTACATAGGCTATTTGTTTTTTAAAATTTGATCTGTTTTTTCATAATGTCTTAGTCTTTTATGACATGTTTTTCTTTAATTATCTCTTTCATAATTTTAAATCTACACAATTTATAGGTGTATTTAGATTACTTTACATTTATAGTTTGGGTGCACTAGATATGTTTCTAGTACCTCTTTACTTTCATTATCATTGTTAATGTTTCTCCTGTGATGTAATTTTTTGGTTGAGAACACATCTTCAGATACCATTCCTTCCACTCATGGAGGCTCTCCAACAAAGTGACTGTATCATCTAAATTTACACCTCCTCACAGTGGACAGCACACACCTCATGACTGACAAGATCTGCACCCCTACTTCAATTCTGGTCAACTTTGAAGTGCTATCTGAACCTAGGTTTCAACTGAATTATGTTCAACTTCTCTCTCAGTCTAATTTTGCCTCCCTTGCTACCTTATCTATATTGTTTTTGAGAGCACTCTCCAATTTCCCTGCAAACATAATGTACTTTTAAGGGTCTTTTACCTTGGTACCCTGACCTAAAATGTTGAGAAGTGGTTTGAGGAGGTAGACTTTAAAGTGAGATTTTAATATTGAATTACAACTGGTCAAGTGGCAAAGAGAATGCCAATAGTAACAGGTGGAGTATGAGAAACTCCTGCCTTTTCTAACAGTGTGGTTGTAAAAGCTTTCACAATAGTGAACTGGTGTGGGGTATTGGTGGAAGGCAATACATTGATGGGTGTAATACCTCAGGCATTTGATAGTTCAGGGGAGAAGTAAATTTAAATTCTGTAAGATCACATGACTCAGTGGAATCAGTGTAACAGACAAAGACACCGAGAATAAGGCCAAGTGTGAAAATATCAGTGGCATCATTGACAGTATATAAAAAGACATTCAATTTTGCAGCTGGAAGTCAGGGAAATCAGGAACTAAAAACTTCATTAGGCTCCATACAATGTTAAATTCTAAACCTCTGAGTGTTAGCTTTGTAAAGATTAAGAAACTTGTTGAAAAGGAAGTGGGTTTGAGGACTGGGATAGGGACATAAGGATTGATACTCTCAATTACTTGAAAACTCAGATTTTGTAAACCTTCTGGACCAGCAGAAGTAGCTCATTTGTTGCTATTGGATGAGCATTCCCTTTAGCTTAAAGATAATGCATAGGCTACTTTCTGTCTTGCAAGACAAGTGTTATCCTCTCTGGATTAATAGCTACCTTCATTGCTAGGCATTAGAACAATAACTAAAGTTAAATCCCAATGTAACAAAGCCAGGGAAGTGTTGGGCCTATTAAGGAAGGAAATGATCTATAAATTGAAGGATCTGTAGGACTCAGTCAATGTATTAATATACTGGTGGGAGCTGGAGAGTCTATATGGGACAAGATATTGAGAAGTGGAATATGAAGGATGGAATATAAATGTGGATTAGAGAGAGTTCATAGATATAGAATTGCTCTCTCCTACTAGAGGATTTAACACCCTACATACTCCTAGGAGATAGTGCTAATAACAAGGCTAATTTGAGTCTTACAATAAGCCTGGAAAAAGCAATGGCTTTTCCAACACAAAGTAAAAATTCAAGAACTACCAAGAAAAATGATGGAAGTAGGAAGAAAATGGTTCAGAGAAGTGACAAGCTAGGGAGGTTATACCGTGAAGGTCAGAAGAGTCACTATCAAACTGTTTCTAGGAGGTATTGGAGGACACTGTTTATGAAAGTGATACAGAATATCATGTTGAGAGTGGCCCCAGAAATTTTGAGAAGTTCAATAGTAAGTGTCTTCTGTATTCCATACATTACAAAAGGTAATACCGCTTATAGATAATGACTCCCTGATAGTAAGAGGGGTGATAAGATCCGAACATATTAGAGGCCAGGTGGTTATGCATAATCAATAGGAACAGCAATGTCAGAGTAGCAGCCAGTGGAGACAGATATGTGGAGAGATACTAAGATGGTTACTAAAATTAAAATGTCACAGAGACAGCCAACAATGCTATTTCTCAATCTATATAATCAAAATAATAAATTATGGATTATAGGGAGATGGATGGCAGCTGGTACAATAAAAAGTAATTATCTATTCTCAGATTCTGGGCTTGAGCAAGTTTCAGACCTGGTGTAGCACTGACTCATAAAAAAACAAGTTTCTAAGAGGAAAGAAATTAATATCACAATGAGTGCATATAGTTATGATTCTTCCATCTTCCCACACACATACCCATAGCCATTCGCTTGGATAATAATATAGTAGAGAAGTGGAAATACAGTTATTTCAAGAACTGTTGGGAATTAGAGAGTAAGTTGACGTTGATACCTGTGGACTCAAAGAGTTATTATGGCACCTCTCTTAGTGTAGAAGCATATTAGCATGAGTGATAACTTGAATCCAGACTTGTCATAAGTATGTATGTTTCCACTGAGTCCATGGACCCACTGATGATTACTTCACAGTACATATAGTAATTGGAATAGATATACCTAGTTATTGACAGAACTTGCCCATGTGTCCCATCATACAGGAGAGGTCAAGAAGAGGTATCTACACCTACCCAGCTAAGAGGGTAAATTCAATTTTCAAAAAAAAAAAAAAAAAAAAATCTCATTCTAAAGCAGAAATTAATGACACCTTTAAATATCTTTTAAAAATGCAGGGATAGTGAACCTCATTACTTCATTTACCATTTGCAAAAGGAGCTATCTGGAACTGATAAAAATCAGATGGATTCAGAGGCAATATAGTGTATTACTGCAAACTATGCAAAAGCACATAGTAGCTACTGCAGCTGCTGTGCTAGATGCATCTTTATTAGAAAAATTAACAAGGCCTCAGGAACATACAAGAAACAATTGTCAGGTGAAGGTATTCTTTACCATCTCTTATAAAGGAGAGCCAAAGTAGTTTCTATTCACAGAAAATCCCAGAGTTATGTTAAATCGCTTTTCTTCTGTCAGTCATAACATAGTTTCAACAGTCCTGGACCTCCTAAGCATTCTAAAGAAATTCCTATCAGTTTATAATTTTGATAATATTGGGTTAATCAGAATAGAGGAGCAAGAAGACATGGGTATATTTGTGGATGTGTAATGCACAAGCACTTTAAAAAGTGTGAGATAAACACTGAAGATTCAGGGGCCTGTCATGTTGCTGAAGTTTTTAAGAACCAGTGGTCTGGCACATTCCAAGATTCCTTCTTCAAAATAAAGGACAACAACGTATGTTTTAAGTCTCTCATAATATGCTCCACGTGCATTTTAATATTTTTTAAACATTCCACATAAGTAGTAAACAAGAGTAAAATTTTCACCCTGTCTTAAAACTGAATTCCTGAGAAACCAACTCTGACACCAAGTTACATGTGGAGAAAGTATACCAGGGAGTGTTGTGAGGAGTGAAGAAAGACAAGAAGAAAATTGGAATCCTGATGCTGGAACAATAAAGGCCTTACCTATTGGGAGACCTGAGTTCTGGATGGCCCTTCAGAATTGTCCTACATAGTGGGCTGACCCTTTGTGTGTCATCTCAGCTTGAAAATGTGTAGAATGAGGGACACGTCAATGTTAAAAATTGACTTTAATACAAAATATTCAAATGGAATTACCTTACAAATTATCTTACACACAGAGTAGATCTCCTGCCATGAGATTTGATCATAATCTATTATGATGATCTATCTCTGAGGCTAATTTAACATAACATTAAATATTGAATTCTTATTATTAACACTCCTAATTTAATTTTATGCTCACCAAGAAACCTTCATCTATAGTTTGGCATTTTCTACTTATACCTACAGGAAGAGATTTTTGCCTTGGATTTCATTTTCTATTTTACTTCTCACTGTAAACTGATTGCATTGTTATTCTGGTTAATTATATCCAGCTTGGTTTATCTGCAGTTATCTCAGAGAAACAGAGTGCCTTGATATTTATAATTAGCCTGCCTCAGCCTGATATGAACTCTAGACTGAGGTTAAAGGATTAAGTTAGGCTTAGAGAGAGAAGACCTTTCTGGGCAGCCAGCCAGTCACCCTTAGGTGCAACTGCCTCACTGCATGCTCCATGCATCTTTTCTCAAATGTTCTCTAAGCAGGAGATTATGTGATCTATTTAATGAACACTGATAAAATTTATACAGCAAGCATCTTTATTATAGAGTGATTCTGACCTGAGGCTCTGGCCTGACTGCTTACTACTCCCTTAGCCCCACTGTGTTAGTAATTGGAGGATTTGTGACATTTCTGTGGTCTTAAAAATTATTATTCTAATATTCAAATATCCCTCCCATAGTGTTATAAGACTAAATTAAGTTATTAGGGGTGAAGCAATTAGAATAAGAAATTATACTGCAGAGATTCAATGCACTCCAAGCATGGAAGGGCACTGAGCAAGGTTAGTTGCTATGATCATCATCACTACCACCATCATTCTATTATTGTTATCAGCTAATCACTGTACAAAGCAGAGGATTCACATCTAAATAAAATTTTTCTTAGAAATAGTAGTTACCAGCTGATTCAGGGACAAAAAAGATTTCAAAATATACAGATCATTGTAAAATGCGGATCATAGTGCCTACCTCAAAAAGTTCTTAGAAAGTTTAAAACCATATGGAAATACCCTGACAAATGGTGATACTCAGAAGCAGTTATTGTTATAACATATGCCTCTAGGTTTATTATGTCACAAATGAAATCACTTTAAAAAAAATTCTAGTTTTAGAATCACAGCCTCAAATAGGGTATTGAGGATCTCTTTTCTGTAGTATGTCCACATCCATGGAAGCTGCCCTACTTCAACAGCCTCAGAAATGGAATATAGAATATTCACCTGCAGAGCTTTTTTTTTTCCTGTGGAGCCTACACTCCCTCTGTGAAAACAGGGGCTCTGACACACTCTTTTGACTTCTCTGTGATCAATGGTAATGGCAAAGAGCAACTGCAGTTCCAACAGCCCACTTTCAGGCTCAGTTCTTTAGGAATGAGGAAGGGAAATAAGGTCTTGATATCCTGCTGCAGACCAGGGTTTCCCAACCTTAGCACTCCTGACGTTTTAGCAGGATAAGTCTTTGTTCTGGGAACTATAATATGACTTGTAGGAGGTTCAGCCACATCGCTGACCTCCACCCCCTAGATGCCTGTAGTTTCCTCTTCCCCTTCAAGGATGGCAAGCAAAATGTCTTCAGATAGCATTAACTATCCCCTTGGGAACAAAATTACCTCTGGTTGAGAATTATTATTGTAGATACACGTGCCTCTACTTTTCAATCACCGCTTCTCTCATCACCAAAATAAACTGTTTTATTGTCCTTTATCTGGGATTCTGATACACTACTATCATTACAGGGATTTGAGTCATTTGAAGAGAGTAGTTCAGATTTTGATCCAGTAGAAACAGTTTTTGAAAAAAAAATGGCATTTGTTTTGGGAGATGGTAGGATTTTGTGAGATAGAGAGTAGGTGGGGTGGGGGCTGGGTATGTGGGGGAATGATAGCCTGAAGGAACAGAATGAGCAAAGAAAGATTTGGATCTAAAGTTCCCACATTGGTGTATTCCAAGTAAATGTGTGCGTGTGATCAATGCTTAGGAAGTGCGGAACCTGCAAAGGAAGATAAAGTTATTATTAAGCTTCAGAGTAAGATAGAATAAGGCAAACACTTTTTATTCAACTGAATATATTCTGTATGACCAAGAAATAAAAAAATTAGCAAGAGTCGGTCAGAGAGAGGTTTGCAGGGCAGAGGATGATTCTGGTGTATCCATCAAGATCAGTCCAGATGGATGAATAGGAAATGCTTGATTCCTTCTATCCCTTGTTAGACCAATCAGAACACCAAATACCCAAGACTTACTGTAAAAGTTTATATTCTAATAATTGTAACCATTTACTGAGTGAATATTATATGCCAGGAAAGTGCTACTTTATTGTATCACGTAGCTTGTGCTAGCTACCCTTACTTCTATTTACAAATAAAAAATTTAAGGCTCAGAGAGTTTGGATTTCAGTTCTTTCCAAAAAAAATTCTTTTCTCAGAACTCAGTAAAATATAATTCATACACCCAAATGTTTAATGTTGGGAGATGAGTTTCCAGTGGTATTTGGTAAGAACACTTGTTACATAATATGTTGATTCAATTCCAGTAACTTTTGGAATCGAGGGAGTCAACATTTTGTTATAAAAAAATTAAAATCTTGTTACCACGTTCCACTTCTGCAGCCTTAACAATATTGAATAATCAAGACATCTAATTTCCCTCTTTCCTTCTTTCCTTCGCTGCTCCTGTGCATGCTTTTTCTTCTCTCTCTGTCTCTATTTCTACCCCTCCCTCCACCTCTCTCCTCCCCTACCACATTCCCTCCCCTTGTCTTCATTTTGTTAGTGAACTAAATATCTGCATGTATTCTGAATGTGTATTTTATAACCCAATATACAAGTCAAAAAAATAAAATTTCATTTGCCAAGTATATTTGAAGATTACAAATAGATTTGAAGATGTATACATGTATTCATGAGTGAAATTAATATTCAAACATCAACAAGTTTTAGTCTACGCTCATATTTAAATTATTCTATATTTACAATTGGTAAAAAATGAAGTATACTTTACAGGAGCAAATAATTCAATACCAAACTTGGAGAGTAGGAAATTCTTCTTATAATAGATCTGAATTTTCAAATATAAGAATTACGGAAAGCGGAGGAGAAATGATCACATTATTTTTTACCTTTTTATTTTTTTTTGAATTTTAAATTTAATTTTTTATTGTTAGACTTATTGGGGTGACATCTTGTTAGCAAGGATTACATAGGTTTCAGGCATACAATTCTACAGTGCATTGTCAACTTGTATAATAAGTTCACCACCGAGTAGGGGGAGCTAAATATCTGGTGACGGAAATGATCAAATCCAATCAGTAAACATGTTCGGCTTCTCACTATCTACCACACTTAGAGATATATGTCATTACATAAACCTATAGGCACAGAAACCTTCCCTTCAGCCATAGAGAATTACTTGTATATGAGCTTTTTTCTCCCTCCACACTTTTGCTTACTTTTATCCCCTTAACTATCACACTGATCTACCTATTTCCAGATCTTTCAAACCCCTTCTCCTGCCTTTAAAAACAATTTCTAATGTAAGTTCATATACAAAGGCTTCTTATCTCCATAGCTGTTAGTTCCCTTCCTTCTCCTTTACATATTCTAGCTGACTTAAAATTATATATCAATGTCATTTATAACCTTGTCAATTCTTTAGAGACAAGAAGAATGTCTCACACATCTTTTTAAATACTGATAACTACTAGAACAATGTCTTGCACATAGATGTGTTTAAGGAATGTTTATTGACAAGGATTTAAATTTATCACGTATGGCAGAATATCGTTCCCCTGTTTCATTCTTCTCCTTTCTGAGATTTGGCAAATTACTTATGAAATATAAGAAGAGACACTCCTTTGGAAGATGTCATGAAGGACTGAAGATTTTACAGGTACCATACCCTGAATACACCATTTTATAGAGTCAATTTTTACTTACTATTCTCCCTTTTTAGGAGCCATTAGTCCATTCAAAACTTCCTGAGTACTTTGAGATTATCCTTTATCTTTGTAATAACCTCCCTTCATCTTGTTTGGTTCATAGAATATGTTTGTGAGGAGTTCTGTTCCTTGACACCAGAGAACCTTGCCTACAAAGGAAGATGGCACCAGAAGTCCAATAGAAAAAAAAATCCATTAAACTAAATAATGAGGGAAAATGTTTGCACTATGCAGAATACTAGATTATGCCCATTCACATGAACATTTTAAACTACCATACTTTGATTTGTAGCCTTTGTTCCATGCTTTCTTAAAGTTTTACTTTACTCAAACAAAGCAAACAATAATAATAACTTGCTCCAGAGTTATCAAAAATTTGGAAAATCAATGAATATTTCAAGCATACCCTGTTAAGTTAGCTTCAGATTTAGTAAATTGAATTCATTCTTTGCCAAAACTAGAAGTCACTATTTTACTCCTGCTGCTTATCACTGATACAGAAATAAATCATCCATAATTTTTGGCATATTTTTTTTTTCGTTAGAAAATATAAAGCCTGAAGTGAAACACCTCTTTTTGTACTTTGTCAAGTCAACAGTTATTGAACTCTATAATGAAAACAAGTAGCCTGAGTTAAATAATACCATCCATTAATAACTACCTTAAAAAGCCATGGATCTTTTATAAGATGTATATTAATCACAGAAATAAAATATAATTTTATGTATAAGCCAATTTAAAAATAGATTTAATCATGCTCCCACAAATTTTTTACCATGTAAAAATTTCCACTCCCGAAATAACAAAATGTTATATATCACAAATTAAACATTTTTAACTTACTAAATTGATAGTTTTATAATCCTGAAAAAAGTCAAAATCATGTGTGAATGAAGAAGTAGACAGTAGGTAGAGTGACAGACAGACAGATGGACAAAAAGGAGAAACAATTATGCCTCCAGCATTTGATAAACTTGCATTCCTGTTAAGATGTAATGATAATAATTTAAATTTTTTGTTTGGTAAGAATTATTTTAAGATAAATCATATTTGTATAGTATTAATATTTCCTGGAAAAATTGAGACTTGAGTGGTCCTTTAAGTCTAGGCTGAGCCATGGGAATCAGCTTAAGTAAGAAATGAATGAAAATGAGCTCAATGGTTTTGAGAAATGAGACCGGAAAAAGGAATGGCACAGAGTTTTGGAGGATGTGAAATCTAGGTATAATTGTTTTAAGTGGTGAGAATTTTCTATTCCACTTGTACTCTGGATGTTTTCTTAAATTAGAATGTTGATTTGAAAAACATGATTTCGAATTAAATGCTGAGGTCAGGAAGGTCTGTATGCAACATAATGAAAAGGTATGCTTTGGAGGCACAGGGACGGCGTTAGTCTTTTATTTGCGTTCTACATACAGAAAAGCAAGTGAAATGAAATGAAACATTTTTGGTGCTTACTTCCCCTCTTTCCATGACTCACGTTCCTAATATCCATAACATAATGCTGTTTCAATTGCTCAGGAGAGCTTAATATGGAAAATATTTTCACAGTTGTTTATTCAACAGGGTTATGTTATAGGATTTGCATATTGTGTATTTCTGATGACATTCCTTATATTAAACTTAATTGTTGCTTGAAACAATATAAGTAGAATGTAAAATAAAAGAACTCTCTGGAAAAAAATAACTTGTAAATGTGTATCAAAGGTTGAAAATAATCTCATAAATAAATAAACTACAGAGATATCCAAATATAATTTCTCACAGAAAAAAATACAATGAAAACGATCTAAGAGTTCAATAATAGAACAGTAGAAATGCTAATTATATTTACCCATACTAATGGGATACATAGTAGGAAGTCTTTAAAAAGGCACGAGGAAAACCAAATAAAAGAGACTCAAATAAAAATTTTAAAAATCACAAACATACCTTAACAACTATAAAACTACAACAACAATAACTCCCTTTTCAGGATTGTAAATTAATTATAATATACTCTGTGACGCATTCTCGGTATTCAAAGTTCAGTCTCATCTTGCTCAGGTAAACCCTACCGGCTCCTCAGTTGAACAGTGGGCTGTATTTTCCATATTTCCCATTTGCCAGTCTATGAACGAAATGCAGTCTTTCAGGTTTCACCCTGTCTGATGGTCCTCTTTAAGCTAGTGCCTGGATGTTGGAGTAGAAGAAAAGGTTCATGGTATATGGAAATAAAGGGGACAGTGTATTTGGATCCTGCAGTGCCCTCTATTGCTAGGCAGTGATTCATTCCCAGTGTTTCTAAAGCTCAGTGATGTCTATTAGGCACACTGTTTATTTATCCCTGTGTGTTCAGTATGAATTTGGCTAGCCATGTACATATGGGAGTAAACTCTCTTCCCAGAATTTCACATTGAAAACAGGGCCATGACATTTGCTTCAAATACCTCCTCTTCAAAAATCCAGACTGGGAGGCGCCAGAATCACTCCCTTTCTCTTTCTGTTGATTGTGTCTTTCTTTAAATAAAGAAAAACCTACTTTTTGATGTCATAAAAGAGGAAATAAAGGCATTAAAAAATATTTTCTCCTGCCAAAGCTTTGCCTTTATGAACTTGATGTGATGCTTCATTCAGATGTCAAAAACTTAATGTTAATACTCTCTTTAATTCTTAAAAAATCAATCTTATTTCTACTTTAGTCACCAGGAAACCATATTTTGATCAGAGAGTGTTTCTTCTCTCTCAAAGTGCAAAAATAAAAAAAAATTTTAATGTTTAAGCTGCTATGCCAATAACTGACAAATGCTCATAAATCAGATGTGATCTAAGCACTTGCTTTGAATTACATAATTTAATCCTCAAGGAGCCCATTGATATAAGTGCTATAAGAATCTTTATTTTTATTAGCCTTTCAGGCACTAAATAAATTCCCATCTGTGAGTGACAGAGTTATTAAGAGACAAAACTTAGTGCTATCTAGCCCTGAAATTTGAAATTGTAACAAGGGACATATTCTGTCCCCAAACATAATAGAAAATAAAATATAATATTTTAACAAATTTTCAAGTTCACAACACCATATTGTTAACCAAAGGCACATATATGTTGCACAGCTGGTCGGTAGAACTTACCCATCTTATATAACCAAATAGTGTTATAAACACTGAACAACTCCCCATTGCCCTTCTCCCCACCCCATGGTAACTGCCATCCTGTTTTCTGCTTCTATAAGCTTGACTATTTCAGATGCCTTATATAAATGGAATTATGTGATATCTGTCCTTCTCTGATGGACTTATTTCATTTAGCACAATGACCTCCAGATTCATTCATGTTGTCATAAATATTAAGATTTCCTTCTTTTTTATGTTCTTTTTCTTTATATACCACATTTTTCTTTATGTATCTGTGGATGGATTGTTTCCATATCATGGCTATTGTGAGTAATGCTGCAATAAACATGAGAGTGCAGATATCTCTTCAAGAAATAATGGTATTTATTGAATAATGAAAGAAAATATTTTATGTATTCTTCTAGCATTAACTACTTAATTTTATATGACAAATTTTATGATGTACATAAAATTATTATTTTAATTTTTCAGAGGCAGAAACCAAGGTACAGATGTTTAAAACAAAAAACAAAACCGTTTCTTAGTAGCAAAAATGCAAAGTGAGAAAGCTGAACTCTGTGTCCAATTAGGTGCCGTTCAAAGATGTTTTTGGTTTTTAACTCTTTTTAGTGATATGAACTTTCATGCTTTAACACTATTTGCTTTTCCAGCTTGTTGGCTGTTCTACATTTTAGGTATTTAAGGCACAGGCATTAGTAAATCTGACAGACAAGAATTGATATTACAAACAAGAAAGTTTTCCACATCTTTTAAATTTGATGTTGCACATCTTTTGCACATTTTCATTCTCTCTTCTTCTGTCCTAGGTTTCCAGAAATTTGTCTTTCTCTTGTTCTATTTGACTGACAGGTTGAACCAAATTTGTGAAGGCTGTTCAGGTTAGCAGACATACAAACTAGTACCAAGAAAGTGTCATGACTAGATTTACATCAGAAAATATAGGAAACACTGAAAAGAATACTGTAGAAGCAGTCATTTGTGGGTATAGAATGATGAGAAGAGAAGAATTCAGTAATCAAAATGCTGAGTTTCCCTGACTGCACAAAGTAAAAGAATGCAGTGATGAATCTCATCATAGCCTTATTTTTTAGATCATAGATTTGTTTCATTTGGATATAAATATCTAGTTCAATAAGAGAGAAAAAGATGTAATATTTAAATATCAAGTCAGCATAATGGCATTCCTGATTTGAAATCAGAATACAATTTTACAAATGAAAATAAATGAATAACTTATGCATGTTTTGATATCAAGTTTTAAAATATTATTATTCAAATTGGTTTAAAGTTCCATTTTGATCTTAGACTGTTTTGACGTGAGATTAGGGATACCTTTGTCTAAGTATTTTAGGGTATCTTTCCACTTACCATGTTCAAAGAGTTACTGTCTATCTTTTCTCCCATTCATTATTCATAAAATGGGGCATTTTTAATAACAATGCCTAACATATATGTTATGAGAATTAATTGTTAAAAGGGAGTTAAAGCAACATGTGACACAAAGTAAACACAGGATTAATGTTAGATAGTGCATTTATTATTATATTATTACTACTTGATTATATGCAAGATGACCATATAGAAGAAATCATCTGTGCACTTGGACACAGGAACTCTCAGGAGGCAAGGGGAATAAGCAAAAGGATACCAAACAATAGGACAACTTTTGCTACAACAGCAGTACTTGTCAACATATTACACTTAACCCTGAAGAATTGGCTGCAAGGAAAATATTTTTAAATTTTATAACTACTTCTATTATATACTGCCTAATCTCAGATTCAGAAACAAAATATCCTTCACAAAGCATATGGGTCCATCTATCCTTAAATAAGGATGATATTTAAATTAACCCAGGAGGTATAAAAACACACTTTGTTGAAAAACAAAACAAATCACAACCACCAAAAGCAAATAAAACAGAAATTCAAAAAAGAAAGCTAACAGGCACCAACCCCTTCCTTGTTCACAACCTACGGCCCATGTGCTTAAGTCGGTTGTGTTTTGATCTAAGAAGAAATGCAGAACAGATGGTATGTTGGTGGCAGGCTCAGTTAAGCTAATCTCTGTTAAGAAAGACTGTTGCTGCCCATATTTCCAATTTATTCTACCCAATTTTAATGTATATCTTAAATGGCAAGTGTGACAGTGGAAGCAATGAAATATTTGTGTTACTTTAAATCTTGATGACCATTTATGGGTGACCTATGTAGGAGGGCTGACTGGAAAATATCCAGCCATGTAATATGAAAACTAGAGGCTTCATGGCTGTATTTTTCTGGTCAGGCCTCTATTAAAACAATAAAGCTATATTTAATGATGATTTTTAAATTCCACCTGTCTTAGGTTTTTCCCAAAGATACAACCTTATTTTATTAGTGCTGCATATGGGACTTATTTCTGCATGTTCTAGGTGTTCAGGGCCAACACATGCTCCTCATATTTTTATAGAGTTTACATCTTTGGTTTAAAAATAATCATTCTATCCCCTGTTCATGGTTGTGGCACATTGACTCACTATATGTCAGCTACTTGAGCAATCTGCTTTTCCAAATATATCTGATATATCAAATATATATTTTATTTTGAAACACTTCTTCCTATGAATGTGCATGCACACAGACAAAATTCTCAGAAACTTGAAGGCAAACTGTAGATATCATTACTCCTACCTCTTCACTGTATATTTCTTTAGAAGGACATTCATTACCATAACCACAGTACAAAAAGAATCCAGGACATTTAATAGTGATACACTTATTTTCTCTGTAATCGACTTTGCAGTAATTTTAATATTCTTGATCCAGAAAAATGTATTGCATATTGTTGTCTTGTGTATGTTTAGTTTCACTTACTCTAGAACTGTTATGAACTGTTGTTTTGAAAATAACAGAACAATGCCTTTATAGAATTTTCCTGTTTGGGTTTATCAATTTCTCCACATGATTAAATTCAGATTTGCAATTTTTATCAGAAATACCACATAACAGCTGATGCATTTTTATTGCATTGCATTAGGAGACACTTGATGCCAGTATGTCTCATTATTGTTGATGTTTTGATTACTTCACTAAAATTATGTGTCATGTCTCTCCACCATGCAGTTAACATTTTCTTTTTTATAATGTGTAAGTTAAATACGATGCACTATCTTGAGGTAGAACGACTATGTGATCCTCTTCAGGCTTTTATCCAGTTGTTTTATGATAATATCCATTCATTTTTCTCGTTATATTATCCCTTTTATATTTACTAGTTAGCATTCCACTCTAAGAAAGAGTCCTCCCTTCCACTGTATTTATTCACATAATGGATACATTTGAAATAATTTGTATTATACATATATTGTGTACATGAGAGCTACTTGGATTGTCAAAGAAGAAAATAATAAAAAGCATGAAAAATTGGTGAAGAAATGACCGAAGGTACATGGCAGGTATAAAAGCACAGAAAACCATATAAAAGTGGCAAACAACGTGTAACTGGCAAAGTAAGTCCTCAGCTTATTTGCTCAGTTAATTATGAAGAGGGTGCCAAAAAATGTATATATAGTTTGAGAAAGGGGGAAAATGTATTATTATAATTTTCAATTTATACCAATAACAGAAAATTAATACAAGTCATGTTTGACTTCTACAATTGTAAGAGGTGCTCAAAGTGGTTACCATCAGCCCCCAGACACTTCTGATTACAGCGAACTTGAGCAACGATGACTAAAGTGTCCACTTGTATCTCTGCACATGTCATTGCAATTTCTTCCCAAAGTACCACCAATGTAGCTGCTTTTCTACAGTATACCACATCCTTTAAGGTCCCCCATAGATAGAAGTCAAGGGGTGTTAAGTCAGAAGAATGTGGGAGAAATGCAAACGTTCCTGAATTTCAAATACCACTTCAAAATGGTCTTACACTCCTCGAACAACAATCATGCTTCTGCCATTTTCTTTGGCTGTCCTGTCTGTTTCATGGTGACACTAGCATTCATTTGATTAATGCCATCTTTTGAGCAAACTTCCTACTACACATTGCTACTGTAATTCGACTTCAAAAAGTAATACATAGATAACATCTCTTAAAATGTGTATACATTTTGTTGGCACCATGTATTTGAGAAGAATAAAGGCTTCACAGTTAAGTGGAGGCCAGAAAGAACAAATTTTCAAGCAGTATTTAGCTGGTCAAATATTATATAAAGGATAATAAGGTAAGAAATTAGCTGCTCTTCTTAAAAAGGTCATTGTATAACAAAAAATTAGGTTATGTGGAATTATGGGCATGAAAATATATTTTGGAGACTATCAGAAGAACAATAATAGAGAGTTAATTAAATTTAGATCAATTTCCCAGGAGATATCATGGTAAAGATAGAGAAAATGATTGTAGTTAAAACAGGTGAAGCAAGGTTTGTTTGTTTGTTTTAAAGAGAAATGTATGTAATCAACTTCTGGGTGTCTGTATAGACATTGTACTTAAGGTAATGAAAAGGTAAAAGAAAAATGTAAAATCAAAGTCCTACAGATGTTAGGTGATGAATGAACAGTGGCCTGGCATAGTTATAGTTTTCTAATTACTTCAAAAAGGTGGAAAGAGAGATCTGTAAAGAGTATCTAAATTATCTCAAGAAAAAGGCTAGGTATAATATATTTAAATAGTCCAGTACATTTTACATGGTGTTTTCTTTCACCTAAATAATCATTTTTAATTTTCATAAACCCTAGTGAGGGAGGTACTTATTCTTACTTTCATCTGTGAATTAAGTTAAAAATGGAGCTATAAATCATATTTGGACTTACAAATCATACACTATGGAGGCAGAGGACCTGGCCCCTGGACCTTTAGTTCAATTTAGTCCAAAGTGCTTGTGAGTGTGTTGGGGTGGGAGGTGGCATCATGGGCAATTCAGTCTTTTAAATTGCATTCAAAAAGTGGAAAATTGCCTGTAGTTACACAATCACGAAAAACACATCACAGAATTAGGATGTTCTGTGATGAAAGTCACAGAGGCAGGAATGTGAACAGTGGATTTGAAGAAGGACAAGTTGACTGGTGAGGCCAAGATACTTCTGCCTCTTTTCTATGCTCTCCGGAGGCTGGGCACGAAGGTCTGATGCAGTCAGTCCTCAAGGACCGCGGGAGGGTCCTCCCAGTACCTCCGTCAGACTGTGCAGTGTGCAAACAGGGGCTGAGCTTTAATTCTCCTTCTGTCTCTCTACTGCCTAGCCCGGCACTGTGTACCCCAGGTATATTTGTTGAACAGATGATAGAAGAAAGAGATGAAGCTGAAAAAAGTAATTTGAGGCAAGAGCAAAGCTTCCAGCTTACAGAGTGATTATGTCAAAAAGTCACATACTTCCCAGTTGTCTTGCTTTAAGAGAAGGCATTCGTTTTAAACTTTACAAATGAGATCTATGGCTTTAGAACATATTTCCATTAAAATGTAAGTAAAATGTTCAGAACTGAGTGCCTGCCTATCTTAGAGGATTTTAGTGGATTAACAAGGCTGATGAATTTAGCTCAGTTTTTGCTAGGAGTCATTACTGATTGAAGATGGGAGAACGCCATTTTTAAAATGATACCACATTAGTGTATACTAGTGTAACTAATAATAGTCTTAGAAAGGTGAATTACATTTTGCCTTCTAATCATTCTTTTTTTTTTTTTCTTTGTGGTAATCATTCTTTTTAAAAAAGAACCAGGCTAGATTTAAAATATGGTGATTAAAGATCGTTAGTCTGACTTGGCCTTTTCCAAGGCAGGGGGTGGAGTCAGGAGGTGAACAATAATGAAACAAACAAACAAACACATTAACATTACAGCTGATCTTTCCACATAGAATAGATTTAAATTTACCAGATATTTCTGCCTTATACTGAGAAAAAAAATATAGAAATTCATGCCAAGGACCAACATTTCGATCCATGACAGGAGTAGGAAACAAAATAGGTAGAACTTTCAAGCAAAAATTCTTGGTCTGACTAGGTGTGTTTTCTCAGCACTTCGGTATGTTCCTGTGAAATGACAACGTGTGCCCTCTGAGGGTGAGGTATTTCAATGCTTTCAAAGGCAGCGCGTGAGTGCTCTTAGACACTGAAAAAAATGTAAGTAGCTATTTTGATTATATTAAATATATGTACAGTCAATTACCTACCTATGATGAGAGACAGGGAATGGCATTATTAAATGAAATGCTCAGGTAATTTTGTAATTTCCTTTTAATTAAGATAGTTAAGCTCTTCTAACAAAATATTTAATTTGAGATGCCTCTGTTGTTGATTTAAAGATCAATGGGGGAATAAAAAGCCATGTAACTGAAAAATAATAGGAGATACAAATACAATTATAACTCCAAATGAAAGTGATCAAACTTTCTCAATTAAAGAATATTGAGTAACCACTTAGTAATTAAAATTTTTCTAGATTTCTGTTTAGGTATGCCTATATTAAAATCTCTGATAGTACAAAGATTAATTGTTGTAACTTAGTTGTGATAAAAATACAATTTTGATTTATTAACACATAAAAGGTAATCAGGGTGAATTTTTTTGTTGCTGTTGCTGTGATAGGCTGAATTCTAAAGATGATACTCCAAATTTTCCATCCCTTGGTTACTGAATTAAACACAAATCTAGGTACTGCTGTTTAGGTATATGCAGATGGAATCAGGGTTGCTAATTAGCTGATTTTAGGTGGGAAGATTGTATGGGGATAATCCAGTAGGTCCAATGAGCCCTTAAAGGTAAGCATGGAGGCAACAGACGTAGGGAGTTTTGGAGGAAGAGGGCGACAAAGGTGGGGGTGGTAGAGAAGTGAGGTGGCCAGTTATTAGAAAAGGCAGGTGGGCGTAAGAAGCTAAAAATGAACCCTTGCAATAATCAGAAAGGAAAAATGGGTTTCTCACTTCTGGAATTACAAGGTACCAAATTCTGCCAAACATGAATAGCTCGCCCCCAGTGACTCCAGTGAGAAACACAGCCTTGCTATGCTCGCTGAGCCCGCTTGGACTTCTGACCTACTCACTGTGAGATAATAAATTCGTGTTGTTCCAGACTACTAAATTGCTGGTGATTTGTTATGGCAACAGTAGAAAACTAATGCAGTTATTTTTTATTCTCATATCCAAGAAATATATGACCTACTTGAAAACTGTTTCACCATTAAAAATCAGGGAATCGCATATCCTTGTGGTTGATAAAGAGAAGCTGATTTATAAAAAGAGTTGCTCACTTCTTAAGGCAGATACATAACCTGCAATTTATCAGATTCATTCCTGTGTCAGGGAGTTCATTTCTTTTGTGTTATGCAATATTCTTGTGAGAACACACAAGTGGTGTTCTCATATGCTATGAATTTTTACATTATTCTGTCTGATCAACACTTACTAATTTCAAAATGTTCCCTGAAACTTGTACTGTGCTTGGAGAAGATATGAGAGGCCAGATGATGCCTACATTTTTAGACATAACAAATTGTGAAACTTCTTATTAACTAGTAGTCGCATCTACCAAGAATCTCTAAAGAATATAAAGAATAATGTGTCACAACAAGTATAATACATATGAATTAAAGACTACTTTATTAATGTACTTTAATGTACATGTAAGCTTTATACATATGCTGGAAACAAAGTTCTTTTAAATGGAGATTTTTTCATTAAGTATCTTATTGCTGTCTGATTTATATTGCACTATCAGCATTTTAGCAACAGAGATCTGGGTTAGATTCTGAACTCTGATATTTACTACTGAGTGACATTGAAAAAAATGCAGAACATTTCTAAGATGTAGTTTTCTCATTTGTAAAATGAAGAATTATAATAGCTCCTACCTAGGTTGTTAGAAAGATTAATTAAGCTAATAAATATAAAGTGATGGACATTATACCTACCATGCAGTTACCTAAACAGTCAATAAATATTGTTAGACAAATATAGTAATAATCATCCTCATCATCTATTTTATAAAATATCACTAACCTATTAAATCCAATTTCTTTCTGCTGTTCTCAAGGTATTGTTGTTTATATACCTCCATAATTTTACATAGTTGTAAACACAGCAGAAATAGAGTTTTGTATTGATTTCCTCTCATTTACTATGTTACTTTATATTTATTATAAATTACTGATGAAATGACTTACCTCCAAGTTTCTAATTGCGGCATTAACAGGGTAATTTCAAGTTTTTGTTGTAAAAAATCCTGCTACAAACATCTTGAAATATATTTTCTAATTTTTGAAATTATGTCCTAAAGGTAATTTGCTAGTAAAACTTGTCTTCAAAAATATAACGCTTGATTGTTTTCTCATTTTGAGATCACTAATATTGCTAAACACCTTCCTCCATTATGTGTTGTAATTTACACTTTTCATAGGTATTGTCTTTGTTCATCTTACATGAACTTATTTATTCTAATTCATACATAACATTTGTTATTATTCTTATTTAAAACATGATAAACACGTGTGTGTGTGTATGTAAACATTTGAGTGTGTGTGTGTGTGTGTATGTAAACATTTGAATATAATTTAAAAGGGGAGATCATGCCCACTTATATTTTTGAATTTACTTTTCACTCTGTACAGCTTTAACAGTCCAATTAGGACTTTTCTGTGATTTCATTGTTTCAACATTAGACAATTGTTAACTGTCACAATATTAATTCAATTAGACTTCCATTTTATTTTCTCATTGCTTTTTTAAGTTTCTCTTGTGTCTGTTTATGTGACTTTCTATTACAGTTCTGTCTAATGGAACTTGTTTTGATGATGGAAATGTTCTATATCTGCACTATCCAATACAGTAGTCACTAACCAAATGTGGCTACTGAGCATTTGAAATGACACTAACTGTATTGTGTTGAAACCCTTGGTCTTATTAAAAATAGTTATAGTATGTGAAAAAATGTGATGTGTTTTTTCCTGACATGAGTGACATAATTGATTTCTCCCTTTGAATTAGAGAATAAATGTTACATAGAGTTGGCTATATCTAAAATTATACAGCTTAAGATTATATTGATTGATATAATTCTAGCTTTTTCTTCATTCCTTTCTCATTTATTGCATATCTAATGTGCCTTTTATTGATCTATGTGAAATAAGATATATACTGATTTATAATTATCAAAAGTGTGCATGCCTCAAAATTATGAAGTTTTCATATGTGTGTGTTTATATATATATATGTGTGTATATATATGTATATATTAATATTCACATACACATATACATGCTTATACCAATATACATTTGCAAAGGCTATCCAGAAACTATCCAGCCATGTAATGCGAAAAAATAGAGGCATTTATGGCTGGATTTTTTTCTGGACCTCCCTCATATACCTATCTGTGTAAGAAAGAAAAAGTAGATACAGGGACTTCTTAACAATCAGAAAAAGCAATGATTTCTAAAGTGAAATTTCATGCATGAAATCCACCATGAAAGAGTACTCAGTCATATATATTGCAAGGATGTTTGACAGAATAGTGTTTTGATAGGAGAAAAGATGCACACCCAATCTCTTGCCCATGATATGAAACACTGAATGACTTTATTAATTATAATGAATCCATAATCAGACACAGCAAGACATATACTGAATGAGAAAGGAAAGCTTGTCTTTAGAATTAAATGTCCCTGCTTCCACCCTTGCCTTTGAACATGAGGAACTCACAAACCCTTCAGCTCGAGTAAACTTTAGACAAATTCTTTTTGACTCTAGGAGCTTGATCTCCCCTTTTAAATAACATTTTACTTCAGAAATGTGCAATTTTAATTTTCTCTGCCATTTTAAGATATTAACCCATTAGAAACCTGTTGTCAGTTTTACAACATGAGAAAGTCTTTTTCAAGGACTTGGGAGCCATTCCTATTAAATGTAATCTTCAAAGGAGATAGTGCCCCCATCTCCCAGTTTCTGTGTGATAGAAGTCTAACTTCTAACTTCAGTGAGTAACTTGCTCCAAGTTATTAAACTGTCTCCTGTCATGAAGATTCGAAAGTGGTTACCTTTCCTTCAGATAAGGCCAATTAGAAAACACAAGTGGACTGTGCTTTCTCCCGCCTCATCCTAGACCCACCACACTCCAAGGCTTAAAAACTATCCAGCTCTTTCTTTCAGTGCAGTTAAGATCTGACTGAGTTCTGGCTTCTCTCCCCTATTATCTTGAATAAATTCTTTCCTGCCTGTTGCTACAGACTGAAAGTTTATGTCTCCCCAAATTTCTACACTGAACCTGGTCTCTCATATTAAAGATGTTTGGAGATGGGACCTTTGAGAAATATTATTCTCAGGGTGAAGTCCTCGTGAATAGGTAACATGCCTTTAAGAGACCCCCGAGAGTTCCCTTACCTCTTTGGCCAGGAAGATGGTCATTTATAAACCAAGAGGTGGACCCTCACTAGACATTGAATCTGCCAGCACCTTGATCTTAACTGTCCAAACCTCCAGCATTGTGAGAAATGAATGCCTGTTGTTTATAAATCTATGGTAAGTTGTTGTTATCGCCCAAATGGACTACCACACCTGTTTAATTTGTCCAGTGAAATTCTTGCTTTGATCTATTTTCCAACCTGCTTTCAATATCCAGCCAGCATGATCACTTTAAAACTTAAATCAGATCATGTCTCTTCTCTAAATAATCCATATAGTGTCTTCCCTCTCATTCACAGTGAAGGCTGAAGTGTGTATAATGCTCTAAGGCCCTGTGTAGTCTGTGTCCAAATTCATAAACTTTCTACCTAAGCCATGTCCTCCTCCATCATATATGCAATTTTGTGTGGAGGAACCCAGGCGTCACCCCTTGAAAACTCTTTTCATTGAACTCCCAATACATAATCATTCATCAAATCTCTATAACTTTTACTTCCTGATACATTCAGAGATATCCTTGTTTCTTTGCATTCACTGTTACCTTCCTGTACAAGCTATGTTATTTCCTTCCTGAAAGACTTCAATAACCTTCTAATGTTCTCTTTCAACACTAGCTAGTTTGTGGTTTTGTACTCTCCACTGTTAATAGAGTGTAGGAGTCACAGGTATAAACATTTACAAATAGATATCTAGTCATATCATACATGTAAACTCCTTTTGTAGTTTCCCTCCCATTGCTATTTTCGTAATTCTTAACATCTAGAAAATGACCTATAATGAGTCCTTGTGTGATCTGACCTCTGATTCCCCACCTTCCCTCCTAGTACTTGTTCTTGAGTTCAAGCTCCAGCTCATCTCAAGGCCCTTAAAGTCACCTGAACGCTATCCCTTCCCCTATGGCTTCCTTCAAATGTACTCCAGTTAGCAGCATCTTAACTGACTGATTTCTAATTATCTTCCTTTTCTCAGCTCAGATAAAATTTCCTCAGAAACATCATCCCCAGTCTGTCTTTGGCAGATCAATCAAATCTGCTATTTGTTTCCATCATTCCAATGTTTCCTAGCACTCTCCTCTACTACCAATACTATGTAACAATTATAATCTTGTGATTACTTAATATTTATTTCTTTTACTAGATTACATACAGCTAGAGAAGGAGGATTGTATCAATTTTGCTAAACATTTTATTCCACAATAGGCTCCCAAATATTTATCAAATAAATGCATCTCCCTTAATTTTCATTTAAAATTTAAAATTTTTATTAATACTATTGAGGTTGCAAATCTATTTTCAGTTTGAGTTTTTACCCTTTTCTCTCCTGCATTGCATCACCATTTTGGGGGAAGGTTTACATGATAACAAAACTATGTGGGATACCCATCGGGTTGTCACTTTTCACTCTGTTCTCCATTTTAAACTGAAAAGTCCCTTATTCTTTCTAGTTCTTAGTAATTGGCTCAATCAAGCTGGTAGTTCCCAGGCATCCCTCATTCGTCTTCAAGAGGCTCTTTCAGGTAAAGCAAGGGGTCAACCACTTGAGGATCTGAAACAGTTCTGGTTATTTTAGGATCTGCTGTTGCAGATATCGTTACAGTTGTCCTTTCTGCTTACAATTATCACACAACTGGGTTTTTCTCACCTCCCTAGGGTTTTTCATGAAAAATGATTGCAGGTAATTTTTATTCATGAGCTATTATCTCTTATTTTGTTTTTGTCATTCTAGGAGAACCGTTTCCTAGTTTCTAAGGAAATATGCTCTCGTTCTCTCTACTCTCTTTCTCTGTCTGAATTAATTTAATTGAAATAATTATTTCTGTAATATTGTTTTGCTATTAGAATTGAGGGCATGTTCAGTGAAAAAGAATCATGAGGAAAAAAACCCAACTATCTTGCTACCTACACATATTAAATACTAGAAAACGTATGATCTTGTATTATTACTTAAAAAATTAACTCATGTGCAATCATTAAAAAAAAATATTCATTGGATTTAGTAGGTCTCTAAGAATGGGCACCCTCAATAGAAAACAAGATTTCCAAGTACAAATAAAGCCCATTTTTTATGAACTGGTAATCTACACCATATCTTTTATTGCGAAATCATAAGCATGTAATTCTATAACATAACAATATCACACTCAAGCACACTTTAGGTGACATTTTAGATGAAATGCTCAAATTGCTGTCCATCTCATGTGAGACATTCATGTATAGGGCCCAGTTTTTACTTCTGCTGGACCCTGTAGATAGGAGTAGAAACTAAGCTTTAAGCTTTGAGGTGTTTTTCTTCTTCTTTTATTTTAATCTTGATTAAATAGATTGGAGGTGACATTAGTTAGTAAAATTACATAGGTTTCAAGTGTACATTTGCATAATCCATCATCTATATATTGCATTGTGTGTTAACCACCCAGAGCCACTTTTATTTCCATCATAGCAAACTAACCCATTGCTTTTACAAAAATCACTCTAATGGTCCTCTTTGATATTGAAAGATAAATTGAAGATCCTATTATGAAAAGCAGAGTTCCATGACAAATATTTAAATTGCTCTGCAAAACAATAGAAAGTATTTTATTTTTCATTATAGAGTGATTTTTATTTTTACAATTTATGTATCATTTATTAAAGTTTTCCAGAGGAAAGTTGAAGTAGACACAGGAAAATGGCAAAGAATGAAAAGGGAATCATTCATATCCGATGAGAAGCTAAATGTGAGTACACTTATGTGAAAACACAACCTTTGGTGATGTTCTATGCTGAATGCCTCAGGCTTTGCACACAGGACTAAGGAGAAGGCTAAATACATTGCAATGGATTATCCTGGTTGTAATGGCAGAAGTTATGGGCAGAGGACAGTCAAATTAAAAGAATGACTAAAATAGAGATCTTTCCTTGAGAAGAGATATTTCAATTTCTATCCTGAAAAGAAGAGATCCACAGATGGTACTCTGGATTAAATTGCCCATCTCCCCCCAAAAAATCCACACTGAAGTTCACACCCCTAATGTAATGGATTTTGGAGATGGGCTTTAGGGAAATAATTAGGTTTAGGTGAGATTGCAAGGGTGGGGCCTTCATGATGAGATTAGTGCTCTTCTGGGAGAGACACCAGAGAGCTTTCCCCCACATCCCTAGCCCTGCCATGTGATGTCACAAAGAATGTGGCAGTCCATAAGCAAGGAAGATAGCTCTCACCAGACACTAATCATGCTAGCACATAGATCTTGGACACCCATCCTCTGGAATTGTGAAAAAATTTAATTACTATTGTTTTGGTCACTCAGTCTATGGTAGTTTGTTATGGCAGCCCTAGAGGACTGGCAGATGGATTACGAGGTTTGAATTGCAGGGCTTAACTCTATGAAAGAGAGAGATAATAAAGAAGACTATTCAAAGGAACAAAGAAAATCCCTCTAGGGACCAGATACCAGAAAAACACAGGACTAGTAGGGAGAGAAACTTTATGAAAGGGGTCTAAACCTGGGTGAGTGTGGTATTGCAATTCATTTGTTATGTACCATTTTGTGAAGTCTTAGTAAACATGGCCAATTATACATGTTGTGGTATAAATAATGTATCCTAAATTTATTGTTAAAACACAATGGTGTGGAAAGTCAGGAAGGTAAGGCATGAAGTGATCTGCAAATGTGTTCATTAGAGGGTTGATATAAGGTAAATGACTGAGGTAGAATGCGAAACCTAGGTGAATTCCCATTGGTGTTGCATGCAATAATTCATCAAAAACTAACTGACAAAATGATGCAAAACTAGAAAAGGACTAGATTTTCTGTTGACAAGTGAAATCAGATAAGAATGATGATATCTGAAAAGAGAAAAACCCCAGATTTACTGGAACAACAGGCAATGATCTTATTTTTTATTCCAGATCTATTAGGCATCCTATGCATGAACAGGGAGAATCAATCTGTCTTTAGCACTGCTCCCTGACTCAGACCATGACCTTGATTTTCCCAGTCCGGCTTTCCCTGATCTGGTCCATAGCATGGCCAACCACGTATAATTTTAGTAATAGTGGGTTTTTACCCCTGCTGATAGCATTTTATTTCTTAGTCAAAATGAATTGTTAAAAATAGATAAGTGTGGGCTAATAAGAAGCTCAGAGATTTCAAAACATTATTTTGTGCTGTAACAGGAAAGATTACTTGACACTATATTAATACAAATACAATTACAGTGTGATTCCATTAACACATACAATACATAATGTGTAAACACAGAGTAAATAGACTGAACATATTCAGTCAGAAATACTGAATTATTCCAGAAATTGGCAATGCTGTATGAAGAATTTGGGGGAACAGGATTGAATTTTTAAAGAAAACGTTCATTCATTTTTAGTGTTGATCCAGAAAAAATCAACAGCAAACAAACAGGCTGCTGTCATGAATCCAGCAAGTGCACTTTCCCACCAAAAAATATTTTTCTTTGGCCAATGGAACATTTGGAGTAATAGTTATATTCTAATTCTACTCTGACAATTGAGTTCTCTCTTACCAGAGAGAATAAACAGAATTTGTCAAACCTACTAGACCAATTCCATGCCTTTGCTCTCATATTATGTCTAGAGGAATGATTGCTAATATAATAGAAGCAGGCTCAACATATTTAGTCAAGTTAGACATATTTCCATAATGTACCAATTTAGACTTAACTATAAAAGAGATTTCAAGCCTTATATCCCAATATGAAACATTATCACATTTCTATTAATTTCTCATTGAGTTTATATGATCTATAGGAATTTTAATAAATTAACATACAAGCAATGATAAATTAAAAAACCTAGATTATAGGCAAAAGAACCTTTATGTATTTATTTGCATTTTATATAACCAATAATATACCTTACATTACATATCTATTTCTCAATAATAAAAGGACTTTAATAAGAGGTTACATTATTTAAACTTATTGATCCAATTTTGTAAAAGTAAAAGAAAGGTATTAATGTAAAACTGGCAATATTTTACTCTGTTTCTCATTAAGAAAGAAAAGAACTTTCATAATATACAGGTTTCTATATCCTATTATAAATCCAATATGATACTGTAGCAAAATATAAAATATGAAAACACTATATTTAAAACTATGATAAATTACAAAATAATTTGATAAAAATATTATCTTGACTTCATCATCGTGGTATAGGATTCTGGCTTTTGTAGAGAACCTTCTAATAATGTGCAATTGTCAACATTTAGAGAATTAAATGAAACTACTCAATATGATCAGTGAGCAAGAAATGACATTTAGTGCCATTAATAAACGCATTACATGTGCTAGATGAAGGGCATTGCAATTTTTCTTTGTAATAATACCCAAACTTCATTGGGAAAATGTTAACCCAATATTTTACAGATGAATACAATAAAGGTCAAAGAGATTCCATGCCAGGGCATATATGTTGCAAGTGACAATTTTATGTTTGTATCGATAGATTTACCTTCCATCAAGTTTTGATTTCCTTGTTGTACATCATATTTTGTGCAACAGTAAGCATATTATCTGCTTTATTCTGTGTCTGTTTATTGTTCCCTAATTGCTTTAAGACAAATAGCTTCTTGAGAATACAGAGTACATTTTGTGCTCTATTTAATTGTTCATACCTAGTATATCTTGATCCTGGTACCCATAAAAATGGCTCAACAAATACATGTTGATGAACATTTTAGATGAAGTATAAATTAAGGAAATCACTGAAAGCAAGGGAAAATTTTATAAAAAATGTTATAAAATAGCTTTAATAAAACAAAGCAAGCAGTAAATGTGCTCATGAATTGTATGTATTTGAAAAGAATAATACAATGATGAAAAATGTATTGAAGAGAAGAAGTAAGATTGTTCTAAAAAGTAACTATGAACACTTGTAAATTTAGAGAGAAATTTAATGTATTTATGTTTTCTATTTTCTATAGAAAGTAGACTGTCCAAAATATTGCTGTATGATCAGGTGCAAGCATGAATGGCAACCCATTATCTCCCTTTTGAGTCTGAACTAAATTAATCCATTTCATACTCCACACAATGTTCATCATGAAGAAGAAAAGCATAAAGGCCAGAAAGATCACAGAAGAGGGGGAAAAGTTTGGAGAGGAAAAATAAGAGGCACTTCTGTATGCTTCAGGCACTTCTATAAGCCTGAAAGTGATCCAGTCATTAAAAAGCAAATCAGCACAGAATGTGAGAAAATATTTGCAAATCACATATTTGATAAGTGATTAATATATAAAATGTATAAAAAATTCCTAAAACTCAGCACTCCCCCACTCAAGAAAAAAACAATTAAAAAATGGGTAAAGAAGTTGAATAGACATTATTCCAAAGAAACTATACAAGTAGTCAATAAGCATATGAAGAGAAGCAAACATCATTAACCATCAAACACACAATGAGATACCACTCTACAGCTATTAGAATGATCACTGTAAAGAAAAAAATCAGAAAAAAGTATTGGCAAAGATGAGCAGAAATTAGAATCCTTATACATTCCTGGTCAGAATGTAAATTGTACAGCTGTTGGGAAAATCCGTATGCTGGTTCCTCAAAAAATTACCCATAGAATTATTAACATTATTCAACAATTCCACTTCTATGTATAAACACCAAATAATTAAAAGAAGGACTCAAACAGATATTTGTACATCAATAATAATAGCAGCCCTATTCACAGAAGGTAAGAAATGGAAACAATCCAAATGTCCATTAATGGTGAATGATAAAATGTGGTATATATCACATTTAAATGTTACTATTAAATAATGACAAATTTTATCATTAAAATGATACTATCTTGTTAATTTGACTTAATAGTAGTGTTTTTGTCTGTTTGTTTTACATGAGTCCATTGGATTTCTAAATTGACACTCAGGGAATATATAAATGACAATTGCTTATTTCTTACTTTCTGTTCAGTAAGACTTTCTTTTTTTTTAATGGCAGTGAGTATAATCTTGACCAAAGGTGGAGAAAGAGGAAATACTTGTTTTCTCCTGATCTTACGGGGGTAGAAGTAACTTTTTACCATTAAGTAGTTGTTAGCAGCAGAGTTGTTATAGAGACACTTTATTAGGATGAGTGTTCTTTTCTCTATATAGTTTGTTGGTGTTTTATAGCAAGAATAAATGTTGGTTTTGTCAAGTATTTTTTCTGTGTTTCTTAAAATTATGCTTTTTATGTTTAGTGTGTTAATATGATTAAATTATAGATTGATTTTGATTATTAAACCTACTTTTCATCCATGAGATAAATCCTACTTGATCATGACATATTATCTTTTATTTTATATTGTTATATTCAATGTACTAAAATATTTTTGCATTATTTAAATCTATATTTATATAAAATAATTATAATTTTTCTCTTAATCTAATTTATTTCCATGATTTTGGTATTAGGGTAATATTGGTCTTATAAAATAAACTAAGAAATACTTATTTTGCAAAGTCCTGGAAATTCTGTGTCAAATTGATTTTATTATATTTTTCTTAATGTTTCAAAGAATTCATCATATTTTTCACAGTAATTACTGATCATCCTTTTCAGATTGTGGAATATGTAAGAATATCATATCTTTCATTTCTAATATTGATATTTTGTAACTTTCTACTTTTTATTTGGTAGTTTAGCTAAAAGTTTGTCAATGTTATTGATCTTCTCAAAGGTAAGAGTTTGTTTCTTTTTTTTCAATTTCTGCTTTATTGCTATCTCCTGAGATGTTCTATATTTCCAACCTACTATTTACATTACATTTGCACTTTATTTTCTAGTTTTGTAAGGTATAGTTGATGCTATTAATATTGTGTGTATTTATACTATGCATTTTGTGCTATAAATTTCTCCTTAAGCATGTTTTAAGAGCCATCAACAAATTTAGATAGATTGTGTTATTTTCACTCAGTTAAAAACATTTTCTGAATTGGATTTGTTTGGATAAACACTCAGGAGTGGAACTGCTGCATCATAAGAACACTAATTTGAAAAAATACATGCACCCCATGTTTATTGCAATATTATTCACAATAGTCAAGATATGGAAACAACCTAAATGTTCATAAGTAAATGATTGGATAAAGAAGCTGTGGTACAATTATGCAATGGAATATTACTCAGCCACAGGAAGAATAAAATCTTAACTTTTGCAACAACATGGATAAAAAACTAGAAGATATCATGCTATGAAATAAGTCAGATTGAGAAAGACAAATACTACATGATCTCACTTATATAATATGTGGAATCTAAAAAACAGAATAAACAAATAATCAAAATAGAAAAAAAATTTGAACACAGACAATAGTTCAGTAGTTGCCAGAGGGAAAGAGAGGTAGGGGAATGGGGAAGGAGGAAGGGGGATTCAAATACGTGGTGATGGAAAAATAAATGACTCTGGGTGGTGAGAATACAATGCAACACATAGATGATGAAGAACTGTACACCTGGGACCTATGTAATTTTCCTGGCTAATGTCACCCCAATTAACTTAATAAAAAATACAAGTTTTTTTCTAAATTGAATAATGGCTTATTTAAACCTGCATTACTATCTTTTAAAAATATTTTGAGAGGGGAATATCTCAAAGATATATTTATTTATTTTTCATTTAATTTCATGTAGTCACTGAACATATTTTGTAGAATATTTTATGGAATGCTTAAATAGAATCTTTTTAAAGTTATTGAGATTTATTCTGTGACCCAGGATGTATTTATTATATTGGTAAATGTTCCACGTGCACATGTTAAAAAAAAAAGTATTCTTCTACTGTTGTATGGAGTATTGAATAAATGTCAATTAGGACAATTTGATTGGTAGTGTTATTCAAGTAATTTATATCTCTACTTATTTCTGTTTACTTGTTCTACTAGTATTGGAAACAGAGTATAGAAATCTTTGGCTGCAAATGTAAAATTTTCTAGTTCTTACAATTCTATTATGTTTTGCTTCATGAATTTTGGAGTTTAGTTAATAGTTGCATAGACATTGAGGAGTTTTAAATTATTTTACATAATTTTTCATTACAAAATGATCTTCTTTGTCTGTGGTAATATCATTTGCTCTGAAACGTATTTTACCTAATAGTAATACAGCTACTCTAGCTTGCCTTTAGTTAGTTTAATCATATTATGACTTTTTTGTTTTCACTTTTAATCTATTTTTTTTTATATCTTAGGTGCATGTGTTAAAGGTAACACAGAGTTTGTTCATGTATTTTCATCCAGTCTGACAATCTTTCCCTTTTAATTGGGGGTTTTAGACCAATTACATTTAATGTTATAATTGATATGTTTAGGTTACCTATCATTTTGCTTTTTTTCTTCAATATTTGTTCAAATTATTGTTTTTCTTATTGTCTTTTGGATTTAATATGTCTTCTAATTCTTTGTTTTCTTTTGTTGGTTTATTAGCTCTACAGTTCTTTATTTTTTTATTTCAATGGCACTTTATATTTTATAATATAACTTTAACTTATCACACATGCAAATGTTATTTTATTAAATGTATAGCATAAAAACATTTCTATAATATTGACTTCCCTTCTTTCCCATTTTATATTATTGCTTATATACATTTTATTCACACATATATATTAACCCCAGAATGCATTATTTTTATTTAAACATAATCAATCTTGGAGTTCCCTGGTGGTGTAGTGGCTTAAGGCTTCATCGCTGGCGCTGTTAGCACTGTGGCCTGGGTTCGATTCCTGGCCAGGGAACTATCCACATACAAAAATAAATAAATAAATAAATAAATAAATAAA